>BSBK01002089.1:27500-392500 GCA_027943335.1 Chamaecyparis obtusa | reverse complement strand
GTCTAAGTAATCTTGACAAAATTACCTAGCCATTTATGAATAAACAAGGGACATATCGGTCAGAGCCTATTGAGTGCTTAAGAATCATAATAACGAAGGTCATCAAGGGGTCTAGAAAGTCTAATATGCCTATCTCAACAAAATTCAAATAGGATTTGATCTTTATATCAAATGAGGTCTAAATCGGCAAAACCTTAGTGCTGAAAAAACATTTTTTTTTATCTGGACCATACCTATAATGAGCATAGTATTGATTGGTACATTAATTCCAAAATACAGAGAAACAAGATAACCAACTAAGTGATATATTCTTTACTTTAAAGGGTGTTGTACATTTCTATACCGAGTATCGAGAGTGAAACAAAAACTACCCACTATACTTTGTCCACGATAGTCCCATCAGAAACATCACCTTTATATATAGATCTAGTGAATACATACATGCCTATGTACATAATCTGTATATACAAATGCTATATTCTATATACAAATAGGAAGTACTAATCTGTATATAGATTACTCTATATAACTGAGGAATACTAGCATTTATATACACAATGTAGCATCAATTACTTTAATAGTTGATAAGAAAACAAAGAGTTGAGGCACTAATTGTTCTTCATTTCCACCGCAGTGCATAACCAAGAGTGATTCTCCTGTCTCATGACCACTATACTTTCCTCTTCTTCGCCCATAGGCTTTGAATGATGAGTACATCTCTTGACTGTAGGAGCAATGACTTGTAACTTAGGTGGTTCAAGTTCATTTAAGAAAGTGGGGATATCAAAGCCTTTGGCCCTCCAGTAGTCGAGAATTTCCACCGATTCTTGCTTAGTCTGAAGGACCTCCTTGTATGGGAAGTCTAAATTTCTTGACATGCTCAACCAATGGGTTTCAAAGGCTACTTCATCTTTGAAGATTATCATTGGAATTCTCTATTTTGGTGGGATCAGAGCCAACTCTGATCTAGCGGTTCTCATAGTAACTTTTGGGAAGGGAATCGTAAGCAAGTTATCAATAGAGTAAACCATATTTTCCAATCCTACCAGGAAGGATTTATTGAAGATCAACTTTGAAACCTGAATGATTTCCTCTTTCTCTCTTCCAACCAAATAGGAAATAGCAATGAATAGACCGATAATAGCACTATTAGTCCTAAAGGTAAATACATTGTCGAACACCTGCTCTCCCAAAGATTTTTCCAGAGCCCTCCTAGATGAATTTGGTAGAGGGACTATGATCTAGTTCCATCTCTCCGGAGTGACAGAACCTCTAAGTGCCATGGCTTTTTACCCTCCTATATTGAAGGTGGTGAGTTTAGTTTCCATGAGTACACCAAGGAAAAAGCAAAGGAGAGTTAGAAGGACAAACCTATACACCTCAAAAGGACAAAAAAGCACGAAAGGGCAAACCTATACGACACAGAAGCTAACACAGAAGGAGCAAGCCAGTTAAGCTTCCTTAAAAGAAGCACAGCTAAGAAGGAAGGAAATGTCAGGAGGCTCATCTCTTAAATTCAAGAGACAGCTGGAAAGATCTAGAATACAAGGCAAGTCACATGTTGAAGGCGGAACACGATGAAGGGGGACAAAGAAAGAGGAAGAGCCAGATTCACAAGAAGGATAAAATTAACATGCTATGAAATGATGACAAGAACTAACACCTCTATTAAAAAGCCATCATCAGAGTCATCAAAAGATGAATGGAAAGGGGGGAAGGAAGGGCCACCTCATCTAAGCAGAGATTAATAATATAAGGACTAAGACTGAAGGATGAAGGGAATACTAAATGACCCTGAAAAGAAAGCTAAAAAGGATAGCAAAAATAAATATTAAGTTAAGAAAGGGACTCTATTGAAAAAGATGGAAGGAACTAGATTTAATCGATGATAAGGACTCTGTTAGCACCTAGGTTGGCTAGTGAGTCTGCTGCTGAATTGCCCTCTTGATATGTGTGTTTTACAACAAACTCAGGGATGGACTCTAGGACTAGATTTATTTCTTCAATCTTAGAGTTAATTGACCAATTGGGAGTCTTTTTGGTTCTGATAGTGTTAATGATTATTTGAGAATCACCTTCGATAATTAATTTTGTTATATTGAGTTTCTTACATATTTTAAGGCCTTCCAAAGCTACTAAGCATTCTGCCATGTTATTCATTGTGGGTTTAATGGAGCAAGCATATTTAGTAATGGTTTCTCCCTTCCAGTTCCTAATGATCCCACCGATGCCTGCAACCCCAAGGTTACCTCTGGATGCCCCATCAAAATTTAACTTGACCCAACCTTCATTGGGAGGGGTCCATATACAATTAGATCTGTCAGTTTTTTATTTGATGCCTCCTCTGCCATATAGTGGCGGAATATTTAGTGAGGGCCATTTTAGTCTGATCTTGTTGTCCCAGGATCTGAAGGAGTCTTCATAGCGTGTATTTCCGTGAAGTTTACTATTGATAGTTTTAGTTATTGAAGCTTCAATTTTATTTATGATATTTCTCTAGTCTAGTTTTTGATTTGTAAAAATCCTTCTATTATGTTCCTTCCACAATTCCCAAGCTAAGATAGAGGGAGATATAGTCCAAATATCTTTATAAAGATTGTCTTTATAGAGAGTTGGCCACACTTTAAGGAGGCCCAGCAAGTTTGAAGGGAGAGCAGACTTCCAGTCGAGGGACTGTTGTAGCCATTTCCAACATTCCTAGGTAAAGGTACAGTTCAAAAGAAGATGATCGACATCCTCTACATGGTTCTCACATAAGGGGAACCTTGATGGCCCTTCAAAACCTAGCTTTCATAATCTATCTGATGTTAAGATCCTATCTTGCAAAGCAGCCCAGAGAAACATTCCAGCCTTAGGTAGGCAGGCTTTATTCCAGCAAAGATTGAGAGGAATGTCTAAATTATCCAAATTATTCTCGCGGATTATGGTTTTATAACCATCTTTCACTGAGTATTCCCCATTATTGGAGCCTACCCATAAGAGAGTGTCTGGTCAATTTTTGATAGTGATGTCTCTGTCCTTTAAAACTCTTATTAATTTTTGTCTTTCTTGGTCTAAAGGAAATCTATTTGAAGTTGTATTTGAATCAGAATCCTCACTTAATCTGATATAATCTTTTAGGTATATACCAATGTTAACTTTACATTCTTCTATGAATTTTGGTGAGAAACCCATCTTGTTTAAAGTGGGGAAGCCTACCTAGGAATCATCCCAAAACAAAGCTTGATCCCCGAGACCCACATCCCAAGTGAGGTATTTGCTGATGATACCTATAGATTCATTAATGAAGTTCCAGATGCGAGAGCCTTTAACATGCGTTTGGACTCTAAAGATATCAATGGGATCAGCCTCTAGGATGTATTTGTGTATTTTAAGATTTCCTTCTACATTTTTACAGATTCAAATTATTGAATTAATAGTTATGATCATGTTGAAAGAGTATTGAGTCATCAAGGCATAATAAAATTTTATTCTTAGATATAACCTATATTATACATCAGCATGTTTTACTTTTTAGCATATTTAATTTATATTTCAAGGTTGAATCCAAAATTGAGGTCTGAATTAGGAAACCTCAATTCACTAGAAACTGTAGGGAACAAGGTCACTCACGCTATTCCAATTAATAGGGTGACTAAGTTTCCATAAATCCCCCAATCTCTACTTCAAATTTTTTATGCATGTGTTATTGTCTCTCATTTTGGTTTCTAGTTCTGATATTTGCATGATAATTCTAGATTTTTCTATGCATGAAGAAACTCATCTTTCATCCCTATATAGTCCTATGCCTAAAACATTTCAATTACATTTGAATATTCATAGTCTCTTACAACAAAGGATCATTTTATAAACCTAGTGCT
The DNA here is from genome assembly GCA_027943335.1 of Chamaecyparis obtusa. Taxonomy (NCBI): domain Eukaryota; kingdom Viridiplantae; phylum Streptophyta; class Pinopsida; order Cupressales; family Cupressaceae; genus Chamaecyparis; species Chamaecyparis obtusa. The sequence continues at coordinate 388,640 of BSBK01002089.1, read as the reverse complement.
TCATCCCTATTGAGGCCTAGAGGATCATCTTCCTCTAAATGTAAGAGGAGATACGTCCATTGTTTCCTAGTTTTCCCATGCATCCTAACAAAAAATATTTCCCACCTTACATTCTTGTGAACCGAACACCTTACATCTTAATTCCCACTTGGACATCTAGATTGATTTGTATGCATTTTATTAACCCATATTATGTATCATATCATTGATATATTTCATTTATCTAGTGAGCTAGTTTAATTTTACATTTCATGTAAAACACAAAAATGTTTCTTTCCCTGCATTTTCTCTACATTTCATGTATCTTAATTTGATTTGTATGTATTTTAATTAATATAATTTATGTATAGCTTATTTCATTATAGTGCATCTCATGAATGAAGTTATTGTCTTCTTTTTCTAGTTCAATTTCATATTTTATTGAAGATTTTGAAGATGTTCCCTTTCATTCATATGATGATAAATTTTTCTTCCTTTTATTCATAGCTATAATCTACCATATCCCAAAATTGATCCCACACATGAGGATGTTTCGGCAGAAGAAGAGATTAAATCAAAACTTGTTCCATAAATAAGTTCTTGAGGAATGATATTTCTCCTTCTAAACTATATCTCCCCTATGTGGATATTTTGGAGGAAGATAATTGTATTATAAACACCTTTATTAATATCACTTTGGTCTACCTAAATGGCATCCCTTATAGAGATGAAGCACTGATGAATATTGTTAATCCCTCTCTTAAATTTTGTCCCCCTCAAGATAATAGTGTAGATTCAAAGGATGTCTTTATTACCACTTTCCTTGAGGCTCTCCCTTCTAGAGATGAAATTTGTAACAAAAACAAACCTAATCAAGTTAATATGATTCATTTTTTGGGTAGTAAGAATCTTAAGATTATTTTCCACCTTCATCAAGGCATCCCTCAACCTTAAATAAACTATTGATTATTTTACGAGGTGTTTTATAACCCAATTATCATGTCATACATCACACATAAAACTCAAAACAAAAATAAAGATTCAAATATTAATCCCCCTTCTCAACATTTCCTGCATCTCCACATCTGTTAGAAGTATTAAAAAAATAAAAATAAGTTCATGAAAAAACATGGTCATTCCATGACCTCTGACTAGTATAACACATGGAATGACTGAGTATTAACATGTACTATAGTTCCCTAATCCATTAACGTAATGAGAAGGAAGAATGTTTGGGTGATCACCATAATTTATAGAGGAAACTTAATGAATTTGCTTGGTATGCTACAACAGTAGCCATTTGGTCTAAAGGAGGAACATAGATTATGATTTGGATTATCTTATAATGATCATTTAATTGTGAAACAACTACCTATTGGACCTAGAAGTGATCGGAGGTAGGAGATTTAAGAAACCCTTGGATTAAGGGTTTATAAGTGCTAAATTTGGGGATTTTGGGGTTCTCGATGGATTGAGCCCTATTCCTTTGAGGTTTGTTCATTTTTAGACATTATTAAAGATTGATGAAGGTTTGGAGTCTTGGGAGTGCAAGGAGTCTATTGTTTCTTTGTTATTTGGGGTCTTTTTAAGCACTTTTGAAGCCATAGTGTGTAGACAGTCACACCTAGTCTCAAAGAGTCCATAGAAAGCCCACTGTAGAAAGCCGACTACCCTAGTTTTATGTAAAAAATGGTCTATAGATGACTATCGCATAATTTCTTTCAGATTTCTCCACCAAATGATCTCAAACCAATCATAATTGAAAGCTATGACTCCGGGTAGACTTCCTATGGAGTTAGATTTGACATTCCAATCCACATGAAGTTAGCAAAAAATAAATACCAGTAAAAAAAATGATAAAAAGATAGTTTTCTCAATCTTGTTTACAATATTTCCTCTTCCAACCTTACAATCGTAAACCTAACACTAGTACATTTACAATGTAACATGATGCGATGATTCAAAAATTTAGGGTTTTGCAAGTTCATCTCTAAATCAAATGTATATAAACAATGATAAAAAACATGCCAGCAAATACCAAATACATGATGCCATAGCACTTTGCTCATGTGCCCTAAGTAGGTAACCAATAAAACAATGCCAAACAAATGTAGAGTAAGAAAATCCTTACAAGCGGTCCTCCTTTTACACAAAATCATAGTGGCAACCCTTGCAGGAAGGTGGTCCTCCTTTTACTCTCACCAAATAACAGTTCAAACAATCACAGGCTCTAGCTCCTTTGTTTTCTCCAAGTTAAAACCAAACAATGAAATGAGAGACAAAATCTTTTTTCTTTTTAAAGTTATGTCCATGTTGGTCAAAATTTTGACCTGCATGGTATTAGTCAAAATTTTAACTGACACGGACATGGCTTAAAAAAAAGGAAGTTTTCCTTCTATAATCTAACCAACCTAAACCTTTTTAGTTGATTATCAAAAATTTTGGTAGAAAAATGAGGTCAAATGTAGTAGTGAACTAACGTAATCCTTCTTTTTGTACCTTGCTAAGACTAGAGAACATTCTTCAATACAATATCTGTCATCTCTTAAGCTTGCATACACTAAATCCTCATCGCCTGTAAGATATACCAAAAACTCAGAGACTAACTCTGTCAACTTCCAATGTCACTGTCTAGTAGCCAGTCTTCACCAAGTCTTCTATAACTTAGCCAATATGCTATATGACATCATTATATCTTAGATATAGGATTAAAACACCTACTTGTACACACAATTGACTTCGCACATTCTGAAAGATCCGTACAATATCTGTACACTATAATAACCAACCTATTCTTCTCATAGAAACATATGTTGACATCAGTGACAACACACAAATAACAACATCAGTAATTCCAACATCACTCAATGTAGTGATGAAACATATTAAATGTATTCAATAATCTCCCCAATGCATTACCAATATCCAACACAATCAGCTCCTATAGTGTAAGGAAATCTTCTCAAAACGTGGAAAAACATATAGGTGATTAATGATGAAAATTTGAATTATGAATTCTTTGTCTTTTTTATCTTCTCAAGATTTTCAATTAGTTGAATCCTCATGATTTCCCTCATATCAACATCAAATTTATCAAAACAGATAAGATAGGCTACTTGTACCATACCTGCTACCATATCATCTTCTCTAGAACTGACACATAACTTGGTAGTCATTATCTTACAAACATACCTAACATCATTCTGCTCAATTTTACTTATCATAATACCTCTTCCATTGTATAAAGACTTAGTGATATCTAGGACTATTTTCTTTACATTTTTCTCATTTAGTGGAATTACACCTTTGTTGGATAAACTTGTTACTTCATGAATCAAATCAGCTATGACATCTATCACTCTATCATCCAACCAAAACTTTCCATCATGAATTCTGCTCAAAATAATCTTATTGCATTCATCATTCTCAAACTCATAGTGAAACATATACTTGATGATATCTAGTTGACCTAAATATTCATACCCTTCCTTCTAGGTCATGTCCTAGTTGTATATTTTATCATATTCTCTAATCATGCTACTGTCTCCTACAATCTCAAAATTTCACTTCAAATATCCTTTAACATCTTCCAAACACAATACTCTATCTGGTATAGACAATAAAACTAAGCTAGGATTATGGTCAGTAGGTTATATTGGTTCCCTTCTCACCTTAGGTATAGGTGTGTCCTTAATGGTGTGAACTAGGGATACATCCATGATTGCACTAAAAAATACCTTCTCTAATAGTAAGCTCTTAGTAAAATACCTTAGAATCATGATTTAGGGCTTCTGTGTAGATCTGGCAAAAATCTATCTCTAAATCCCTCAAATTGCTTTCAACCTTTACTAACTAGCTCTTTAAAACTCTTGTAAACTCATGAATGATCGAACGATATCCAATAAACCACTTTTATCTATCAAATCATTCAAGTCATTATTGTTGCATTGATTGCATAAGTGTATTCATGGGAAAAAGATGTTCCTGGTTGTCTACAAACTTCCTTCACTTCATGTGCTCTCATACATACTCATAATCCCATGCACTCTTAACCATAGGTTCCTTACATCACTTTCTATTATATATTAACTTCACAAGGCTTGACTGAAGTTCTGTTGAATTCTATGCTATTCTGGTGCTTATTATAATGCTTAATTAATGAGATTTGATGCTCAATCAATTTGATATGGGTTCATAATTGAGTCCAACTTACTTTCAAATGCTTCACTTGACTAACATCCTGATATTGCTGATGCACTTGCTTGATTTGTAGTTTTAACAAATATAAATTCTTCCATGTTACTGTTATTTCTTTTTTTACTATTGTTAATATCCATATTTCTTCTAGTATAGTTCACATTTATTCTAGGATTAGGATTCCTCATGCTTTTCATTCTTCAATATCTTGTTGTGTGACCCATGTTATTAAAAATCTGACAAACTATGACATTGTTTCCATATCTCAGCCTTGAATGATTGATCGATGATTTGCAATTTTTGGCATTATGTCCAAAATTGTTGCATCTAAAACACACAACTCCATTTCTTATATTTTTCTTTACTCTAGTAGGTCATTTATTTGAAGAGTTAGTACTTCTAAACATTCTACTATTATCTTCATTATTAGTGTAGGTTTCTTACAATCAATATCTCTATGACCGAAACCATGACAATTATAACAATAACCAAATATAGGTTTGAATTTCTTACCTGTACAATCTCTTTTCATGTGTCCAAGTGAATTACATGTAAAACATCTACATTTCAATTAATTTCACATTTATTTAGGTGATTCATCTTTCGTAGGTTGTTTAGGTACATCTTCAGATTTGTTAAAGACTCAACTTTATTTTGTTTTTCTTCTTCTATGTTCTCAAGTTGTTGAATTTTCAAAGATCTGGTTCTTTATATTCTTCAGTCTTCTTTGAGAAATTTTCTTCGAAATATCCAATACCAATTTTTTCATAAGAAGGTTTCTGATAAGAAATATGTTCGTGAATATTTTCAGTACTCAAATATAATTTCTCAAGATGTTGTTTGGATTGAGTTAGTTCTCCTTTCACAATTGTATTGTACTTCACAAGTTCAGCATACTGCAACTTTGTAGTCTCAAGTTCAGATGTTCCTTTGGTAAGTTTAGACCTTAGATCTACATTTTCAAACTTCAGCTCTGATTCAACTTTTCTATTATCATCTTTCAAGCTTAACTTTAGATCTAAAATCCTTAGTTCATGCTTTAGGATCTCATTTTCCTTTTTTAGTTTTGAAACTTCATCACTATCCTTGATCTGAGATATAGGATCTTTCTTTGATTTAAGATCTTCTATCTTGTCTTTTAGTTTCTCAATGTAGTCTTTTTCACTTTCATATTGGTTCTTAAGAGTATCTCTTTCTTCAGTGAGAATATCAATTGTCTCAAGAGATTCTCTAGGTATTTCTGCAACTGATCCATATCCATAGAGATATTACTCAAGCTATTAGGCCATTTTTGAATAACTATTATCTGATACCAATTGTTAAAAATAGGAAATACTGATGGGGGGGGGGGGGTGAATCAGTATTTCAGAAACTTTTTCTTTTTCCCACTTGTGGATATATGTAATTAACTTGTAACTTGCATAAGAAACTAAACTGAATAAGCTAAATAAAAAACACAACCATAAAATAAAGGAACTCATAACACCATGTTTGTTCTTGAGGAAACCTTGGCCAAGGTAAAACCCTAGTGGGGATGATACCCACAAATGATCCACTAATCAAAAGTATCTGGTTATAGATATTGAAACTATTAGGAGTCTATTACATCTGTATAGTGTCTCGGTCCTTGTTAGAGGACTTTAGGCCTTGTTAGAAGCCTCAACCCTGTTAGGAGTTGGTATTAAAAATATGAATGTATGCAAGATGATCCGACTACCCAAATGTGCAATATACAATAATAATCTTCGGTACAAAAGATAGAACACAAAAACCTTTTAGTGTTGTTGAATATCTTCAATATTATGATCTAGATTGTAGGCTCTTCACAAAAATTTCTATCAGTTAGCACTATTCTGATCAAGGATACACACCTACTGAAAGAGAGAATTTAATAAAGTGAACAATTCCATGCATGAAAGGACATCACATGATAAAAAATACTAGTTAACCAAGGGAGAGTAGACCCTTATAAAGGATTGAATATTGAAACATCACCATTTATTGCCAAGCATGGAGACAAAGATAAAAAGGGATATTATGTTGCTCAAAAAGTAGGATTTCACTTGAAATTGGACCACCATGAATGACAATGAGCCTCTAAGGAATATCCTAATAATGTCACATATTGATAAGAACATAATAGGAAATTAAATTTTAATTAAAATAATCATAATTGAAATACCACTTATTGTCACATGTTACATAAATGATGTCTTGATCAATGAATTTTTTTAATTTTATAACACAAATCTTCACATTCATTAATAGACTAGTCATGAAATTTATAATACATATAAGAAGGAATATTCCTAAGGTCTTCTCTACATTTATTTTTCTATTTGGGTTAGGTAATCAACCTTCACAGAGAAGGTTTCACAAAATTTGGCCTTGTTTAAAGTACTTAGCATAGAAGATATAGATGTTGTAGAAAAAGGAGGAGGAGATGAAGAAGGAGGTTGGAGACCTAAATTCCCCATAAACAAGTGTGATATAGGTATCTCATTAGTTTCAACACTTAGTGACGCATGAGGCCCTTTGAAAGACCCAATATTAACTTTATGAACTTTATAATCTCCCTAAAAATATGGAGTAAAGTCTAATGAACCTTAATGATCTTCTCTAAGTTTCTCTTGATGGGTGGGAGATGGTGTATAAACTTGCATTACTGAAGGGATAGAAGAATGTTCCAAAATAGATGACCTTGATACAATAATGAAGAATTGAAGGGACAATATGTGTAGAGTGTAACCATGGCCTCCATAAAAGATTATTATAATCAAGAATATTTAAAATGACATTGATAGATGTAGGTAAAGTAACCAAACCAATTTGAAAAGGTAAATTTATAGAACTCAATGAATAGATCTAGGAACAATATCAAAGACATGAATACAAAGAGAATTAAGATGGATAAGCTAAGGATCTACATTGATTTTATGCAATAAATTAATTCTAAAAACATTAAGAATTGGATCCATTATCAGTAAAGGTTCTTCTAATAGCATATTTGTTAATAATTATTGTAATAATAAGAGGATTCCATTGATTTTGAACTCCTTTCACTTCACTTTCTTGGACTATTTTCATGAACTTATTTTCGTTCTTTTAATACTTCTAACATGGTATTAGAGCTACTAGTTCTTGTTTAAATGTTTTGTAGTAAGGTGGCATACAAAGGAGAAGGCATTTTTAAGCTTCTTTTTTTTATACATATAATAGGTGTTGCAACTCTAACTTGTTTCTTTTATAATTTTTTTTCTCTCTAACCCTCTTTAGAAGGTTTGCCGCCAGAGAGTAGCTTTTAGATTTGTTTTGGGTTTGGTCGGTTCTCCACCAAACCCATCTTAGTTCCTTCATTTAATCTCATGTTTTGCATGGTTTCTCTAACCTTGTCTAAAAGTTTCAATATAGATTTCACATATCTCAAATTTTTTTTGTCTTTTACAACTATCATATCTATATATTTTTAATCTCTGTTTTGCAGGTTTCAACATATTTTATTCCTTCTTTGCTACAACCATTTATCCTTCCTTTTATTCTATTTGTTTAATCTCTTCCTATTGAGAGCAACTTTCTAAATATTTTTTCTACATATATTGCACTTTAATAGTAAAATAAATCTGTCTTTTAAGTTTGGCATCACTGTTATAAAAAATTGGCATCGTTGTTCATGATATTTCTAGTAGATTTGGCATAACATTTCACATAATAATAATACCAATCCTTATTAATTTGCTATTAATCCGCTATTTTTATACTATTGTTTCAATATTTTAATCTTGCTATTGCACAACCTTCATAACATTTGACAGTAAATAACTTTCATGAGAGTGTGCAATAAATATCTCTTTGTTTTACATTTCATTTCATATTACATTGCTATTTTTATTGTTTACCTTAGTTGGATCAATTATTTCTGTAGCCATCAAATCTTCATAACTACCATTAGCTACTTTAAATATGCCTTTTAATCTTCTTTTGACTAGCATTATTTAGCTTTAACTTATTTTTTAGCTGCCCCTTGTGTGAGGTACCTTACATGGACTCCTCCCTTGTGTGAGGTTTCTTGCGTGGACTCCTTCTTAGTGTATGCTATTTTTTTTTTTTGCAGCCTCCTTCCATGTTGCATGAACAGTCCTTGACTGCTCTTTGACTAGTTGTGTGAGCCTCCCTTGCAGAGCCATTCCTCTAGGTACGTGAGCTATCTCTTGCAGCCGTCTCTTGAAATATAAACTTATGTATAAATCATTTTATTTCTATACATTTCTAGCTTGTGTGTAGTCTCATCTAGCTTTTGATAGTGTTTTATGTTTTCCTTGGCTGCATGAGCCCAAACTGGCTCAATTTACCTTAGTTGCGTGAGCTCAAACTTCTCCAAGTGTGATTCTCCTTGGTACCTTCTTGGCATGATTCTCTTGCTTTAGAAGTGGTTTTTTTAGATCTAAGACTTGTCTTGAGTCTCCTTTGTGCATTGTCAATCCTTCCTTGATGGGTTCAGTCTATATTGGTAGAGTGATTTGCATCCCCGTGTGAGCCTTTTTGGTTGCATTTGGCATATAACCTCTACATTTTTACTACAGTTTGGTTAGTTAAATCTAAACTTGGCGTAACTATTCTTGGTCTCTAATCTTTGTTAAGTTGATTCCTCTTCATTAAAAAAGTCTTTTTAACTATTCCTTTTCAATTTAGTTTTCTTAAATTTGAAAGTTAGTTTGATACTAATACAAATTGTTAATTTGTTACATTTTAATATTCAATTTAGTTTAAAGATTTTAATTTTCTTCATTAATTCTAATAAGTTTATTGTTAATTAGTTTTTTATTATTAAATTTTTATTAATACTTTTAAATTATTCTAAGTAATACTTTTAACTCATAAATACTTTTGATTTTAATTCAATTTGTTAATTTTATTAAATTTTAAAAATTCAATTTATACAATCCATTCTAGTTTATATTTAACAAAAGCATTTGATTTACAATTTATTTTGTTTCTGTCAATTTGTGTAAACAAATCTTAATTAACGTCAATACATTGTCTCTTATACCTTTTTATTCACTATTACACTCTTCATTTTAGTTTTAATCAATTTACCTTCTTTATTTTAAAACATTTAATAAAATTTTATTTTTTAAAAAAATTCAATTTGTATTATTCAAAGCATACTTAAGCTTAGAGTTAATTTATTTTTCTTATTCTTTAACTTTAGATATTATTTGTAAATTTCACTTTATTAAAGTTAATTTAATCATTTACTTAGCTAATCATGTCTACCCTAATTCTAGAAATCAAATTAAATAGCTCTAACTATCATCAATGGAAAACACATATCTCTTCTATATTTCATTTTAAACATTTACTCCAAGTTTCTATAGATGCCTCTATTGAACCAGGTGTCACTGCTTCTTAGACAGACATAGATGCATGTCAAGTTAAAAATGAAGAAGCCCTTGGATTAATTCGTCTTTCGATTAATCTTGATTTATACATCATAATTGGACATTGCACCAAAGCCCATCAAGAATGGACCATTCTATAACAAACCTATGATAGCTCCACCGAATCACATAAGATTCAACTCCAAGATAACTTGGAAGATCTCAAGTATATTGAATTTAAATCCATGCATAGACTTTTACTTAAATTTGATGCTATTAAAACTCAATTAAGTGGTGTGACTATTACTTTAACTAATATTAGATTAATTACTATTATTCTCAAGAAGTGTTGTCCTAAATAATTTTATTAATTTATTACTAACATTCATTCACAACTTTCTATTCCTACTTTAGCTCCTCAGTTAACTTATGGCATATTTCAAAATATTTTACATCAAGAGGAAGCTAAGTTATTGCAATTTGGTACTCTTAGATCTTCTGAACATGATTTTGTGTCTAAGCATCAAAATGAAAATAATAGATCTCATAATCATAATTCTTCTCATAATAATCATAATTCTCGTAATAAAAATTATAATCATCATAACAATAATAATCCTCATAACAATAATAATAATCATAATAACAATTGATTTAATTCTAGGCCCTCATATAACAATAATGCTAATCACAATAATAATAATTATAATAATCAACAAAATACTCCTAATAAGAAACCAAACTGTACTTATTGTGGCAGAGATGGTCACCTAACTAATGTTTGTTTTAAAAAGAAAAATGATAAGAAGCCTATGAATAACAATAATCAAAATAATTTCAAATCTCAAGGTAATCAATCTCGTCATGCTTTTACTGTGTGTTTTAAAGCTTCTCATGCATTAGAATGAATTATTGATAGTGGAGATTCTCACCATATTACATATCATAGATAAGTGTTTGATTATTTGCAACTTGATAAAACAAATATTCCTATTCAATTAGCTAATAATCATAGTTGCAAAGTTGATGGATTTGGTGATGTTAATGTTCCAAATAGAAAATTAAATAATGTTCTTTATGTTCTTGAGTTTAAATCCAATCTCCTTTCAGTTTCTCAGTTATGTCAAGATTACAAAGTTGAATTTCATAAGGACATGTGTTACATTATTAAATCCTAAGAAGGATCATGTTGTTGATAATGCTAAGTTGGATCATGATAATTTGTTTAAGTTTTATGAGTTTGCCTCATCAAGGTACTCTTTGAAAGTTAATATTGATTTCAATGTATGGCATAGAAGGCTCGGCCATTTGAATTCTAATTATATTTCTAGATTTCTCAAATATAACATGGTTGAAGGATTACCACATATTGTTCCATCTTAAATTACATGCACATGGTGCATGAGTGGAAAAATGAAAAGGGAGCCCTTTCCTCATGGTACTTCATGGAGGGCATCTCATAAGCTACATTTGATTCATAGTCAACTTTTGGGATGAATTGAGAACACCTTCATTCAATGTTTGAAGTATGCTCTTACCTTTGTTGATGAGTTTACTAGAAGAATTTGGATCTATTTCTTGCATAGTAAAGATCAAGTTCTTGATACATTATTTGAATTTCATATATTTGTGGAAAGGCAATCAGGTTCTAAGCTTCAAATTCTTATAGTTTAGATAATGGTATTGAATATGTTAAAAATACATTTCATTGTTATTTGAGATCTTTTGGTATAAAACATCATCTTACCATCCCTTTTATACCACAACAAAATGGTGTGGTGGAAAGTAAGCATAGAACTATTATGGAAATGGCTAGATGTATGTTACATGCAAAAAATATTCCTTACAAGTTATGGGCTGAAGCAATGACTTGTGAAACTTATATTCTTAATAGAACTCCTACTAAATCTTTGCAAGATATAACTCCTGATGAAGCGTGGTCTAGTAGAAAACCAAATTTTCATCATTTGAGAATTTTTTGATCTATTGCTTATGTTCACACACCCAAACAAAAAAGGCACAAACTTGATTCTAAATCTTCTCCATTTATTTTTGTTGGGTATGATGAATTTACTAAAGGTTACTGAGTTTATGATCCTACTACTAACAAGGTACATATTGCAAGAGATGTTTGCATTACAGAAAATGAAGTCCATGATTTCTCCAAGGTCAAATATGATAAATTGAAAGGAGGCACAATTGAGATTGTGGAGGACCAACCTCCTATTCTAAACCCTACTCCTAATACTTCTATTTCTATTCCTACTAGTAATACTAATGATGATGATGATGATGATGATGATGGTAATAATATATCTACTCCTCATAGTGATAATGTTGATCATGATTATAATGATACTCCTCATAGTGATATTTCTATTACTTCTAAGAGAAATCTTAAATGGTTTAAAGATTTACTTAATGAAGGTGATGATTTTATTACTAGAATGGCTGGTCTTAGACCTAGGAGAGTTAGTTATTGTAATTATTCTTTAATGTCTTCACTTATGATCTCTAGTGATCCTCAAACCTTTTGTCAAGCTAAAAATCAACCTCATTATTAAAATGCTATGCAAGAGGAATATGACACTTTAATTTCTAATAATACTTGGGATTTAGTTTATTTACCTCATGATAAAAATCTAGTTTCATGCAAACGGTTATAAAACTAAGTTGAATGCCAATAATGAAATTAGTAAGTTTAAAGCTAGGTTAGTAGCAAGAGGTTTCTCTAAAATTGAAGGTTTAGACTATAATGAGACCTTTTACCCTATTGCAAAAATGCCTACCATTAAAGTTGTTTTTGCTTTTGCTTTTAAAATGAAATGGCCTATTCACCAAATGGATGTTAAAAGTGCTTTTTTAAATGGTGATTTGCATGAAGAAAACTATATGGGAGACCTCCCATTTTTATTAAAGAAGGTCATGAACATCTAGTATGCAAACTAAATAAATCTATTTATGGTTTAAAGCAGTCTCCTAGAAAGTTGTATTTCAAAATTAATGCTTTCTTCATTTCTCAAGGTTTTGAAAGAAGTAAAAACAATCTTAACTTGTATATCAAGCATAGTGAAGATGACATTATTATTATCATTCTTTATGTTGATGAATTGATTCTTACTTCTAGTTCTAACCATTTAATTTCTGATATTATGTTCCAAATTTTAACCAAAAAAATTAAATGACTGATTTAGGACTTTTATATTATTTCCTAAGAATGCGAATTTGGAAAACCCCTAAGGGTATTTTTATTTCTCAAAGTAAATATGCTAAATATCTTCTAGATATATTTCATATGAATGATGCTAACCATGTTTCAATTCCATGTGAATTAGGAACTAAGTTAATGATAGATATGGAATCTCCATTTAGAGATGCTACTCCTTATAGACAACTCGTAGGTAGTTTAAATTATCTAACTATCACTAGACCTGATAGTTAGGAAGTTTCAATTCCATGTGAGTTAGGAAGTTGTTTTTTCTTTTTCTTTTAAAATGAAATGGCCTATTCACCAAATGGATGTTAAAAGTGCTTTTTTAAATGGTGATTTGCATGAAGAAAACTATATGGGAGAGCTCCCAGTTTTATTAAAGAAGGTCATGAACATCTAGTATGCAAACTAAATAAATCTATTTATGGTTTAAAGTAGTCTCCTAGAAAGTTGTATTTCAAAATTAATGCTTTCTTCATTTCTCAAGGTTTTGAAAGAAGTAAAAACAATCTTAAATGGTATATCAAGCATAGTGCAGATGACATTATTATTATCATTCTTTATGTTGATGATTTGATTCTTACTTCTAGTTCTAACCATTTAATTTCTGATATTATGTTCCAAATTTTAACCAAAAAAATTAAATGACTGATTTAGGACTTTTATATTATTTCCTAAGAATGCAAATTTGGAAAACCCCTAAGGGTATTTTTATTTCTCAAAGTAAATATGCTAAATATCTTCTAGATAGATTTCATATGAATGATGCTAACCATGTTTCAATTCCATGTGAGTTAGGAACTAAGTTAATGATAGATATGGAATCTCCATTTATAGACGCTACTCCTTATAGACAACTCGTAGGTAGTTTAAATTATCTAACTATCACTAGACCTAATATATATTTTAGTGTTGGTTTAGTTTCAATATTCAAGTCCAAACCTCAAGAAAAACACTTCAAAATTGCCAAAATAATATTACGATACATTAAAGGTACTATTAACTTAGAATTATTTTATGATGCAAACTCTGATTTTACTTTAAAAGGTTTTACTAATTTAGATTTAGGTGGAGACCCCAATGATGGGAACTCTACTAGTGGTTATTATTTTTCTCTTGCTTCAGGTGCTATATCTTGGAAAAGTGAAAAAGATCAATCTGTTTCTCTATCTTCTATTGAAGTTGAATACAAAATTTATACTCGTGCCTCTAAAGATGCTTTATAGCTTAGAATAATACTTGAAGATTTTGGTCTACCTCAACAAGAACCTACACCTTTATATTGTGACAATCAAAGTGCAGTAGCCTTGGCAAAGAATTTGGTTTACCATGAAAAGTGAAAGAACATTTCTCTCCACCACCAATTCATTATAAAGAAAACTAAATAAAAGAAAGTGTCCCTCATCTATTGCAAGGGTGAAGATAAAGTTGCAAATATTTTTACAATGCCTCTTTCTAGAGAAAAAAATAAATTTTATTGCAAAAATTTGGATTTGATACCCATTGATGTAATCACCCTGGGGCAAGTAAAGATTAAAGGGGGGTGTTAGAATTTAGTAATCTTGCCTTTGTTATTTTTATTTAATTTGAAGATAAACCAAGGTATCCTCCTTTTATTAATTTTAGGATATTCCTATAGGAATCTCTACATGTAATTTTGTGCTCTAGTCCAAGTGGGAGGACAACTCATATCTTGTAATTCCTTTAATAAGGATATTAGTTTTCTCCTCCTTATGAGGATCCTCACACTTGGAACTCACTTAGTATGAATGTGGCACTCATACACATCAGAGTTACATGAAAAATCCTCCACTCATCTCTTCTTAAGAGATGCTTCTCCACACACTTGACACAATTTTCTCACATTTTCTACACATAATTTTCTTTCATCTTGACATATTAGTTCTCTTAGTATTGTATTGAGCTTTTTGCTCATAGTCTATCTCTCTCTTTAGGCTTTTCTTACCTCATTCATAATACACAAAGAGTTTTTTCTTGAGGATAAACTTCTTCTTTTCTTTTCCCCTTTCAAAAATCTCTTGGCTATTTATTGGGATTCTTAGAGTATTCTCATGTTTTGGTGATTGATCTTGCAACTTTATCTCATATTTGGCTTATGGTAAACTCCTTCTTGCACTTTACTTTTTTGGATTATTTGGTTGAAACTAATCTGCCAGTCAGAATTAATTGAGTAAAAATACAAATACAGACCTCACAAATGCATAGATGTGGTCAAGGATCAATATCTAACTATTAAAAATGCATTGAAATGTATGAAAATGATGAAATGAATCCAAAATCACTCTAAAAACTTAAGGAAATTGTATTTGAAAGAAGTTTATTTATCAAAAACTCAGTACAGTCTGTACACCAGGCCTCTTCTGCCATACAATGAAACTTTGGCATATTTGATGGATTAGTTTTCACTAAAACATAATAAAATCCAATTCCCTCCATTTTCTAATAACTGTTGCATTTCAAATTTTTGAATTTGCAACATTACAAATTTGGAGTTTTTGAAAATTTTAAAGATAATGAAGCCTTAAGACTTTGAAATGTGACCCAAATGAACTTATTAAGCATTATTAAAATCAAATCTAAACTATTATAAACTTGTAACACTAAATACCATCCTAGGCTCTTATGTTGGTCCTAAGGCCTATTAGGCCTTTTAAGACTTATTACATATTTTCCATTTGCCTTGCATAGAATGACCTTATAGACCATTATAGGTGCCAATACATTCCAATTGATGTCTAGATGTCATGAGGTGCATGGTTGTTATTATGGACTCTTGGTAGTCTTTGGATGTTCTAGGTGCCCCTGCACCATGTTCACCACCTTTGAAAGGATTCTTGTACCAAGAATCAGTCCTGGCATTGGATGTCTGAGTCTGAACCAAAAATTTCAAAAAAACATCAGCCAACTCGATATACGAAAACATGTCTAAATTCATTAAAAAAATTCATATTATGTCTCATTAAATAATGTTGAAGTCAGATTGGGAAATAAAAGTGAAAATATTATGCCTTCCAAATGTGCATAAAAATATTCAAAACTCCAATGAAATGTAACACCATATCTTAGCAATCATTTGAATCCATATCAACCATAAAAATAAATGTTTGTCAACAATATAGCCAGATTGTACCCTCGCGGGTAGTGACTAGCAGATTTCAAATGAATTTACATTTTAAATGCTCGAACATTGTTCACATTTACTGTTATGATCTGGAATCGATCATTAACTTGGTCCATTCCCAATACTCATTAACATAGTTTACGTTCACTATTATGATCTCTATAATCTGGAACAATGGAGTTTTGAATTTCTAGTTTCTAGAGTGTATTTATTTTGATGTTATGTAAATTTAATTTAAGAATCAATAATATCAATACAAGTATAAGCATTGTTAAGTGGATTTGTATTCTCAATTCAATTCATGCAAGAATATGATGTACTTTACATACTATTAAATTTTTGAAAAACTTCACATATTAACTTTTGAAGTAGAACTAAAGGTAATGCATTGTTGTTTTTGATTGCAGGAAAAAATAGGTTTTAAAGGGGACCCGAAACCCCATACATGGTAGAATAAAAGTATAGTGTTAAAGGAAACTAAAAAGAGATAGAACTGGGTACCAGTCCACCATAAACAAAAAAAGCATAAAAACCAAAAAACCAAAAACCAGCAAAAAATCGATAGAAGGCCAGTACCAAGGACCCAGGGCACTAGATAAACTCCTTGTGAGTTTCATCAGCTTCTTGCTTTGCCTTAGATATCTTCTTTATTGTAGTGTTGAAGTTAGAGAGATCGTGGATTCTTTCTTGAATCTTTCTCCTTTTTTAAGATTTGATACGTTTTCCTAGGCCTTCCTCTTCCAAGTCCTCTGTATTCTAATCAGGTTTCTTGTTGGAGGAACCAGCATCCATCTCAGCTTTAATGGTCATAAAAAATCCATGGCCGTACCCATAAAATTATTGTTTTCATGCATGTGTTTTTTCATGGCGTTCTCCATTGTTTCCATTCTAGCTTACATTTCGTGGACCTTTTTATCCCCATCAATGTTCATGTTGCCATCCGCAGTTTTCGAACCAGACTCCAGCTTATCCTGCAGGGAATCCACCTTAGTGGAAATAGAGCGATACTTTAAATTTAAATTCTTGATTTCTTGATAAATGCATTTCAGTAATCGGAAAGAGCCAATGCATTGTTGTTAATTTGTTATTAATAAAAAAATATTGGCAAATTAGAAATATGTTATTGTTCATGTTGCAAAACTAAACTATTTTAACTAAAGTATACAAGTTGTTTTTATGGGAAGAGGTTGAACAAACTATAATCTTGAACAAACTAAGCGGAATATGTAAACATTTGCTACACTGTCTCTTTTCTCTATGATTTATTATAAATATCATGGTGTTTTATGGCACTTTCATTAATTTTATCATGGTTGTGCTCTATTATTGTACTTAACCTTTAACATATCTCCAATGATTACAATGACTTGCATATGCTTGTACCTTATGGTTGTTCCATCTTCTTATTGTGATTGTTGCCGATTTAAGGCATGATATGTCAATGTCTTCTTATTGTATTTATTCTATTAGGACTTCAAACTAAGTGACATTTCCTTTTCACATGAGCATAGAATTCAAAATTGCTTCTATAGAAGAAATTGTTCATTAATAGTAGATAGATGTGTTTTGCCCTACGATCTCATGATAATGGCCATATTCAATAACTCTATAACATGATGGTTGTTCCTTTTAAGAGAGATGGTTGTTCCATTGTTCTAAAAACTACACTTTGTTGTCCTTTTGACATGATAGCATTATATGTCAGAAACTTTGAGGTTCTCTTACCTTTTGTATGTCATGGCTTCACCTCTATGTAGCTAAATCTCACTCTAAAAATGATCTTCTTTTAGGAAACAATGAAAATCCTCTATGGGTTCATACTTATTGTGACTTCTCATGGCGCACTATCATTGCTTGTACACTATATTTTTCCAATTCTTTTAAATTGTCACTGTCTTTGAAAATTAATGCCATATGTTGTTTACATTTGATTCAATTTCCATATTAATTACTCTCTTCAGTTGTATTAGGAACTTTTTCCTTAAGCATGTGTGACGAAAACCTAGATATAGATGGGCATTAATGCATTAATGCTCAATTGAATGCCTTAATGTAGCTCCTAGAGAAAGGCCATCTAGAAGCTTTAGAGGAAATAGTTTGTACTAGGTATGGAATCACCTCCACTACAATGCTAGATTCTGATGTATTATTATCTTCAATTGCAATTTTCTTTTGCAAAAATATATTGTATATCTTTACAGACTAGACAATGTGACTGTACAACTCCAGAATATATTCTCTATAATCTCTAATTACAAACTGAAGTGTAAATTGAAGTAAAGTTTCCCTTGGATAAAATTCCAACCCTTGTTTACTAATTACAATACTTACCTTTATAGTTCACGTGACTTCCCTAGGGATCTGTTAGAACTAAAATAAATTTGTTATATTCTAGTTGGCCAACTATGCCTAGTCAGCCAACTAGGGGACATATATTTTTGGAGGTGAAGACTCATATAAATGAAAGATGAAACTCTTCATCTAATGAAAAAAAATAGAATTCAACACAAACATCTGTGAATTATATCCAAATAGTAGCAGACTATATATAGGCAACAATGAATTAGATGTAATTGCTTCAACTTCACATTCTTGATTTACTTTAGTATCAAGAATAATATCCACAGATTCAGTAGTCTAGTTAGGAGATTTGTGGAACTCCCAAAATGATAATAACTCCCAAACTACTTATCCTTTTGAATATTTCATGGTCTAGTGAGCATGATTTGTGTGTGTATTTGTAAATCTTTTATAATCTTATAGTATTTTATTTTATTTTATTATATACAAGATACTACTAATGTTTGTATGTTTACATTTTGTATATTTATAGCCTCTGAAGAAAGTCCATGCCTGGCAATATGAACCCAGAACAAAATAATGAGACACTTGCTAGATTGTGGTCTCAGTTCCAAAGAAAAGATGTTGAAAAATGTAATTGTCCTTGCAAAAAGTGTAAGGGATTAAAGAATCAAAGAATTCTAATCAAAATAGCCTAGAGTCATTGTAGGCAATATGGTCACCTTGAAGGGGGGCACAATTTTTGTCGATTGGTGAATGTGGATTTCCAATTGGAGGAACATGGAGGTGTGAATATCCAAGCCAATGGTAACGCTCCCATGGAAGAAGATGATCCTATGGCAGAGAACATAATTGAAGACGATGGTATTGGCATAGCTGATAATGTGCCAGGGGACATGAATGAAGAAGATGGTATTGGTGTAGCTAATCAAGATGATCATGATGATGGTACTAGCGCATCCGATAATGATGATGAAGATGGTCTTGATATAGCTATAATTGAGAAGGCATACGAGCCCCTATACCAAGGCTCCCAAACAACTCTTCTCTCCCCTATAGTGTTGTTGGTGAACTTCAAGGTTATAAATGGTTTATCCAATGTAGCAATGTCACGTATGCTAAGGTATGCCATTTTTGTCATCTTCAATGTTAGCATATCATTACGATTCACTATATTAACAATTCATATTTATTGTTGTAGGTTGATAGGTGATTTTTTCTTACCACCATCAAATATTTTGCCTCATTCATACCAAGAATTATCTGCCATTATGAATCAAATTGGAATATAGTATCAAACAATACATGCATGTCCTAATGATCACATTCTATATCATAAATAGCATGAATTTGCAACAAAATGCCCTATTTGTCAATACTAGTAGATATTGGTCAGATCAAATAACAAAAAAGGTCCAACACTTGTCTCAATACCAAAATGATTCAAGTGTCCAAAGTTCTCCTCACATACATAATTTTCCCTTGGAAAAGAGATGTATACATCATCATCAAAAAAAAATGTGAAAAGGAATACAAGCGTGATGTATGGTCAACAAATCCCATACCTATGACATCCCTTGTCTCCATGTACCTAATATTGACATAATCAGGACTGAACTCAACAATTTTACCTTGAGTCCCATGACTAATTTGATAAATATGAAGGAGATTAGTGGTCAAGGATGGTACACAAAGAACATCATCAAATATCCCCTCTCCCATAGGAATAGAACATTTCCCACAAACTCTCATGTATGTGTTGTTGCCCATCAAAATATTAGGAGAATTAAAAAGGCTCAATAGAAGAAAACATATCCATAGAAGATGGTCCATATGATGTGATGTATCAGAATCAAGCCATTTAACTTTCTCAGGATGTGTGGAAGCCAATAGTGATTTTCCTTTATCTTTATTATTGGATGATGATGGAGATGTAGAAGCTTCCAAATGTGTAGAAGGAGTAGACACTGATGAGGGAAACTTAATGTTGTTCTTTTGAATAATATGAGTTAGCTCATCAATCTTCTTGTAAAAACACTGCTCGTGATTTCCTATCTTTTTACAATATGCACATTTATCCCTCTTTCTTCTAGATGATTCCTCTCTTGAAGAGGACTTGGACTCAGAAGTATTGTGTTAAGAAGATTCATTACCTTTTTCATGAGGTTTAGGATCCTTATGTTGTTTCTTTCCTTTTCCATTAGAAGCCTTTGAAGTGGACTCATTTGTAATCAATGCATGATGTGTGGAAGGCTTCAATTGACCCATGTGTGCCAACTTTGCTTGCTCCCTTGTGAGTTGAGATTCAAATTCATCAAGAGAAGGAAATTTGTATGCACTACCAAGAAAATCCATAGTAGAATAGAAAGTAGAAATAGAGATAGAATATTTAGGACTTATCTTGCAAAGAATAAAAAAGATCAATTGTTCATCCCCTTTGATAATGCCACAAGTAGAAAGCTCCAATCTAATAGAATTAAAATTAGAGAAAAAGTCTTGAATATTGTCAAAATCACTATGATTTAGACCTATGAGATCATTCTCTAATCTAAATTTTCTCATTCTATCAGGTTTACCAAAGAGTCCTTCCAAAATGACCCAAGCATCATGATGATGTTTAGAAGATGCAATATGGACTAGAAAATCATGAGAGATGGGTGATCTAAGAGAAGCAAGTGCTTTATCCGTTCAATCAAAACATTTTATCCTTTCTACAACACCTAGAAGTGGTTCTTGATCCTACCCAAGAGTCATTCTAAGTAATCCAATACTTAACAAGTGATCACTTAAAGATATATTCCATTCATGGTAGTTATACGGAGAGAGCATTTTATACTTTTAATTATCCATAATACAACCAAATAATGGCTGATAATTAATGATAACTCCTTCAAATGACTGATGCAAATCTTGAAACTGAAATCTAGGGAATAACCAAGTGCAAATATAGCCCCAAAATGACCTATTTATAAAAGTAATATTTCAACCCCAAATCAAAGAAAATTGATTGCAGATATGGAAAGTAGACGTAAAATAGTGCACTCTCAAAAAAAATTTGACCTCAAAATATTATCATATGTGCCCAAATGAAGCCCTAAAAGTTGTAGAATTCAGAAACACGCGGGATGAGTCATTAAAATCTATAATTTATGATTAATATGGCCACTAAATTCCAAAAATAATACCACCATTGGAATCTTCAGGAAATTCTACCCCAAATAAAAAAATGCTCGTAAAAAGAAGCAAAATTGAGCAAGTTATGGCCCTTTGAAGTTATACTACAAAATCAAAACCTCCACTGGTGAAGGCTGAGAAATTTAAACCCCTACTAATGTAAGAAATTCATTGCATTAAATTTGACAAATGTCTGGATGTAACTAAAAAAACCAATTTACCCAGTTTTGCTGGTTGGTCAGCCATCAAATTTAGGATTGTGGTCAAGTGACATGGCAAAAAATTTTGGTTGATCCTACTAATGTACGCTGACCGTATGAGATGACATAGCAATCATACGGGGTGATGCTAGATGAAATCACCTAATGAAGTGTCAGATGATGTAGCACTAGGCCACGTGTCATAGTCTGATTTGCCTATCGAAGGTTTGAGGGCATAGACAAAGAGGCTACCATGTGCTAGGTTATAAATGGGGCACATGACGTACTAGCAAGCTAGCGCATGGAAGGACAAAGTTGGGTGATATCATAGGTGGAACTAAGCTAGAGCTTGGGTGGTGGGGCAATGTGGAGGAGTGGAATAGGTGGTGCATCAGGGTGCACCGCTGGTGGAGGAGTTGTGCGGCTGTGGGAAAATAATCCCACATGCATAGTGGGAAGGTCATTTAGGTGTTTTTCATATGAAAGCACCAGAGTGTGAAGCAATAGAGAGGGTCAGGATTTGGCTTAGTTGCATCTTGCACTAGTCTTGGCTCGCGCTTGGGCTCCCACTCAGGTTCATGCAACGGCTTGGATTTCAATCTCGCTTTGCGATCAACCCAGATTAGTTTGAACTCAATGTGCACAGTGAGTTATTTTGTCTGAGTTCTTCTACTTTGCTAGGTGTTTAGTCCCACATTGATGTTGTGGGGGACATTTGAGTTATTTTTTTATGTCGATTCGTAGTGGATAAAGAAATGAAGTGAGTCGGGTTATTTTGTTGGGTCTCGTGCTCAACCTCAAGCTCGAGCTTGGACTTTTGTGCTCGTGTCCAACTCGGTCTTTGTGGTTGAGTCTCCCTCACTATGTGTATTGGATGATGATGTCACTACCAGTTCACCAATGATGTCACCAACAGATAAAGGCCAAAGAGTACTCTCTGTGCCAGGTGATGTACTGACCCCAAAAAGACAAATTTTTGTTTAGAAATTTTTTTTTTGAAAATAGAACAGAATTAAAAAATTTTACTTTTTTTTGAAATCGTACTGCAGAGATGCAGATTGGGCCATACAGCTCAATTTATAAAAAAAAAAAATCTCAATTTGGAATTTCATCGAATATGATTGAGTTTATTGTCAATTTTAACTGAAATAGCCTTTCGAATGCAATAGTGAAGTTAGCTCTGACCAAAAATCCTTCCACAACTCACTAGTCTTCAGATCTAAGATTTAGACCTTCAATGCTTGCACCAAGATCTCCCCAATAAGCTAATCAAAATGCTCCAATGACTTTGATACCATGTAAAAATTTGCAAATAGAAAATATTGAACCAAGGATCTAGAGGTTAAAAAAAGCACAAATATAAGAGAAATGATATGAATGTAATGATTGATGATTGAATTGATCCAATCAATTGATTTATTTGCATAAAGGCCTCCTTATATAGGAAAGGTGTTGAGAGAGAATGATAAGGAGTTGATAAGCTATCACCTATGCTACCTGTAATCACGTGTTCACCAAATGTGGATCATCCTCCATTATGCAATAAAGTATGTGAAATAGGATGAGGATGACAATGTGATATGAGCACTAAAGGTGGATCTAAAACCTCAAGTGGAATTCCTCCTACACCATGTGCTTAATTTAGGTGTAAACTCCTAGGTTTCTCAATGACAAATTACTATGCAATGCATTAACCTAAGTAAGATTAAGTAAAGTGTAATTACAAATATTTAATTACACCAACACAAATAATTTAGTACTGGGAAGGAATTAGGAAGATGGACACTCCTATCAAACTCATCTTTCCCAAAATATAGAAAACCTTTGATGGATCCATAAAAAAACTAGAGAATCAAGTAGGTAGTATTTTAACTATCTGCATGCAAACCATCAAATGGGAGTAGATTCTAATATTTTCTCTAGGTTTCTAGCATTGATTCTGGTGGCGGGTGAGACCATATAGGTTGCTGAAGAATTATGCAAAAGACTATTTAAGAAGAAATATTTAATGGGTCTCCATGAAACCATCATCAATAATGATGATAATCTTACAATAGCTTTCCGCATGGATTATGCATTTGTTATGGAAGCAGGTGAAAAAATTTCAGATTTCAGAAGTAGATCTCATTAAAGTAGTTATGGGGGGCTGGATAAAATACTTTTCATGCTCGCTAGCTGGGAATGGGAATTTACAAAACTTAGAATGAATGTGATGATGAGAAGTGTCAAATTTTTTAAAAGACTTATGGATATAAACAAAGTTCTCAAAGAGCCAATTGGTGACAATATTAACAAAGAGGAAGATTGGGTATTTAACAATAGGTATGATGAAAACTTGGATGGGCTTACAAGTGAGTATGCATCACATAAAGTGGAGCAAGTAGAGGTGGGGGAAGGTGAAGAGGCTCAAAAAGCTTACATTGGGGCATCATATGTTATGGAGGTAGAGATGCAAGAAGGCGAAGAGGCTCAAGTTGTTGGGATGTCAACTGTGATGAAGGAAGGGGCATGATTGAAGTGATTTTGTTATTCTTTGTACGATATTTATTTGTATAAACTCTATTGTGGGCTATATCTATAGGAGTGTTGTTATGGCTTCTTTAACTCTCTTTATCAGGATTTAGGAACCTTTAGTTTATTACCATGCTATCACTTCTAGTTTAATTGTCTAGCATTTTGGTTATTGTTGTTGGCTTTGGACATCCTTGTTTTTCTTTTGTTTTGTCTTCTTTGTTCATGTTGATTACTAGTATTCACAAACCTTTGAATGATTTTGTTTTATACTAATATGAATATTATATATTTGGCTTCAGGCCCTTATTTACCAAAAAAAAAGCAAAAAAAATGATTTTAATTTTATAAAAGTAAATTTATAAATTTCATTGTAGGGAATACAACCACCATCAATTGAAACTCTCACTCTAACCCAATTTTCATACAATTTATAGTCGATAATCTTTCATCTAGAAGTCTTTTGCATATCACCTATTTTTCTTACATTTCCTAAACAAGTTCCCTTCTCGACACCAACTCTTCTTTAACTGAACAGTAGCAAGAAATATGCCTTTAATTTATTTATGTAATTTATTTGTATTTTTACTTTTCTGATTCTTTCATTTTTAAATAGAAGAAAAGGGTGGCACAAATTAGGCTATTTTTAGACATTCTTGTAAAAAATCTATTATAGTTACTGATTATTAACCTCCTATCTTTAATAGATTATTTGATCAACAAATATCAGAAAATAACACAACTGCAACTTCACAAATAAAAACCCATAAAATATGCAACACAGTGAACACAATATTTTCAGACAATTGTCCCTAGAAAAACCCCATAGGGAAAACCAGTACTGCAAATGAGAAATATATTAAACTCCAGCAAATTAAGAGATAAAAAATTCCTTGCCTCTCACTGGCAGAACTCATACAATCTACCAATTCCTCCTACTGATATTCCTCCACTGCTATCCCCAACGCTGCCACTGCGCCCCTTGCTAACACTGCAAGACTTGTTTGCTATCACTGCAAACACATTTTCTATCACTGCAAATGCTCTCCAAGTTGTGTTTTCCAAATGCCCCTAGACCTTCTTTTATACTACTCTTGTTGGTAAACCAATGGCCAAGATTGATTCTAAATCAACGGTTGAGATTAAAACAACTCAACAACCAATAACAAAATCAGTTTCTAGTTGCTTCTAAAAGTGGTCAATTATTTAACAAATATTTGTCCCAACTCTAACTAATTTGTT
Source organism: Chamaecyparis obtusa (assembly GCA_027943335.1). NCBI lineage: Eukaryota > Viridiplantae > Streptophyta > Pinopsida > Cupressales > Cupressaceae > Chamaecyparis > Chamaecyparis obtusa. Next base: position 363,305 of record BSBK01002089.1, on the reverse strand, counting down.
AGTAAAACAATTATTTTCTAATTAATAGCATGTGGACAAACAGTTGTCCAAGCTAACAAACTAACACTCCCTCTTAGCGAGGAAGCTATTCTGCATGACACCTAACTTATCTCTAAAGAAGATGAATTTTTCCTTCCCTAATGCCTTTTGTCAGAATTTCTACTACCTGATCCTCTGTAGGTATGTAGTGTAGCTAAAAAACCCCCCATTGTACACAATCCCTAATGAAGTGATACCTGATGTCTATATGTTTAGACCTATCATGAAACACTAGATTCTTAGACAACTTGATGCAACTCTGATTGTCGCAATGTATCACAGTAGTCTCAACCCTCTGACCAAACAAGGCTACTAACAACTTTCGAAGCCAAATAGCTTCACATGTTTCCATGCTAGCTGCTATGTATTCTAATTCTGTAGAACTCAAAGCCACAGACTTCTGCTTCCTGCTAAACCAAGAGACAACTCCTGATCCCAAACTGAAACAACACCCTAAAGTGCTTCTCTTGTTTATTGTACTACCTACCCAATTTGCATCAGTATAGCCTATCAACTTGATACCTTCACCTTGAAAATATCTGATCCCATACTCAATTGTACCACACAAATATTGCAGCACATGCTTCGCCGTTGTCCAATGCACTCTCTTTGGCTCCACCATGAACTGACTAAGAGAGTTCACTGAAAAGGCTATATCTAGCCTAGTGTTGACCAAATACATGAGCAAACCAATCAACTGCTTGTATAAGCTAGGATCTACATCCTTCTCCTTAGATGTGTCTACCTTCCTCCAATTCGTGATCATGGGTGTAGACATGGCTTTGCAATCTTCCATCCCAAATCTCTTCAAGATTTCAATGCAATATTTCCCTTGCCCAAGGAAAATCTCTCCATCTGTCTGCCACATCTTCATGCCTAAAGTAGTGCATAAGTCCCAAATCCTTCATCTCGAAATCTACTGTGAGATCCTTCTTGCACTCCTCTATGAACCCTAGTGAACCTGTTAGAAACAAGTCATCCACATATAGAACAAGAATGAGAACCTCACCCCCAACCACCAAGTAGTAGAGGTTAGCATCTGCCTCACTCTTCACAAAGCCCATTACTTGCAAGTTGTTAGCACTTGCAAAAAATTTCTTGGCTCTTGGTGTTTTTCCCTAATCCCTGCAGTGTTTTTCCTGGTCTCTAGGCTGAACCCCTGCAAAAATTCAAAAAACTAGTCATTGCCAGTTGAACCCTTTGTCTTTCCTTGGCCCTGTTCTTTTTTGAAATTCCCTTTTTGGCTCACTTAAACCCCAAATTTCCCTTGTGCTTAAATTTTATGACCTCTTCACATGTTAAATGGTTAGTCGCATAATTTCATAGACTATTTTTGGTCTATGTGATCATGCGATTAATATTTCTGTCGGGTCCCCTTTCCTAAGTTTTTCCTTGGCCCAGTGGTAAATATTTCCCAAGTCACAAGCTCTAATTTTTATTATGTTTCGGCTTTCTTTATTTCCTGGGCCCGGTCTCTGACACCTTAGCACAGTTGGTGGTTCCTCATTGGCCGATGGATTTAATCAAGTGGCATCAGCGGGCCTAGGTGGGGTCATGTTGTCAGTTGCCTAAGGATCGTGTGGTTGTCGTATGATCACATGGAATATTCCATCCCCTTGTGATCATGCGATGACCATTGATTTCAAATTTTTCCTAGTGTGTGTCAATGGGACCTGATTCTTCAAGCGGCAGAGTAAAGGAAGATCGTGTGGCTGTCGCATGATCACATGGGATATTCCATCCCCATGCGATCTTGCACCAGCTATTTGATTAGATGCCGAAGGTTTGTGGGTCCTGTCAGTCATGACTGGCCGGTTGCGGTGAATGGTAAAGTGACATGTGCCATTGAGCGAACCCAAGTGGGGTCTGAGGTTTGGCAGAGTGGATAAGGATCTGGCGGTGTTGACAAAATTCAATGTGTTTGCACGTTTGTGCATAAAAAAGGTGATTCACTAGTTTGTTTAGTGATTTGGCAAACGGTAATCAGGATGTCGCTAGATTATTTAGCAAAGGAGCAAAGTTTTTCGCGAATTGGCGAGGTTTCTTTGTCGCCAATTCGCTAAGTGTGACTGGGGTCTTTTAAAAGGAAAATCATAAGGCCCGCGAAGGGAGATTGATTGGATGGCTATGTTTTAAAGTTGATAAAGGTTTGAATTTTGGCCGTCATTTCTCTGTAGGCACCATAGAAATAACCGTTGAGATTCAAATTTGAATTTCTGATCGTTTCCAGCTACAGAGGGTACCATTTTTATGGAATTCAATGCAGAAATGACCCTGTTTGGTGAGAAGCGACTGGTTCACCATTTGCAGTGTGGTCCAGGGTGTCTGGTGCTTGTTTGTAGAGCATGTACATTGCAGGTATGGCTCAAGGCTTGTTGCAGGGTGTCCTTTTGAGCCTAGTTTTGTGATCCTTTGTACTTGCAGTGAAGATTTTCATCATTATGGATCTATTTGAGTTTTCCTCTCTTCTGGATTGGATGTGTTTCTCACCCCTGTAATAACTTTTTGACTATTTTCAGCAGGTTGGGTGGTTGAAACCCTAACCCTAGTCATCCGTAGCTTGTTACAAATTTCTAAGATGGCTAGGGGGTATAAGTTGCAGAATTTTTAGATTTTGCAAGGGTTCCAAAACATTGTTGCTTTTGGTCCCTAGTTATTAACTATAATATACTGATAGAGGTTTGATTTGGTGTCTTTTTCTTAGCTTTGTGTCATGCTAATTGTATGCTGATTCTGGATTTGTTAATGAAAACATTCTTGACTCTCAATCTTGCATCTTGTGTATGTCTTCTTGCTTGTCTTTGAGCTCATATATGTTAGTTTCACAAAGTGTGCTAATGTATGGTAAACAAAGAGTATTTTGAATTCATCTCTGAGTTTCTAACAAAGTTAGGATTAAATTCTTTTAGGTGAATTTAGTGAGTTTATAGCCAGGTATAGAATTTGATGTCCTTGTGCTTGAGGGAAAGGGGTAATAGGCAAAGCACTTACTCTGGTTTCCATTGTGTTTGATTTGAGGTTTTCAGTTGAGGCATACAGTCAGGTGACTCTTAGCCCTAGGATAAGGCACTGGTCCCTCCTCTTGAAGTCATGGTTAACAACCACACAAACATAAACATTCATTTGATAAACCTTTATGGATTTGTGTTGAGCATTGTATACATCATTTTGAGACTCCTTTGAAGAAGTGAGTCAAGGGTACACCCGCCTGAGCATTGAGGCTCAAAGAGTAGAAGGATCTTTTGATCCTTGTCAGTTGGCCCTCTTCCTTGTGGACTTTGGATTGGTGATAGAGTCAGGAGTTTTATTCAAATTATCCATCAAAGTGTAAATCTACAAGTTGAAGATCAAAGGGAATAATCCACAACCAACAAAATGGTGACTCTGCTGGGGAGAACATAAAGAAAGCCTATTAAGGAGCTCTGGTTTCAGTTATATTGAAGTAGTCAAAATCTTTTGACCAGATTGGTTTGGCCCATCTGAGTCACCAACAAAATGGTGACTCTACTGGGGAGGACAACTAAAAGATCTGCATTTGTTAAGAGTTAGTGATTCTACTGGGGAGAATCTAGAGAGAAAGGTATAAGTGTGTTCTTGTTTTCCTATGTGTTTCAAAGATTTCCCATCTAGGTGGGTGGCAACTCAAAGCTTTGAACTAGTGCTGCATATTGATAAATCATGGATAAGAGGAGAAATACTAGGTCTTTTGTTAGAAAGAATCCGGAGGTCACTCTGGAGTAGTTACCTAGACAGGAAAACAAGAGCTGGATTAGAAGGAATGGTGAGTCTACCAGTGCTCCCATGAGAGAATAGAGAAATGCAAGAGCCAAAGCACCACATGTATCCTCAAGTGAGGATGGTTCACAAGATAGAGTTTCTAGATCAGATGGTGGTCACTCTGAAGAGAGATCCTATGATACCCCTGAGGCTATATTTCAAGACAAAGGTCCATTGCTTATAGGTCAGAATGAACAAAATAGAGATATGGGTTTAGAGGTTGACTTGGATCTTGATGAAGATCATTTTAGAAGAGAACCCATAAGACATAGGCAGGTTCATTTCCCATATCAAAATCTTCTTGATATGGATGTGTCATCTGGTTCTAATGACATTATGGTAGATCCTGATGATTTGAATGCACTGAGGTTGCAGTTGGTAGAGCAAGATGCCATACATAAAAGGTTACAAGAGGAGAGAGAGGCTGAAAAGGTAAATGCTTTGATACAGAGGCAATATCTTATTAGAAAAATAAATGAAATGAAGGAGAGAAACAAGATTCTAGCTTCTGCTCCTAAAACGTTGTAGCATGATGTGTTTGGTGATCTTGATGCCTTGAGAAGTGAGCAAGAGTGCTTGCTTCAGGATCATGAATTTGATAGGGAGGGCCCTGTGGTTAGACAAGTGCAAAGTTATGTCCCTTTGCCTAAAGATAAAGATGGGCATAGGATCACTAGACCTGTTGTTATTATTAATGAGAAAGGAAAGCAGAAGATGGTGGGTGACCAAGAAAGCAAACCAGTGACAATACCAGGGATCCCACCACCTGATTCAAATAAGAACATTGAAATGGAGAGAAGGAGAAAAGAAGATGAGGACCTTGCAAGAGAACTAGATAGAGCTAAGGTTGATGCTGCCATTGCAGAAAAGAAAAGGAAGATCCAATCTTTGCGGGCTTCTTCAGCTAATGCTCTTGGCCCATCTACTACTAAACTAGGTATGCCATCTATGACTACTGCTATTCCACTTAGTAATGCTACTAGTTCTTTTCCTTCTTCATATGCTAGGATAGGTGCAGATCCTAGGCAGCAGTCAAATGCATAGATAAATGTAGATGTTAATGTTGATCCTAGTGTTAACACTAGTTCAAGCTTTCAAAGAAGACCTATGCAATTAGAAGTCTATAGGAAAATAAGTTTTGATGGAATTCCTGGCTATCCAAATGATATTAGAGATAGGGTACCTAAGTTTTCTGGTACTAATGCTATTAGTTGTGAGGAGCATCTTAGGTTATTTGTTGAAATGCTTAATGATTATGAGGTAGAGCATGAGGATGTTGTCATGAAATTGTTTGTTCAATCTCTAATGGAGGATGCTAGAGATTGGTTTAAGAGGCTTCCTGATAAGTGTATTGATACTTGGGACTCTTTTGAGAAATGTTTCAAAGAGCAGTATGGTGATAGGCCTAATGCTAGCTTCATGTTGAATGAATTCAATACCATAAGGAAAAATTAGAATGAGTCTGTAGCTGAATTCAACATGAGATTTCAGAAGGGTATGCACAAGTTGTTCCAAGTCATACGGTTGGATGACAATGTTTGTCTGACTACATACTTCAATACATTTGATGGGAAGATGGGATATTTATTGAGGGATAAAGAACCAAGAACTCTTAGGGATACTTTTAGGATTGCTATCAATATTGAGAACAACATGAAAATATCAGGAAAGTTGGGTGGAAAGAGAGATGACCCAAATTTGTTTGGGGACAAGAAATATAAGAAAGAAAATGACAAGAATGTTGGATCTAGGAGGCAAGAAGAAGATAAGTTGGATAAGGTGCTTAGTGCATTGAAGGATTTGAAGGCACCTGCAAATAGGAACATCAGTGCTCCTACCAATGAAAGGCCTCAATTCAACAACAATTTCAGTAAGCAGAATAGACTGCAGAATTACCCCTACAACACCCAATGGAAGGATGGCAAGCCTATTGTCCCTACTACAAGAGGAAATAATGACAGAGGTGTCCCTGACCCTCTACATAAGGCTTCAATAAATGTCATGGAGAGCATATCTTGGTGTGTTGCATGTCGGTCCCCTCATTCTATAGAGCATTGTGTGGTTGCACAATCTATGGCTGCAAATCAAGATTGTGGCAATGAGGAGATAGAACAAGAAGAAGAACAAGATGATGTTGGATGCAACATGGTTTCTTCATATCTAGGATATGAAGATGATTCTAATTTTGATGAAGAGGCAGATGTAAATGTGAAGAGACATAATCAAGCCCTTTTTCATCAAGAGGTCTTTTCTGATGGTGAGTGCATTGATCAGAAAACATGTAACATGAACTCTTCTCCCAAGCCAGTAAATTTGAGAAGACCTAGAGAAGAGATGGAGAGGCTTACTGTAGAAATGATTGCCCAGGTGCAAACTAGAGGCATGGTGGCAAGGAATACATTCTTGAATCTCAATCTTGCATCTTGTGTATGTCTTCTTGCTTGTCTTTGAGCTCATATATGTTAGTTTCACAAAGTGTGCTAATGTATGGTAAACAAAGAGTATTTTGAATTCATCTCTGAGTTTCTAACAAAGTTAGGATTAAAGTCTTTTAGGTGAATTCAGTGAGTTTACAGCCAGGTATAGAATTTGATGTCCTTGTGCTTGAGGGAAAGGGGTAATAGGAAAAGCACTTACTCTGGTTTTCATTGTGTTTGATTTGAGGTTTTCAGTTGAGGCATACAGTCAGGTGACTCTTAGCCCTGGGATAAGGCACTGGTCCCTCCTCTTGAAGTCATGGCTAACAACCACACAAACATAAGCATTCATTTGATAAACCTTTATGGACTTGTGTTGAGCATTGTATAAATCATTGTGAGACTCCTTTGAAGAAGTGAGTCAAGGGTACACCCACCTGAGCATTAAGGCTCAAAGAGTAGAAGGATCTTTTGATCCTTGTCAGTTGGCCCTCTTCCTTGTGGACTTTGGATTGGTGATAGAGTCATAAGTTTTATTCAAATTATCCATCAAAGTGTAAATCTACAAGTTGAAGATCAAAGGGAATAATCCACAACCAACACAAGTAACTATCAATGCGCTCATACCACACTCTAGGAGCCTGCTTGAGTCTATATAAGGCTCTCTTCAATCTGCACACATGGGTCTCTTTATTGTGTGCTACAAAGCCTTCTGGTTGCTCTATGTATACCTCCTCCTTCAACTCACCATTGAGGAATGCTATCTTGACATCCATTTGATGGATCTTCCATCCCATCTGTGTTACAAATGAGATCACAGCTCATATAGAAGTATACCTGGCCACAGGAGAAAATGTCTCCTCATAGTCTATTCCCTCCTTCTGAGAGAACCCCTTTGCCAAAAACCTTTCCTTGTATTTCTTGATGCTACCATCTGCACCATGCTTGATCTTATAGATCCAGTGTGATCAAACCACTGCCCTATCTGTTGGTCTAGGCACTACCTCCAACACATCATTCTGCATTATTGAGGTATATTGCTCAACCATCGCATCTCGCCACACCTAATTTTGTGCAGCATCCTAATAACTAGAAGGCTCACTATTTACCAACTAGCTGACTAAAGCCACATAGTCATTGAACTTGGCTGGTTGTCTCCTTTCTCTTTTACTCCTCCTAGGAGCTCCCACTAACTCCTGAGTATACCTTTGTTGAAACTCATGGCTCCTGCTGCCAACTGTAGAGGATGAAATATCAACCTCCATATCTTCTAGATGCATATCCTACTGCACTAGTTGCTCCATACTCTGTGAACTCTCACCACCTGAGTCTATGCTAGTACTAGTCACTGTACTCAAGCTTTGTTGTCATTGACTCAGTTGAGCTACCCCTGGAGCTTCTGTCGGCTACTCACTCTAATTTTCTACTGGCAAATCTCTAGACCTCCTGAATGCCTTTTCCTCCATGAACTTGACATCACGTCTGACTATAATCCTCTTAGTCCCTGGAATAAATATCCAATATGCCTTTGAGGTTTCATTGTACCCAACAAAGTACCCCCTCTCTATAGTTTGATCTAACTTTGTATGTGTATCACCTGGAATATGGCAATATGCCAAACTTCCAAATATCCTGAAGTGACTAACATCTAGCTTCTTCCCTGTGAAAGCCTCTTCTGGTGTCATCTTCCCTAGTACCTTATGTGGAACCCTATTCTGTATGTACACTAATGTACTACATGCCTCTGCCTATAAGTCACAGGGCATATCCTGGTCATGTAGCATAGCCCTTGCTACCTCTGATATAGACCGGTTCTTCCTCTTAGCAACTCCATTTTGTTCCAAATTGTAAGGAACAGTCCACTCTCTCTTGATTCCTTCTCTGGTACAAAACTCCTAGAATTCATTTCCTTTGTACTCACCTCCATTATCTGACCGAAGAACCTTAATCTTCCTTCCTGTCAAGTTCTTCACAAGAGCCTTGAACTCTTGGAAGCGACTGAAAACCTCATCCTTGGTCTTCAAGAAGTATATCCAGGTCTTCTTGGAGAAATCATCAATAAAAGTAACATAGTACTCATATCCTCTAAGAGACTTCATTGACATTGGTCCACCTACATCTGAATGTACTAGATCAAGAACACCCTTAGACCTGGTGTCACTCCTTGGAAAAGGTGCTTTTGCAAACTTCCCCAACACACATCCCTTACATACATCATCATGCTCTGTGCTCACCTCAGGAACACTTGTCACTATCTCACAAAGCAATTTAAGTGCTCCATGATGTATATGCCCCATCCTCCTATGCCATAGCTCTCCAAGATCTCTAGGATTACTGCTGCTCGTAAGTGCCTTAGGAGTGTCAAACTGCAGCCTGTAAAGGCAACCACTCCTAACTCCAATAGATACGAGTGATTTCCAATCCTTGTGCTTGATCAACACATGTGTCCCTATAAAAAGTATAGTATACCCTCTATCCTAAAGAACAGATATAGAAATCAAATTCATACTTGATCCTGGAACATGAAACACATCACGAAGGGGAATAATCTTCCCATTCTCCCTCTGAAACTGAACAATCCCTTTCCCAACTAAGTTGAGTTTGGACAAGTTTCCCATATAAATTTGGGTACTGGTACTCTCCTCCTTGTAACTGGAGAAGTATTCTCTAACTCCTATCATATGAAATGATGCCCCACTATCTATATACCAAACACTCTGTGAGGTTGAGCTAACCATACAAGCTATGAGTGCGAACTCATCTTCCAATCTACAAGAGAGCTCATCTACACTTGTTGAAGCTGCCACCTGCTTCTTGCCCTTATTTTCATTCTTCTTCCTTTATGGGCAATCACTGACATAGTGGCCAAATTCATGACAACCAAAGCACTTGACCTTAGATAGGTCCTTCTTCTTCTTCTCACCTTGTGAGCTTGATCCTTTGCTAGACCCCTTCTTTGCTTTCCCTTTACCCACTAGGGCAACATTTTCTTGTTCCACCTCACTTTTTTGACTCTTGTTGTTGGCTCCATTGACAAGACTTAGTCTAAGCTCCTCCTGAGTGAAGTCACTCCAAAGTCGATCCCAACTTGGTAAGGTGTCTCATCCATTAATGACTTGAACAAAGACATCCCACTGCTTAGTAAACCCATTTAGGGCTATTCTTACTAGCTCATCATCATCTGGCTTATCTCCAACAGCTGCTAACTCATCCTTGACAAGTCTAGGCCTGGTGAGGTAACTTGTCACGTCCTCTCCCTTATTCATTCGGGTATTCCTCATCTTTTCTCTAAGAATCAGCTTCCGATTAGTGGTAGCATTCTGGTATAGATTTAGAATGGCTTCCCACTTCCTCCTTGTAGTATATAACTCTACAATATGTGGTACTATATGATCCTTGACACCATCAAGGATGATCCTCCTTTCCTTGGCATCATCCTTTCTATATGCTGCAAGTTGTACTAGATTTGTAGGTATAGCTACAATAGTGGTCACATAATTCTTGATTCCACTCTCTTCTAGCAACAAAGAAATTCTGGCTTTCCAGACACCAAAATTAGAAGCTCCATCCAATTTGTCCTGATCTCTTAAACCAACTGAGGCCATCTCAAAGGTTAAAACAAATAATAATTCTAAAGAGGTTAAACTAGGTTTTATAAACCCCCAATTTCTTCACCTAGGGTAAATCTCTTCTACCCTAACTTAGCTCTGATACCATGTGAAAAATCTATTATAGTTACTGATTATTAACCTCCTATCTTTGATAGATTATCTAATCAACAAATATCAAAAAATAACACAACTGCAACTTCACAAATAAAAACCCATAAAATATGCAACAAAGTGAACACAATATTTTCAGACAATTGTCCCTGGAAAAACCCCGTAGGGAAAACCAGTACTGCAGATGAGAAATATATTAAACTCCAACAAATTAAGAGATACAAAATTCCTTGCCTCTCACTAGCAGAACTCAAACAATCTCCCAATTCCTCCTGTTGATATTCCTCCACTGCTATCCCCAACACTATCACTACGCCCCTTGCTAACACTGCAAGACTTGTTTTCTATCACTGCAAACACATTTTCTATCACTACAAATGCTCTCCAAGTTGTGTTTTCCAAATGCCCCTACACCTCCTTTTATACTACTCTCGTCGGTAAACCAATGGCCGAGATTGATTCTCAATCAATGGTTGAGATTAAAACAACTCAACAACTAATAACAAAATTAGTTTCTAGTTGCTTCTAAAAGTGGTCAATTATTTAACAAATATTTGTCCCAACTCTAACTAATTTGTTAGTAAAACAATTATTTTCTAAATAATAGCGTGTTGACAAACAGCTGTCCAAGCTAACAAACTAACAATTCTAAGTAGTGTTTAGCAAATTCTGTATAACTTGATGACCTTTTCTTTATAATGTTAATATATGTGATTCTCTCCTTAGATTTAATGAAAAATGTAACTCTTGGGAGAGTATTTGATTGCGAAGAGATTTCTAGCATGAATATAGATTGCCTGTATTGCTAAAATATAATGCTCGTTAATTTGTAAAATTTTAAATCAATTTATTTTTATTTCATTTTTTCACTAATAAATAAATTCTCCAATCTTAATAAACATAGTACTTTACATATTTGTCATTCACATCATCTACATATCACATATTTGGCATCAAATTTGAATGTTGTGGTGAATACAGATTTGCGTGTTTTTTTTTCAGGATTTTTTTATTATAACGCTGATTACCTGGCTTTAATAAATTATAACGGGGAAGCAAAGTGTTGTTTTTATTACTTGTTAAGGTAAGAACATTTATACAAAGCAATTTGAACTAAGACAAGTGTAAGAAATGATTGAAGACTTGATTTGTGAAGAAATGATAGAGGATTTGATTTGTGAAGAAATGATTGAAGATTTAATTTGAGACAATTTATTGGGATGACTGTTTTTATTGTAATGTAGGCAACTCACAATTGTGTGAAAAGGAAAAATGTTTCACGAGAATATTTTAAATTTTATGTAGTGTAATAAATGTAAATATGATGTGTATATTTTGAATGTTGCATAACTGTATACTGATTTATTGGAATAAAAAAGGGCAGAAATAAAAATAGAAACTATACTAAACACCATAATAACATTATATCATGACTCAGCTATTGTTCGAATAAACCTTTAGACCTTATTACATTCTTTAGTAACTCAACTTCTTAAAACTTCAGATCTACATAGCTAGACTATAGAGGGTGCTTAGAAAAATACAAACCATACAATATATACCAACTACAAACCTAGAGAGGAGAATGAACATTGCATAATAATATTTTCCATACTACCCACAAAGTGTGTAACTTTCTAGTGGGACAGTGCACGACAATTAGGATTATAAGTGGGTCAGAAATCTCAAAGGCAAATATTTGGGTTCGGGAGTGGGTTAGGAGGTATTTCACATCAAAAAATTTCCTAAAGGATCAAGGATTTGGAATTTTATTTCAAAGTCCAGACACATTGTGGACTCGAATCTCTCTTGGAATGTTAGAAATGATAACTCAACCAGATTTTGGGAGGACTCTTGGGGAGGGTACCCAATCATGCAATCTATTCTAGGTCTTAATCAGATTATTTAGCTCTTCCAATCGTCTTGGGGTCCTCTACTCAAAGATTATATTCTCCCATCTCCCTCTTCTGATGTGGATGGTTCTTGGCATTGGAAGGACTTTTCAAGTGTGGGGGTAGATATCCAAGAATTAAATTGTGCCTCCCTAAGGTAGGAGTCTTTCTGTGGGCAGCATCTTAGGGTCATATCTTAACAGTAGATAGATTTTTAAAAATGGGCTTCTTGGGTCCATCAAGATGCTCTCTCTATTTAAATCATGAAGAAACATACAATCACTTGTTACTCTCCTGTCCCTTTGCCACAAAATGCTAGGAGTACTTATGTTCAAAACTGAATTGGTATTCTGCTCACTCTCAAGACATTCAATCTCATCTTCTTGACTGGCCTTCACTCTTCAAAGAAAGCCTTTGTGGTAATCTTTGGACCATCTCTCCCTCCATTGTAATATGGGAAATATGGAAAGAGAGAAATAGGAGGCTCTTCCAAGAGAAATCTATGTCAATTGAGAATGTATTAAATAAAATTGAAGTGGCAATAGTGGAAATCATGAATTCCTGGATCCAAACCCACACTTCTATTCATAAATTTTACACCAGCTGGGATGATAAGATGATTAAAGGCTGGCATGGTCTCAAAACACTAATTTCCATTGGCAGGGGGTGTAAAGACAATCTTTAGCAAAGACTATCATGTGTTTGGAAAGCCCCTTCCCCAGGCTAGTTCAAACTTAACTTCGATGGTGCCTTGAAAGGCAATCCAGGACCATCGAGAGAAAGCTGCATCATTCATTCCTCAAAGGGACATATTATTGCTCAATTAGCTATTCCCTTGGATCCTGATACCAACAATGTGGCCAAAATTAAAGCTTTGCTTCATGGTTTGGTATTAGCCAAGGAATTAAGATTAAATAAAGTGGAAATTGAGGGAGATTCAATGATTGTGATAAATGCAATCAAAGCAAGGTCGATCACCAATTGGAAATTACAAGCATTCCTTGAAATCATCTTAAATCTAATTTCCAAATATGAATCGATAACGGCTAATCACATATACCATGAGGGTAATGTTAAAGTAGATGATTTGGCAAATGCTATGGTGGGAGGTATACACATCAAAACTATCTCTCCTGAAATAAGGCACATCTCCAATCAAAATTGTATTGCACACATTCCAGTGCAATGGTTATCTTTTTGGCATTAGCAGTAATCCTGAGAATGGAAATTTGGTTTTATATTGATCTGTTTATGCTTCTCAGCTTTTCGCTACAAAGGGGATGGTCACTTCACCGTCTTCTAGGGCACTTTCGAAACAAGCCTTGTTGTGCAAGTTTTCTGCAATGAAACTGTGGTGGCGTACTTTCTCCTTCCAACATTATCAGTTTTAGTAGATGGAGGTCAGCTTATCTCTGGTGGAATTTCGACGTGTTAGCAATTTGAAAAGCTAAGTTGTCATCATTTGCCTTTTTGCCTGAATTTTCATTCTCTAAAGCATATCTACAATGTACTTCTTCTTAACTACACTAAGATATTGAAGGTGAAAGAAATTCAATCTCATTAGAGGTTCAAACATTTACCCTCTCCAAGTATTGATGGCAGTACGGGGATGGTAGAGATGAGTTGGAGATGCTCTTATCTCTGGTGATATCTTTACTAGCATTGGAGAATGGTATATTTCCCTGTCAAAGCACTTATTGTAAATTGGGTATTTTGTCACTGTGGGGAGATGCGTTCCAGATTTTTGTAGCCTTTGATTTTATGTTCTTCATATGGTTTTGGCTTTAAAGACTATACCCAGTTGATGGTTTTTTGGAAACTGGATGTTAGTAGGGGTTGAGCTATGTTGCTCCATATTTATAGCACCCCTTGTTTAGATCTTTTGACTAGTTTTAAGCACTAATTTACTATGCATATCTTAAATTTTTAGCATATAAATATACATACTACTGGCTTCAGCCTTTACCGATCAAAAAAAAAAAGGAGCAACCAAGCTTAAAAAAAACAATTTAAATTCAAGAAAGATCTATCTCAATAGGGTTGTGCATAGGGAAGATATAAAACTATTTTATACGGTAAAGTATTAATAGTGGCAGTAGCTATAGCTAATTTTGTATGCTTGTATTTATTAAATGGTATATGGGATATTGACTTCTTCTTTTTTTGTGGTCTCTATATACAGTTTAACTATTTAAAATTAAGGTTTAGGTTTTTGAGTACTAATCATGTATACTATAGGAGTTATTACATAAATGATCAACTATTTTTATATCTGAGATTATTTAAGTGAACAGTTATAAGGAGGTCACTATGACAATAAGTGAGTAGTTATAAGAGCCCAAGCCACTATTAGTACTATTGCCCAATTTTTCATATCCCATATAAAATTTGGCCAATTCCCATCTCAAGGTCCGCAATCTTATTCTTCCAAGTGCTCTGCAAAATTTCATGGGTTTATCTATTTCTCTCTAGTCTCTGCAACCTTTTCTAGGTCCCTAGCTAGGTGAAAAGTCTTTAAAACTTTCATAAAACTAGCCATTATAGGCCAAACCCTAAGAAGCCCTAGGACTTGCTATATTTTTCAGTTACTTTATCAACCACTTAAAATCCTCAAATACCCATGTGCATAATTCTTCCTTCAGTCACCAGTTCTCTTATTCTTCTGGCGGTTACCTTTTTTGTTTAGTGAACTAGCGACTGCCATGGCTCTCTTAATCCAATGGTTGTCGTGAGTTCGTGAAGGATTCTTCTAACACTTGCAATTTCATGATAGCCATCGATCTTCCCTTTTGTGCAGTGCTTCATTTGCTAAGTGGGTCCAAATATTCTGACATGGAATCTTTTCATTGGTCAAGGGTGGTTATTTGTAAGACTTGTCAGAGCAGGCCTGGCCGACTGGCTTCCTTTTGATCCAATGGTCGTCACATGATCTCATGCATTCTGTCAGAGCCATGAGATTATGCGCCAACTATTGATTATCCTTTGTGATGTAACTCTTCATGCCTGGTGGGTCCACTGCTATGTGTACACAAATGACACCTTCTAATTGGTCCACATGCTAATGAGTCATTTCTTGTCAGTGGTGTTAGGCCAATTTTTTGTCATAGAAAAAATCTTATGAGATTGGCCTCTCCCCTGCAAATGTTTCTCAAATGTCCTACCCTGTGCTCCTTATGTTGTCGCCTTGCTTCAGTCCAGGTCACATCTCCTAATGTGCAAAACCCAGAAAGATATTCAAATTCTAAGGTCCGCGGGAAGCATTTTCAAAACTTGCCACAGTGTCAAAAACCCACAGTGTTTTCAAAAGTCCATGATGTTTTCGGTCTGTGTGTTTTCGGCCTTCATTGTTTTCGACCCTATGCTTCCTACTTTTATGCGCTTATCTTTCGGTCTGTTGAAAGCCTTGTGTGTTTTTGGTCTTTTCCGTCAAAAACATTGTGTGTTTCTGACCTCGCACTAGTTCCTTGTTTGCTGGCATTTCCTAACTGCGCAAGTCCAATGTGGATGGTGGGTCCGGGCTCTTCTTGATTGGTTGTCACATGGCCGCATGTCAAACTTTTTTGACATGCGATCATGTGACCACTTGCCACCTGGCTATGTGGGTCCCAGTTTCTGTTCAGCTGCCTAGCGGTTTACTTTGCTTTGGTGCACAAGCGCGATGATGGGGGGACAAATGGCGTATTCTTATTGGCTGTCGCATGGTCGCATGTCAGACTTTTTTGACATGTGATTATGCAACCGCTTGTAATCTATCCTCGTGGGTCCCAGCTCTTCGCAGTTGGTGGTTGATGTTCCGTGGTCCCGGAGGCGATGATGTGGTGGCTTATGATTGGTTGTCGCATGATTGCATAGCCCAATTTTTGGCTATGCGATCATGCAACTGCTTGTCACGTGTCCCTAGGGCCCGATTGCAGGAGATGGGGCATCTTCTAGATGCTAAGTGGCAGTGTTCTATTGGCCGGCGGGCGGTGGTGTTATCTTCATGCGGCGACAGTTTTCTGGTGGTTAGTTGCATGTTCACATAGCCTTTTACAAGGCTATGCAATCATGTGACTGACATTTCTTGTTGACTCCGTGCAGTGGCGGTTGCGGTGATAGTTGTGGTAGTGGTCTGCGGGTTGCCGCATGTTCGCATAGCCCATCTTCGGGCTATGCGATCATGCGATAGGGCGCCACGTGTCTTGGGGCCCGTTTGTGGTTGTTTGGTGGGCTCGATGGCAGGTGTTGTCGTGGCGATCTCTAGTTGGTCTGAGCTAGCAGGTTGGTAGGTTTGAATGCGGGCCCAGGTGGGGTATCTTGGCGGTGTTTTAACGGTCGACAGGTTGCATGTTTGCGGGTTGTCGCATGTTCACATAACCCATTTCTAGGTTATGCGATCATGCGACCAAGCATAATTTGAAGGTCAATTTCCTATGGCGGATAAGGTTATTGACCGCATGGTAGCGTGACTAAGTAGGAGGTTAAGTTGTGAAGCCTACAGGGGGAGATTGATCGGACGGCGGGGATATAAAGTTGATAAAGGTTTAATTTTTGACTGTCGATTCACTGCTGGCGCCAAAGAAATAACCGTTGGATTTCAAATTCAAATTTTTTGAAGGGTTTGCAGCGACAGAAAGTACCAGATTTTATTGTTTCTTTGGCTATTTTTTACTTGGTTTGGTGGCACCAGTGGTTGCCAGGTGGTCCAGAGGCCTGTTACTTGATTTGCAGAGACTTTTGTGCTGTATGAAGGACTATTTTGTGCTCAAGGAGCTGTTTGCAGGTGGCTGATTTGTATTGGTTTTCATGGTTCTTCCTGGTGTTATGTACTGATTGTCATGATTGTAAGATCTGTTTGAGATCTCTTTCTCTAGGTTGCTTGGTTTCCTGCCCTTGCAGTAAATTTTGATGTAATTTTGATTGGTGTGGTGGGTGAAACCCTGGCCTTAGCTATCCATAGCTTGTTGCAACCTGTTATGGGTTTCCAAGGTAGCTAATGGTATAAGTGTCAAATTTTTTGACTTGTTGTGGGTTCTGAATTTTGTCAGTTCCAGTGAAGGGTCCTTTTCCTGTAGATTTTTCTCCTTCTCTTTGCATATAGAGTGTTCCTCTTTCTCTTGCTGGTTCAGAGAATACAATGCATATTGTAATAGATTTGTCTTATGTGTGAGGATTTAATATTTTTTTACTGTTACCAAACTATCTCCATTTGAATTCTGAGTCCATTAGTCATACATCAAGGGTGTTTGATTTGTCTACTTATATTGCTTATGTGTTTGCAAGTGGAGTTGTCTTCGCAGAGATAACTGGTTCAAGGTTAGTATTCAGGTATGTATGAGCTGAAATATCAAGGATAGGTCATGCTTGTCTTCTAGTGGATGCTAGTTAATGTATTGTCTGATTCATAGGTCTCTTCTAAGGGGAGGGTTAAAATCCTTTGAGTGGATAATAACATACTTAAATACACAGGTGGGTGCTAAGTTGAGGTTTGGTCATGGTGTGTGATTGATGTCAGGCATCAACACATTGGGTATATTATTTTCTTATTTCATAGCTGTCCCTTGCAATATTGTATTTGACTTTGTGGCCCATTGGATAAGGCACTGGTCTATGTGAGACATAGGGCATCTCAGGGGTCCCTTCTATCTATTCAAATCATTTCCCTTCAACTCCACCCTTTCCCTTTCTTACTGTTAGTATAGGTCTCTAGCTTTCAGTCTCATTCCATGCAAGTAGGGCTATTGCATGAGACTTTCTATCATTGGGGTATAGGATACCTATAGGAGATTGACTGCTATTCCACATTAATCTATCTGCAGGCCTTTAGTTTGTCATGAGGTGTCTTGAATGTGCAGATAAGGCAATACCCAACTGAGTGAATGTGGAGCTCAAAGAAGGAGGATTTCTCTCTATCCTCATCAATTGGTTTGTTTTTCTTGTCAAACTTGAGTGCCTAACCTATGTTCCAAGCCCAACCATTTGATTCAAGTTTGGTCCTGCAAGGAGAAGAACCAACAAGTGGGACCAATCCCTTTCAGCAGTCAGAGGCTCTAAAATCTGTAGAGGATCAATGGCTAGTGTATGTTCACGAGGCTTTGTGTCAGAGCATGTGATCATGAAATGGCCGTTGATCTTGCTTTATCTTCAAACTCTATCAGGTGGGTCCTAGGTGTGCTAATGTGCTCAAATATAATTGGTTTCCAAGTGCTGACGAAGACTTATAGGTGGATTAATGTGTCAGTAGGGTCATGGCTTAGTGAAATCTACGGTGGGTGTATAATCTAAAAGAATCTTCCAAGGTCATGAGGAGATGAGACTAGCCGTTAGATTAGAATCTTGTCTTAAGTGGGTCCGATGTTAGGGAAGTGTTGAGGTGTTTGTTGATGGAGTGGCTAGAGAGAATAAAAGAATGCCAAGTGGCATAAATGGGCCCAGGGATAGTAAAGCTTTCTATGAATCAGCGACTAAGGGTTTCTCATGTTCGCTTAATGTATTCTGGGGTTATTAAAAGATTCAGCTATTCAGCGACTACAGTTTTCGCTGAATCGCTTGACCCAACTGGAGTTAAGAAATGTATTTCGCGACTTAGAATTCTTTAATCGCACAGTCACCAAGTAACTTAAAAGAGAAAAGGTTAGGGCAGGTCCAAATATGCTGACATGCTCGATGCTCATTGGTCAAGACTTCCTGACGTGGAATCAAACTTTTCAAAGGGTTTCACAACCATTTCAAAGTTAATCTAAGTTGTTCATTTTCCAGGAGATAAAGGATATCGACGGTCACATTTTAAAATGACTGGTTAGCCATTAAGTTCTCAAATTCAAATGTGTCTAAGAGGGTTTTTTGCCAGTATTTGATTTGCAGGCCGCAAGTGATGAGGTAGCTCATAAAATTGATGTCTCCAGGACATTTGCAGTTAAAGGAAGGTGATGAGAGGTCTGGGTGGCCGTCATGGGTCATTTCTTGTCTCAAAAAAGTACCAGCTCAAGCATTCATGGCGAGACTTTGTGCAGGAAAGTAGATGAATCTAGGTTGCTTGTCCATGAGTTGATGCAGTACAGAGATGGGAAGCAAATATTTGATTGGCCATGATGTTGCAAAAATACTTTTATGATCAAACTTTTTTGAGTTAGGGTTAGTTATTATTTTAATGAAAATCTTCTGTAACCCTAGTTAGGTTTTTTACTCTTGCCCACGTGCAGTTGAGTATGTATATATTGTATTTTGGAGCCTTAGCACTCAGAGTTCAACAATTATAGAAGAAAATCAACTTTTCTTAAGGGTCATCTATGGTATCATCTCTACCCTCTGGCTTAGATAGTTGTAAAGTTCCCATTGATAATAAAAACATTGCAGAGGTATTTTGTCACAATCCTTCATGTCCCTATGCTTCCTTGTTTATATTATCTCTTATTGGATTAAAGTGTATGATGTTTTCAGTGATATCTTAGGGTTCCTAATCCCTCTTATTTTCAGTAACTATGTTTTATTGTGTTTGATCTAATTTAGCTATTTTTGTGGGTATACTTCAGCCCCCTAATAGTCTTGTCTCAATCCTACACCAAGTTGCAGAAGCGAATGTCTGCTTGCAGGTCATAAGTTCTGTCTTATGTTCAGGCCCTCCTATGAAACACTTATGCAAGCCTATTTAGTAAGTTGTGACCTACTAGACCTAAGCCTTTCATTGATTCTATTCCTCTATATTGAGATCCAAACCTTAATTTCGGTGTATCACCTAGTAGGTAGTTTGCTTTTAGTCATTTCCCTTTCCACGCATTCCTTCTATCCGTTTTCCTCAAAAGATTCACTTTTCATGTCTAGAAGAAAATTAAAGTGATTATCCAAGGGGAACCAGCCTAGAACTTAGAGGTTTCATCTCAGTTAGCATAGGTCCCACAACCTAGAGATGATTCCCATGTTATTGTTACCCAAAATTCCCTGTCATGCAATTTTTGGCCACATCCTATTTTCATGTGCAAAATAGATCCATAAGGTTTTAAGGTGTGCAATCTCAACCTTATGTTCTTCAATGTGTTGTCAAGCCCCAGTTCAGATCACATCACTTAATTCATAAAACCCAAAAAGATATTCAAGCTTGAAAGCTTGCAAGAAATACTATTGCAGGGCTCCAAAAAATGTTCAGTATCAAAAACCCTATGTGTTTTCGACCTTGGTTTTGAAAACCCTCTGTATTTTTTACCCTAACACTAGTACATTTTGGCAAATATGTGACTACATGACTAAAACTTTTAGTCACATGACTAAAATTGATCATATTCCACTAATGTTTTGTACTTCACAAATATAAATGACTAAATACGTGACTAATTTAATCATAAGATAAAACCACAAGTGTAGACAAATAAAAATGACTAAACAGATTATCAAATAAATGACTAATTAAATGATTAAATAATTAGTCACTAATAATTCGTTACCCAAACAAAATTTATTAAATAAATGATTAAATTAATGACTACATAATTAGTCACCTAAACAAAATGACTAAATGAACGATTATACCTCATTTATAATTATAACATTTGAATATAATATCATAGACTTAGAAATTCCAATTGATCACTAATGCTTTCTCGTCAATAGGCTTATTGTGTGAGCAACTATATATTGCACATGGTCCTTCTGATCATGCCATAAATCTTGGTTTTTGGTGATTTCAAAACCAATTGATAAACAAGAATTAGAGATAGTGTTATCAAAAGGAATAGCCAAATTA
The DNA here is from genome assembly GCA_027943335.1 of Chamaecyparis obtusa. Lineage (NCBI taxonomy): Eukaryota > Viridiplantae > Streptophyta > Pinopsida > Cupressales > Cupressaceae > Chamaecyparis > Chamaecyparis obtusa. The sequence continues at coordinate 342,742 of BSBK01002089.1, read as the reverse complement.
TAATTAACAAAATTTGTTGTACAGGTCTTATTAACAAATAATAGTTCTAAATATTACATTAAAATCGACTACAGTCTAATCCAGTACTTTTCCTTAATTATAATTATAAGGATTGAAAATTAGTACAATTATATTGCTTACATCATGATCATGAGAATCCAAATCACCTCATAGTACAATATTTGGTGGTTGACATATATAGATGTGTCATGGTCAACGTAATATATTATAGGAGAAACGGGGAAAAAAATCCATAAATGTATATAAATTTTTATATAATAAAGTAAAGTGTGAAAATATGATATTAACATAAATCAAAAGTATATATAGATATTCTATTGAAAGACTTTTGAAAATGAGACTAAAATTTCCCACAAATTTGAAAAAGTGAATGCAATGCATTCAAAATTGTTATAATAATTATAAAAATTACACATTTGATGGGATCTATAAAAAAATCAAATTTTATTTGCAAGAAAAATAGAATATGATGTGATTAATGAAAATCGAAAGGAAAGACAAGATATGAATTTAATTGTAATTAAGAAAAATAGAATATGATGTGATTAATGATAATTGAAAGGAAAGACAAGATATGAAACTTAGTAAGCTTAACAGACTCTAATTTCATATCTACCAATATAAGAACCCAAAACATTAGTGATAAAAATCCCACTTTTTAGTTTTTGAGTCAAAGTAATTGGATGTTTCATCAATTGTGGTTAATAAGAACCCATCTCTTTTGAGAATGAACCAAACACTTGGCACTTATTACATCCAGGTGATATTGCTTCCAGAGGTGAAGTATGGAGACTTTCATCTACAAGCATCACTTAGATGCAATGAGTGCTAATTTCTCCATTCATTTTTATAGGAGACATGTTCTTCTTTGTACAAGTATTACCAAAATGCAATGAATACTAAGTAGTTTTATTCATCCTCACTAGAAAGGTGCTTGCTATAGAGCCAAAAATTTGCATCGGAGTTTTGCACGCTTCTCCATGGATGTTGAGTATGTCAGTGCAATTATGTCGTATATGTCAGAGTAGTTAATTTTCGCATCACACTTTTGAATTCTAAAAAATGGTACCATTTTGATAAAAGAAAACTACATCCAAATTTTTAATCATTAAAATAATTAATTTAAAAGTATGTTTAACTTCAATTTTTTAATATTTAAAAGATATAATGTGGGAACATCAATACTTAAAGATTAAATTTTAAGTTTTATAATTTTTTTTATTTTTTATTTTTAATGTTTATTTTAATTATAATTTTATATTTTCAATTGTATATTTATATATTATAATATAATTATTATTAATATAAATAAATTTATTATTTTAAAATTAAGTATATAATCTATTATTAAAATTTTAAAAAATATATAATTATATTAATAATTTTAGTTATTAATAAAATGCTATATGTTTTAAATGTTAAATAATAGTAATATGAATGTTTTTTAATATTAATCTTATTAAAAATTGCAAGCCTTCTTAGAACTAAAGTTTGGGTAGTAATATGAATATATGTTTTTTGGAGTTTGCACACTTATTTTTTGAAATGTATTTATCATAACTAGAAATTAATTAGAATAATATATATATTTATACAAGTATAAATAAGTAAATAAATAAATATAAAAAATTATAGTTTAAAACTCTGCAAATATTCAAGAGGATCGACATACACAAGCAAAAAAACATCCATTTTCGAATAGGTTGAGTTTCGCACGTAGAAGGGAGGCATGCATTTTGGGCACGGGAGAGCGGGGCATGCATTTTGGGCATAGGAGAGCGGGAAGAAACCGCCAAATTTTGCAATAAAATCTCCAAATCTATTCGGTGTCCACAAACAGCAATTCCTGCGCATTAGAAAGCTTCAATGCTGGGTGCAAGAGAGCGATGAGAAGTTTGTATAATCTGTAAGTACTGGACTTTGTTTGAAGGAGTAATTGGTATGGAATCTAGAAATTGACTAAATCATGTGTATTAGTATGGTTCAATACTCAGTATATAGATAGAATGGCTAGAATGTAATTATGTCATGGGCAAACTATTAGAATTTTGGGCTCTGCTTTGATTCAAAGACATATCTATGATTTCAGACCAAAAACTATCATTTTCAAAATTTTGTATAATCATTTTTTATAATTTAATATAAACTAAATTTACCAATAAAAAAAAAAGAGAAACCTGCATATATTTTCATTAACTGGCTAGGCAAAGTCAAGCTCAAGACATTTAAGTGTCTTCTTGGAAGTGCAGGAAAAATCAGAATTTGGATGACCGGTGACTGTGTTAGGTATTTACTCCAAAGAAAAGTTAGTTTAAGTTTTAGACATTAAAAACCATTTAGCATAGTATCAGGAAGGTGTATATCTCATTACAAACAACCTCGTATTTAAAATTTAGGATATTAAAGAACTAGGAAAATAAGACATTAGAATGAAAATAGACATTAGAATGCTAAATGAATGTGAAACCTCATGATGGTTGTCTTTCTACAGGTTGTCATTTTCATGCAATGTAATATATTTTTAATGGGTAAACAGCCTATGGAAAAGAACTCTGATTTCTTTAATTAATAAGTAAAATTTGTCTCATTGACCAAAACTCAAAAAACTTTCTGCATTTTGTTCACTAAAGGATACTGTGCAACAATAGATCCTTGCTTCTTACCATCAATAAGGAGGAAGTGAAATAGGACTTGCCATTAATAAGATATTGGGAGCCATATATAACAATCATTTATGTAAAATTTAAACATTAATGAGATAGAAAGTGCTTATGAATATGTTAGTAATTACTTGTAATCAATGCATGCAACTTGCTTTGTATAGCAATGAATCACACAAGAACTTTTACATTTCCATTTAGAAATGTAGATTTCACTTGATTGATTTGAAACAAATAATTTTGATCACCAAACAAGAAGCTTGCAGTTTCACAAAAACCATATGTTCTATTTTGTTAGAAACAAATCCAGATTGCTTCAGATTTTTAAGAGATTGACATTGGACACTCACATCAACTATAGCACTTGCTTCTTCATTTAATGCAGGTGAAATATTGATGCAGGAGCATCCTGGGTGTAAGAGCAATCTTGCATCACCCAAAAATATTTTTGTTTTTATATTCAATAAGGGCTATTTTAGTGCAGAGCTGCTATTTATGGAAAGTTACTATTTTTGGTAATTTTTGCATGTGCTCAGAATGATCTGATTTCTTTCTTGGAGGTTCATTTTGGTCATGTAAGTCTGCCAGTAAAGTTTCATTGCCAGATCAAGTGTATATTGGAAGATATTGAAGATTTTCGGTATTGGCAGCAGGGTACAGAAACTTTGAACTCAGTTTTGAAGGCTTTAGAGGCCCCGGATGAGGTCAAAAATTTGGGTGACGGGCGCTTGCGCGGATCAAGCCTGTAGAGCGCTTCGTGGCATTTCTGAAATAGGGTTATAATAGCCGATCGGGTCAACTGGTGATGACTTATGGTCTTCGGAAGTTGGGCCACCTGAAATGGTGAAAAATAATTTTCTTCAAAATTTCTGTTCAGGTTTCAAAGGTTATCTTGAGCCGACTATGATGTAATAAAATGTAAAATAAAATAATTCTAAGTTTGGTCGGCCTTATTGGCTAAAATTCTGGAACCTTCCCAGGTGGTGGAAAATTGCCTATATAAGGAAGGTTGTATTATTGTCTTAGGCAGTTCAGAATAGTTCTGGGTAATAGTTCGAGGCTTTGTCCTACAGAATATTGTAAGGGAATGCCCATGTGGCTTGCATATTGTAATTCTGAAAGTTTGTAATTCCACATTTGTGGAGATAATAAGAAGCCAATTTTTCTGTTCTTGCATATTATTGTTGTTGTTTCTCTTTTTCTGTTATGTGTTTGTGGTATTAAGGGGAGCACCCTTCATCAAGTGGTATCAGAGCAGGAGTTCTTGAGTGTGTAAATAGATCACCGACTGTGAGGCAGTTTGCACCAGGACCGTGGCTAGGGTTTCAGCGCGCATCGCGAAAATGCCTCCACGAAGGGAATGTGGCGGAAGAGCTGGTGTTGTAACACCTGAGGTTAGAGAGCTGCAGAGACAAGTGCGAGCATTACAAGAGGAGATTCATAGAGGAATGAATCTTAATGTCAGAGATGAAAGCGAGGATGAAGCCGAAGAAGAATATCAAGAAGGAGAAGCTGAAATTGTGAACCAGGAGGAAGAAATACTTTTTCGGGCGATTTCCAAGATTGGGAAAAGACCTAAGATTGAGGTTCCTACATTTTCTGGAAATCTTAACCCAGAGGAATTGATCGACTGGATCAATGAATGTGAGGAATATTTTGAGTATGAAGATGTTGAGGATCCTGATAGGGTCAAATTTGTGAAGGCCAGACTGAAAGGTCATGCAAAAATTTGGTGGCAAGAAATTCAATTGGATCGAAATAGAAGAGGGAAAGATAAAATCAAAAGATGGGATCAGATGGTGGATAAATTGAAGCGACAGTTCATTCATGTTGATTATGAGCTTGACCTACTGAAGAAAATGCAAAGTTTGAAGCAAGCAAGAAAATCTGTTCAGGAGTATACAGAGGAGTTCTATCGACTCCTCATCAGAGAAGGCCATGCCGAAGCTGATAAGGAGAAAGTTGCCTGATACCTTAATGGGTTAAGGCCAAGCATTCAGGAGGAGTTGAATCTGGTTCGAATGAACAGTATTGAGGAGGCGTACCAATTTTCCCTAAAAGTAGAGGAAAAGCTGAACAAGAAGTTCGAGAGGAGACAAAATGGAAGAGGTCACGGTGGATGATCTGGTGTACGGTCATATGGTGGCCGAAATGAAGATCTGAAAAAGAAGGATGAGGCCAGTAGCAGTCAAAATCAGCGAGGAAATAATTCCAATCACTTCCAGGATCAGAATAATAGAGATCAAAGAGGAAGAGGAAGAGGACAAGGATCTGGAAGAGGTGGCTTCCGTGGAACATGTTTTCACTGTGGAGAAGAAGGTCATAGGGCATTTGAATGTCCTCAGCGCCAAGGCAGAATAGACAGAAGAAATGAAGGCCAGGCCAGAGTTGCACATGTAGATGAAGATGCCAGATCATCAAACTCTGAAGATGCTGAAAGAGGAGAAACGTTGATTAACAGAAGAGTCCTGTTGAGTCGTGAGAATGAACCTAAGCAAAGGAGGAGCCTGTTTTGCACCAGGTGCAAGTGTGAAGGTAAATGTTGTGATGTGATCATTGATAGTGGAAGCACTGACAATTTGGTGTCAAAAGAGATGGTGACAAAGTTGAAGCTCAAGAGACAGAAACACCCACATCCATATCGGATTGCCTGGGTACAGGATGACCACAAGATCATGGTCAATGAACAATGCCTGGTGAAGTTCAAGATTGGCGGATACCAAGATGAGGTATTGTGTGATATCATATCTATGGATGCATGTCATATGTTGTTGGGTAGACCATGGCAGTTTGACAGATGTGCTGTACATGATGGTCGTGCGAATACCTATTCCCTGACAAAGGATGGAGTGCGACATAAGCTAAAACTATTGAAGGAGACTGAAGAAAAGGTATGTGGTAATGCAAGGATAACTTTTGTTGATGAAAAAAATTTCCTAGATGGTATGAGGCATGAGCATGTATGTTTTGCTTTAATTCCAAAAGTTGGTAAAGAGAAAGTAGAAGATGTTCCTGTAGAAGTTGCAGATTTGTTGAATGAGTTTCAGGATATTGTATCTGATAACGTGCCTGATGGATTACCACCAGTCAAGAAGATCAGTCATCAGATGGACTTGATCCCAGGAGCGAGTTTGCCGAATAAGGCAGCACACAGAATGACACCTGCAGAAAGTGAGGAGTTGAACAGACAAGTACATGAACTGTTACAGAAAGGATTGATCCGTGAGAGTCTAAGTCCCTGTGCTATACCAGTGGTATTAGCACTAAAGAAGAATGGAGAATGGAGGATGTGTACAGATTCTAGGGCAATAAACAAGATCACAATCAAGTATAGGTTTCCATTGCCACGAATGGATGATATTATGGACTGTTTGAGTGGAGCTGTGTATTTCTCAAAGATAGATCTGAAGAGTGGATATCATCAGATTCGGATCAGAGAAGGAGATGAATGGAAGACTGCCTTCAAGACAAAGGAAGGACTATATGAGTGGTTAGTCATGCCTTTTGGGCTAACCAATGCACCGAGCACTTTCATGCGGCTCATGAACGAGGTTCTGAAAGAATTTCTGGGTAAGTTTGTCATTGTTTACCTAGATGATATTTTGATCTTTAGTAAGACATTGGATGAGCATATGATGCATATTCGTATGGTATTTGAGAAGTTGAGAGAAGAGAAATTGCTGATTAATTTGAAGAAGTGCAGTTTTGTGAAGAAGGAGTTAGTGTATTTGGGGTTTGTAGTTTCAGGAGAAGGTCTAAAAATAGACCCAAAGAAGGTACAAGCTATCCTTGAATGGCCTACTCCAAAGAGTGCTACTGAGGTAAGATCTTTTCATGGTCTAGCTAGCTTTTACAGAAAGTTTATCAGGAATTTTAGTAGTATTTGTGGACCCTTGACTGAAACAATGAGAGGGGATAGAAAAGAGTTTAAGTGGACAAATGGGGCAGAAAAGAGTTTTCAATTGTTGAAACAAAAAGTTACAGAAGAACCTGTTTTAGCACTTCCAAATTTTAATAAGGTGTTTCAAGTGGATTGTGATGCTAGTGGTACTGCAATAAGAGTTGTTATGAGCCAAGAAGGTAAACCTATTGCTTATTTCAGTGAGAAGTTAAATGATGCCAAGAGGAAATATTCTATTTATGATCAGGAATTTTATGCTATAGTTCAGGCATTAAAGAAGTGGAGACATTATCTACTTCCTAAGGAGTTTGTTTTGTATACTGATCATCAAGCTTTGCAATATTTGAATAGTCAAGGAAAGTTGAATCAGAGGCATTTGAAATGGGTTGAGTTTTTACAGAGTTATACATTTGTTTTGAAACACAGGAGTGGAAAGTCTAATAGGGTTGCAGATGCTCTTAGCAGAAGGCAACTATTGCTGATAGAAATGCAGATTGAAGTGGTTGGGTTCAAGGAACTTAAGAATTTATATCTAGAGGATCCTGATTTTGGTGAAGCTTGGAAAGCTTGTACAGAACCTGTTACCCTAGATAGGACGAAATGGTTGGATTTCATCATCTAGGATGATATGCTATTCAGAGGGAGTCAGTTGTGCATTCCACGAAGTTCTATGAGGGAGAATCTCATCAAGGAGAAGCATAGCGGAGGATTGGCTGGACATTTTGGTCGTGATAAAACCCTTGGTTTGGTTAGTGAGAATTATTATTGGCCACAGTTGCAGCAAGATGTGATGAAGTTTGTACAGAGTTGCAGAGTATGTCAAATGGCGAAAGGAGTGAAGCAGAATACAGGGTTGTACCAGCCATTGCCTATACTAGAGAAGCCTTGGGAGGATATCAATATGGACTTTGTTCTTGGTTTACCAAGGACACAGCGGGGACATGATTCAATTTTTGTAGTAGTCGACAGATTTTTGAAGATGGCACATTTCATTCCTTGCAAGAAGACTAATGATGTTGTTCATGTAGCAGAATTGTTTTTCAGAGAAGTAGTGAGACTTCATGGTTTGCCAAAGACCATAGTTTCAGATCGGGACACTAAGTTTGTTGGATATTTCTGGCGAACATTGTGGAAGAAGTTGAAGACAGATTTGAAGTTCAGTTTATCACATCACCCACAGACTGATGGACAGACAGAGGTGGTGAATAGGAGTTTGGAAAATCTGCTGAGATGTTTGGTTGGGGATAAGCCAACAGGATGGGATTTGATTTTACCACAGGCAGAATTTGCATACAATAATTCTGTCAACAGGAGCACTGGTAAATCACCATTCCAGATTATATATGGAAGTAGTCCAAGAAATGCATCTGAGTTGAGAAAGATAGATAAAGGAGAAATAAGTAGTGCTGAGGCTGAGGATTTTGTAGAACATTTGAAGAACATCCATGGGGAGGTGAGGAAGCATATTACCAAGATGAACGCATAGTATAAGGCTAAGGCAGATGAGAAAAGGAGGTATAAGGAATTTCAGGTTGGTGATGAAGTCATGGTTCATTTGCGGAAGGAGCGGTTTCTAGTTGGTACATATAACAAGTTGAAAATGAAGAAGTTTGGACCATGTAAGATATTGAAGAAGCATGATTCAGGAAATGCATATGAGGTAGAATTGCCTAGTGAGCTGAATATTTCACCATTGTTTAACATTTCAGATCTGACAGAGTATCATGAAGGAGGTGTTGAAGATGAGATCACAATAGCACAGTGGAGTATTCCAGCAACTCATTCAAACACTAAGGAGATCGAAGACATACTGGACAGTCATGTTGGCAGAAGCACAAGGAATAGGACATATGAAGAGTATTTGGTCAAATGGAAAGGATGGCCTGTAGAAGATTCATCGTGGCTAACAAAGGAGGAGGTTAACCGTCTTGGTTTTCCTCTGCACACCTGAGTCATGACAGGGTCACTTCTCAAATTACCCTGGGTGTCTGATGCAGGAGCATCCTGGGTGTAAGAGCAATCTTGCATCACCCAAAAATATTTTTGTTTTTATATTCAATAAGGGCTATTTTAGTGTAGAGCTGCTATTTATGGAAAGTTACTATTTTTGGTAATTTTTGCATGTGCTCAGAATGATCTGATTTCTTTCTTGGAGGTTCATTTTGGTCATGTAAGTCTGCCAGTAAAGTTTCATTGCCAGATCAAGTGTATATTGGAAGATATTGAAGATTTTCGGTATTGGCAGCAGGGTACAGAAACTTTGAACTCATTTTTGAAGGCTTTAGAGGCCCCGGATGAGGTCAAAAATTTGGGTGATGGGCGCTTGCATGGGTCAAGCCTGTAGAGCGCTTCGTGGCGTTTCCGAAATGGGGTTATAATAGCCGATCGAGTCAACTGGTGATGACTTATGGTCTTCGGAAGTTGGGCCACCTGAAATGGCGAAAAATAATTTTCTTCAAAATTTCTGTTCGGGTTTCAAAGGTTATCTTGAGCCGACTATGATGTAATAAAATGTAAAATAAAATAATTCTAAGTTTGGTCGGCCTTATTGGCTAAAATTCTGGAACCTTCCCAGGCGGTGGAAAATTGCCTATATAAGGAAGGCTGTATTATTGTCTTAGGCAGTTCAGAATAGTTCTGGGTAATAGTTCGAGGCTTTGTCCTACAAAATATTGTAAGGGAATGCCCATGTGGCTTGCATATTGTAATTCTGAAAGTTTGTAATTCCACATTTGTGGAGATAATAAGAAGCCAATTTTTCTGTTCTTGCATATTATTGTTGTTGTTTCTCTTTTTCTGTTATGTGTTTGTGGTATTAAGGGGAGCACCCTTCATCAAATATCGACTAGATTGCATCTAATACGTCAAGGATGAAACTATAGTGATAAAACTCAAACAAATCCATGAACCCTAGACAGTAACCAGAGTATAAGGTTAGACATCTAAAAAGGTCCGAGCAATGTTGCAATTAAGGGTGTTCACGTTTCACAAACAAAATTTTTTTAGAAAAATGAAATAATAAACATGTTGAATCATTTTGCAAAATAGATAATCATAAGACACATGGTAAAAGATATAAATATAGTTATTTATAAAGTTTGCACACAAGACTATCATGTTTTTACAGTTTGCATACAATAATCTACAGGCTATTTTATTTGATTTCCAAACTTATAACTATTATTTTCCAACAAACACAAAAGCATATTTCTTTGGGTTCTATAGACTTCAGAAGTTTTAACCAAAAATATTAACTTAACAAAAGATTATGACTACCATAATACTCCAAAGAAATGTTACATTTTACAAATGTGTGAATACTGCCAATTCTGTACCATTATAAAGAGAAAATGGGTGTTTTGTAGGGTAGGGGGATGTCCATTCATATCTTTTTCCTTTATATGGTGGTTGTCTTCCCCATGAAGCAGATTATGCATAAAGTAGTTAAGATCTACGAACATATCAACATTAAGGGGAACAGCTCCTGCTCTCATCTCTTCACACTAAGATGGACAAATCTTATCGCCTAGAAGCAAGTTGGAATATCTACTATTATTATCTATCAGAACTTGTAGCTTAAATGAAAAAGGATTTAAGGATAAGATTAAGTAGGCATACATAATAATGCATGCAGAAGAGTCTCTTTATCAAAGCTAAATAGAGCCATGATCCATTAAAAATTGTCATTCTCATTGACCCTCCTAGAAGAGAGGCTGCACCAAGCACTGTAAAAAGTCCCTAATCAATGTTTGCAAATGATCCCATCAACTTACCAAGTGCTCTGCCATATGTAGAGCCTATTAAGATTACAGGTATGAAGAGATTTGATGGAAGTGCAAGTCCATATGTTACTAGTCCCAATATGAAAATTGTAACAAAGTAGAGCATCAATGATGTCAAATGAAACTCATTTCTAGTGCCAGAACTGAATATATTTCTAACAGTAGCATCATTTGTGTTGAAAAGAAAAGTTGCAAGGTCATTGTAATAGCCTGCAGGGCAATGAAATTGCTTGAAGTTCCCTATTTTGTGAACATTGGGACATTCGTGGTTGAGCATCTTTCCTTCTGGACATGGTGTACATGCTACAAGCCATGGAAGTCCAAATATACAACAGGATGTATACAAAGCCACAGTGCATGAAAGGAGTATTTTGGATATTGGCCCTCTCCTGTATCAGTAATACACAACTATGTCATTTATCGCCATGTTCTGTACAAAATTAAGAAAACCTTGTAATTCTTAAATAAGGTTAAGTACTCTTAATAAGTATACTAATGGGGTAAATAGTACTATTAGATAAAGGAGGTTTCTTGACTGCATGAGACCTAAAAGTCTAGAAAAGAAAGTAGTCCACATGTATGTAGGGGAAAAGATGCCGCAGAGAAAAATGAAGAACAGGGGAACATACAATTTTTCATTGCTTTAGCCACAATCTAATACAAAGTTTGTTTTTTTGTGCCTTGGAGAACTTACTGATTGATTAAGGCATATAATCTCAGAGTACGCTCAAGAAGGTAATTATATACTGCTCCCACCACTCCTCCAATGACACCTAATATCACTACTGGAAGTAGATCAATAGCCATATATTTTATAGTCACTGAACTCACATCAAACATTATCAGTCCTCCACCTCCAAAAAGCCCACAGTTTCCACTTCCACAATAATCAATGAATGCTCGCAGTACTACAACAACCACTACAGTTGTGAAAAATGTCCTCCAAAGAAGAGCACTTCACCACCTGCATGTATCTTTTTAAAATTATTGTGCTTTCATTTTTTAAGGATTTGAATTATAAAATCATCCTAGCCATTAGGCACAAATAGAACATTGAAAGAAGATCATAAAGAGATTGAACATTCCAGACAAGTTACCGAGGTGGTCTAAATAAAAAACCATCCGGCCATTCTGCTGCTATCATACATTTATCCTATCAAATGTCTAGTCCCAGTTCCCTAGAGCATGTGTTGCATCTGATTGATTTCAGTGTAATATGATTGACATGTTGAGCTTCTTGACATGAGAATTTTCCTTCTAGACTAGGTGGTAATGGGTTGTATATGAAAATAGTTTTATAACTTGGTGCAAATTATGCCTTAAGCATAGCTTGAATTAAGGAGATTACTCGCCTACTTATGCATTATTGAGTAAACATGATTTAGCTTTTAGCAGATTATTTCATTTACTTTTAAATGTGTCTCTATCAACTTTTCTTGAGTCTTTTGGTACATTAATGTTAAATTTAATAGATGAGTCATGAAGGGATGCAAATCACATTATGTTCATTTACTTTTAAATGTGTCTGTTTCAACTTTTTCTTGAGACTTTTGGTACATCCAGGCTAAATTTAGTAGCTGAAAGGATGTAAATCAGATTATGTTAGTTACTTTTAAATGTGCCTGTTTCATCTCTTCATGAGGCTTTTGGTATGCCCAGGATAAATTTAATATGTGAAAGGAATCAATTCATATTTATTCAACTAATTTTATTAAAAAGCTAACAAAATGTTTAGATATGGAAACCTTTAAGTTAGATTTGAATTGTCTAAGTGCAAACTAGATCTTGCGTACCTTGGGACTATATATGCTAGTCAAAGCATCATCAGCACACTCAATTAGTTACCAATGTTTGTTTTAGCATGTTGGGCTAGGTGCTTAGCTTATAATTATAACTAGAAATGAGATGAAAGTATTTCATGAGTATCTTAATGAGTAGCAAGAAACTAAGCATTGATATCCCTAGTAATTATCTACCACACTTGCAACCTCTTTATTCTTTCCTTCAACATCTTGTCCTTATAATGGACACTCCTTCACCATATCCTCTTTCACTAGGACCTTAGGTTGATCCACTTCCTCATCTCTGATTTCACAAACACTTTGTTTTACTCTTGCTTCATCATCTTGCCTTCTAGGCTCTACAAAACCTATCCATTCCATCACACCAATGTGACCATGCACTTGCCATGTTGCTTGCCCTCTCTTCAATGGACTCATTACTATCATCTACCCCTTATGCCTGAAAGTATATGTGTTATCCTTTCCACAATGTACTGTCATCTTTTCCATCTGCCATGTCCTCCCAAGGATCAAATGGCATTCCATCTTTGGAACAATATCAAACCACAAAACATCTTCATAAGCACCAATTCTGAAAGGAATACATGCTCGTTCAGTGATGTCCAAAATATCTTGTTCATTCCACCCTTGTACCCTATAAGGCTTCTTAAGTGCTGTCCTAACATGACCTTCTATGTCATAAAATATACCCCTCATGTTGGTAGAATCTCCAGACCATGCCTGGTCCAAACACCTTGTGTTCCCAAGACAGCACTTTGTCTCAACTAGAGACCTTCTTCTCCATCCTCCTGCTTATTCTTGCACACAACCTCATTTTATAAATGCATTAGACATTCGAAAACCCTCTCCCATGAGTTACATATCCATTACAGCAGTGGGAGGGGTAAAATCCTTGAATTTATATCAGAATGTTATCTCTGTCACGTGACAGTGACAGTCAATTAATTTACTGCTGCAAAAACCTTTATCAAATGACTTTCTTCTGATGAAAAGTACCTTAAAACATTCTAATACATTTTTTGAATCAAGATGAAAGCATTAAAACAAATAAACTTTGCACAAAACAATGATAGGAACAAAGAACATTCACTGTTCTATAGCAAACTTAAAGCAACAAAGAGCTAATGTATTGTATTGATTTCTTGAAAGCATTTACATTGAGATGCTCAACACCTCCTGGTACATTCCTCTACACCATGTTTTATAATCTTCCTTTCCCTTTCCAAACTATCCAATGACCAAAAACTCCTTTAACTGTCTTGAGATAGTTTTGAACAATTTTTAATATCTTTTTAATAACTCTTAACAACAGTACTTTACCCTAACCTCGGGCAGTCAAAGACTTTTAACACAATTTCTAAATGACACAATACTCCTAATAGGACTTAAGAACTTCACCTATCCTTTTGATTCCACTTCAGTGCCCTATGTGGCTTGTTTGACAACATTTTGACAATTTGACATATTTTTGCTATTACATCATATTTATTGCATTTTATATGCACTTTATGACTCTTTGACCTCATTTATGCACCCTAGTACATTCTAGGACTCCATTTTCCATTGTACTACATTGAATGACCCCTAGGTAACCCTTGTCCTTCCATCATGCCATTAATGGCTTACAATTTTGAACTTTAACAAAATGATTACAAAACATATCAAAAAGGACTTTTACAAGGTCTTATTACATTCAATGACCCAATATGGTCATGCTGTCATCTTGTTGCCTCTAGTGTCTTCTTATTCTTCATCCTTGGTGATGCAGAGACCTAGGTGGACTTTCAGTTATTCATAATAAGAGGGACTTTTATTGGTATTCTCACAACACAACCAAGAATCTTCATAGGATCACTCTCCTTGATCTAGTCAACTTCAAACATATCAGAGTGCACACACCATTCTCTTGTGCCACCATAGGCTCTAGATCTTAGAAACATAACCTCTGTCCCTCAATCCATCCATTGGATTCATCTAAACAATCTTTTCAACAAACTATCCTTTATTCCCACAATGCCTCAATAGGCTCAAATCTTGTCTTCACTTCAACCAGGTGATTCCTCCACCTTCACACATCTTAAAAAACTTCAACTAACATGTTCTCAAGGATTCCAAACCCTCATCTCTTCATCTGATACCAAAATCCACTACAAGCCCTTCATTAGGCCTATTTCCCAATTAGCCCTGCCTAATCAATTTTTCACTATTTTCTCTCACCTTTCCCAAGACACTCTAAAATCAAAACATAGATCTAGATACCCTTTTTCATGCTACACAACATATTTCAAAATCTCATACCACTCCTTTGGACCAAATACCAGAACCATGACTGCTACCTCACAATTAGCCCTCTTTTAGCCCTCCTGTTGCAAAGCAAGTACTAATGAATCACATCCCACAAACTATCTAACCTCACACAGAGTTTTCTTGTCAACCCAAACAAAGGATTTTGCAATTTATTGGAGATTCCATCAAGTTTTCCTTACCCAACTAGCAAACCCTCCTTCCTAGGTGCCTCAACCAAGGGTTTTTATCAAACTCACCTTTGCAAATGTTTCTTGATCCTTCCAATGGATCCAAAACCTTCACTTGGTCTTATCTTGACCTTCCATGCCATAAAGCATAGCCTTCCTTTAGATGGAATCTCCAAACCTATAACTGTCCTATTCATCTAGTGTTCCAAACAGCACTTTCTCTCAAACAGTGACTTCATCCATCCATACCCCTAAAAATCTCTGCATAAAACATCATTAAATAAGTGCATTCAAAATTTTTACAACCTCTCCCATGAGTTACATGACTAACACAGCAGTGGGAGAGGTGAAGTTTCTAAATTTGCCTCAGATAGTGACTGTCTGTCACATGACAGTCTTATTTACTACAGACAGACCTTTAATTGCTGTGCAAAATCCTTCAAGAAATGACCTTCTTTAAAGTAAGGAATCTTAGGAAAGTCTTCTACTTCATTTGAATTACAAACTAAAGCTTTGAATCAAAGAAAACTTGCATCAAACTAAAAGACAGACAAATGAAAAATCACTGTTCAGTGACAGTTTTCTGTGACAGCAGAGATATCCTTGTAATTTTATTAATTTCTCAAAACATTTACAATATGATCTTCAAATCCTCCCTTTGGGACACAAAATACATTGCATTTATAGACTTCCTTTCCCTTCTAAACCAACCAAACCTCCCAAGCAACGACCAAATCTACCTAACTGTCTTGGGGACAGTTTCTAACAGTTTTTAATAGCTTTTTAATAACAACCCTTTACAAATTTTTATAGCCTCGGGCTTTAGGACTCAATTCTTATAACATTTTTCAAGACTAATTTACCTTTCTAATGTTTAAAAAACTTATAAACCCCTTTTAACTCCTTGACTCTTCCATAGTGCCCTATGTGGCCTTTATGACAATGTTACACATATTTTGTAAGTACATTGCATTTTATATGTCATTATGACTCTTTATGAGTTTTTGACCACATTTATCCACCATAGTACCTTCTAGGACCCCATTTTCCCATGACCAATTATTACATTACATAAATGACCCTTGTCCTTTTATAATGCCATTGATGGCTTACAAATTTGACTTAATACAAAATGATTACAAACATTTTTAAAAGGACCTTTACAAGGTCTTATCACATTCAATGACCCAAATAGGTCATGTTGACTTCTTTTTGCCTCTAATGTCTTCTTAGGTCTCCATCCTTGGTCTTTGATGCTCCTGCATCACTTGGCCTTGATGCTCCTGCATCAGGTTACCGTTCACACTTTGTTATCTAATCTTCCTAGGTCCATCCAATGGATCCCTCATTCATCCACCCAAGGACTTCCTAAGTCCCACCCTGTCACTTGCCTCCAAGGTATGATGACTTCTTTAATGTGGATTCTTACCCCAATCTCATCAACTAGCCCTTCTTTACTAAGGACTCTACAACCCTTCTTCAAGTACCTTTACCCCCTACTATGTTTATACTTCCAAGTTACCCATAAGACCCCTAACACCTTTCACTGATCCCCAAATCCACCTCTGACATCTTCTCTAGCAAGTACATGCAGACATTAAGTACCCTTGATACTATTCCAAACAGTGTAAACACTAACAAGTTTCCTAACTGGTAGTATGACTATTTTTGGGTCTTAGTCTGTAAGATCAAAACATCACTCCCAATCTGTACAAAACTCTATCTAACTGTAAGATGAAAACATCACTCCCAATCCGTACAGGTCGTACAGATTCGTACCATCAGAGAATTAACACAGTTACAGTCCGTACAACAATAGGGTAATTGCAAAAATCCTTCAATTACTTCATTAACCATTTGAAAAATGTTTCCAATTGCTCATATAGAAATTTGGGATTGGTTACATGCCATAACCAATTCAATTTCAAAGTTGCAAGAAAAAGTTGCAAAATGCAACTTTTGCAACTTTTCAAAGTTGCAAGCAACTTTTGAACCAAGTTGCATTTTTGCTCAAGGACTACTTGTATGACCCCAAATCAATTCCAATATGCATGAAATGACTAAGTAAACATAATAAACCCCTTCTACATGAGTTTGACCTATTTTGACCAACTGTTGACTTCCTTTGACTCTTGGGCAATTTGGCCCTTATAGGCATCCCGATGGCTTCAATCTATGAACATGACATCACAACAACACAAAAATGAGCTTAAAATGACCTGCTTGCTATTCTGGAAGTGACTGTCTAGTGTTAAATTGCTTATCGCTTAAAAAATGACCTAAAGAATTGTAAATAGGTTTTAGAATCATAAAGTACACTCATTTAGCTTTCCAAAACATGTGGCTCCAGAGCCATACAATACCTCCTATTTTTAATAGCAAGCCCTAGCTCCTGGCTGTGTATGCATAATTGTAACAATGAGCTCCAAATGCACTAGTAGATTGTGAATTTGAGCACGTGGGTCTTTAGAGTGTGAAGCAAAGTTGTAGGCTGAGTAGTATTTGATATGTTCAAACACTCATCTCGAGGTTCCTAGTTGATTTGCATGTGTGGTACCTGTAAAAGCTATGCTGAGCCATTTTTTCAGAGCTAAAACTAAACCAGCTAGAATAAGATTGATTAACACACAGGTAGACACCACAACCACAACAGAAAATCTTGCAGTCCTGGGCCCTTGCCAGCTCCAACTCCCCCAAATGACTAACAAATGTTTGAGAATGTGATTGTTAACTATTAGTTTGCATGCCAACATGATCAATTGTATGTCTAGAACTCATATTTAAGGATATCTTCTTAGGTTAATTAGAATCATTTAGGTGAACTCCCTCTTTCAGTGTTATATAAAATTTTTGGGGTATTCCTCAATCTTAAACAATAAATTTGTCAGTTTATCCTTCAATTTTCCTGCCAGTTCCATGCATAGAATCGATTGCTACTTCCACAGTAGGTTTTGAAAACTATCCCCGCAAAGTTGGAAGGATGCTCCATCATGGCATCTTGTAATACCTACTCAACTGGATCAGCAAGTAGCCTATAAAGGCAACCTCCTAAAATTTCTTCATTCAAGACTAATTTTTGTAATGATCACTTGCTGATCATCAAACTCAATGATACACTATATCTCAGCCATACAAGAAACTGAAGAAAAAAAACTACTAAATAAACTAGAAAGTAGAAACATAGAAGAGATCATCAAGCTAAAGAATATCATCCAAAGACACACATGTCACATTGACTTGAGGAGCATAAGTTTGCTAATAACCATAGTAACCTAGATCCCAAAATCATGGAGAACCGACAGACCCCATGCCAAAATCATGGAGAACACTTATCATGATCCTTGACATGGTTTAGTGATATATATATATATATATATATATATATTAATAACCATAAAATTTCTTTTGTTCAACTTCTTATTTATGTTTTTTTTTTAATAGGTTATAGTGTCTTTAATTATCTGATGTGTGTATTTGAAAAAAATTATTTTAGGTGCATATAACTGTAGTGGCTACTTGCATGGGTGATAAAGCTTGTTTGGAGAGGACTCAGAGACTTATTGAAAGACAGGAAAAGAATTCACTGTTCGTAAAAAAATTGATGTCATCAAGCTTCTTTGAAGAAAGGTCAAATTTGGGGACGCCTTCTGCAATTAATTCAATGGTAATTCAAAACTTTGCTATTTTTTATGCTTTGAAACATACTTTATCACTGTTTTTTATGCTTTATTTGATTTTGTTTTCAAATTTATTTTTCGCTATCTTGAAATTAGATTCTAATTTAATACTAGAATGTAGAATATTACAAATGGATCAGCAAAGAAGGTTGACTATAGATCAATATCATGCATATGATGAGAGAGTAGCTGATGAGAGGGATGTGGAAAAATATCCATGTCCATGTAATAACTGTCTTGGTGGAAAAATGAAAAATAGAAATGTTATTTATCGACATATGATAAGACATGGGCATAGTGGTATAAGCCCTTGGGCTTATAACTATTACAAAGATATGATAGAATTGAAAAATGTGAGAGGTGAAGATGCAGCAAACATAGATGAAGTGGCACCAAACATAGATGAAGTGGCACCGGACATAGATGAAGGCACAATAAAGCTAGACGAAGGGTTTGAAGTCAATAGAATGTTGAACGAGGGTTTAGACGATGATTGGACCAAGGCAATGGAGGATGCTTTAAAGCCTGTGTATGCTGATTGCAAGTTAAGTCATTTGACAACAATCCTTCAAATTCTTAACTTGCAAGTGGTGCATGGTTGGACAAATGAGAGTGTAGATCAGTTGTTGGCATTATTATGTTCATTGTTACCTGCTGACTCCACATTGCCAACAAAATGAAGTCAATGTAAAAGGCAAATCAGTAAGCTCGGATTGGGATATGATAATATCCACACATGTGTTAATGGTTGCATATTATTTCACAAAAATCTTGCAAATGATACTGAATGTCCAAAATGTCATGAAGTAAGTACAGAAAAGGATTGAAATCAGCTGTGGTCCCTAGAAAAGTTCTTCGCCACTTTCTGATAATCCCATGATTACTACGAATGTATCGGTGTAGAGACATTGCTCAGCTTATGCAATGGCATGCTCTAAATAAGAGCACTGATGGGAAACAACGACATGTGCCTGATTCTAATATGTGGATGGAGTTTGATAACAAATGGCCCAATTTTTCTCAAGATCCTCGTAACATAAGGTTAGGTTTGGCTCTAGATGGAGTGAACCCATTCTCAGATCAAAGTACGAAATGGTCAACTTGGCCTATTTTTTTATTAAATTATAATTTGCCTCCATGGCTAGTAACCAAACCATTTTTCTTGATGTTATCATTGATTATACCAGGAAAGAAAAGTGTGACTTCAGATACAATAGATGCTTATCTAGAGCCACTATATGATGAGCTAATGGAATTGTGGACAGGAGTTGAAGCAATTCAATCTTTAAGGGATGGTTCAATCAAATTCACTTTAAGAGCTTCCTTATTGGTTACAATTCATGATCTTCCTACATATGGTACATTGTTTGGTCTCACTGTTCATGGATATCATGGTTGTCCAGCTTGTAACTTTAAGGATTTTGTGAGGCACTCAAGAAGTTTACGTAAGTGTACTTATTGTGGACATCGTGCTTATCTAAAAGTGGATCATCCATATCGTCAACAAAAAACATGTTTCAATGGTCAAGAAGAGAATCATGAAGCACCTTTGCCAATAACAGGTGATTACATTGTTGACAATGGAAAAAAAAGAATGTCATTTATTACAAATGGTGGTGTTCCTAGTAGCAGATATGATCCATGTAATCAAAGCGGTGTAAAGAGGCTGTGCATATTCTATAATTTTCCATACTTCAAGGATATAACCATCAGGCACACTGTTGACTTTATGCATACAGAGAAAAATATAGCCTATGCTATTATAGAAACTCTTTTTGGTGCTTTTGATACTATTTCATCACGTGAAGACTTTTGAGATTTAACGATTCGTCGAAATCTTTGGGTTGAAAAATATGATGGTGAAAAATATGGAAAACCTAGTGCTCCCTTTGTTTGGACAAAAGAACAACATGCACAATTCTTACAGTTGATGTCTTAGACTTTCTTTCCTACAGGATATGTAAGTACTGCCATTAGAAGCCAAATTGACATTAATAGCTTAAGAGGCCTAAAGACCCATGATTATCATGTGATAATCGAGAACATTTTACCAATTGTGGTTAATATATTGGGTTTGGAAAAAGGGCCAAGATTGGCAATCATAAGTTTGGGGCTAATATTTTAGAAAATTAGTTCACATGTAGCAGATCCATCAAACTTTGACAGTTTGAGGGAGGAGGTTGTTGAAGTTCTTTGTCTTCTAGAACGGGAATTTCCACCAACAATCTTTAACAACTCTATGCATCTTTTGATACATCTAGAATATGAACTAGAGCATTGTGGTCTAGTAAGAACAAGATGGATGTATCCTATAGAATGATATATGAAGGTTTTGAAACAATTTGTTTGTACTAGGGCAAAACCAGAAGGCAGCATGGCTGAGGGATATTCATTGCAAGAGGTCATGGGATTTTGTACAGAATATATGAAGGATTTTGAAAATGTGAATCGATGTGTATGGGATGATGATGAAGATGAGAGAGTTGCAGGCGAAGTATTAGAGGGCAATGGATGCCGCTTCAAGCTATCACATCAGGAAAGAAGTACATTGCATGCATTTATTCTTCAAAACACATCTTCATTTGATACATGGCATAGGTAAAACATTCTACACAGTTGTTTATTTACTCAAATGTATTACACATTTATATTATTAATCTCTCTATGTCATTAATGTTGTATGTAGAAAATATGAGGAAGAAAATCAAAGTTTCTTGCAACATCGACCTCAAAAGCGCAAACATCATAGTTTGGTTGGAGGTGATACTTTTCCAAAATGTGAAGAATGGATTGCCAGTGTTGTTCATGATGCAAAAGAAGAAGGTCAACATATAACAATAGAGGAAAGTGAGCTTTCACAATCTCCACATTTATGGGCTATGCGATTTAATGGCATGTGGGCCTATGGTAGTCATTTAAGGGTAGAGCAAAAAGACAAAGGAAAGATAAATTGTGATTGTGTTGTTAGTGCTGAGTTTCATCATGAAACCAAGAATAAATTCTATGTTGGATTCATCCAAGAAATTATTCAAGTAGATTTTGGTGAAAATAGTCCTATATTGTTAAAATGTAAGTGGATCCGACCATCCGCAGTACAATTTGATGAGTATGGATTTATACGTGCTAATATAGGGCAATTCTTATCAGAGATGGATGAGCCATATTTTTTCCCTTCTCAAATCAACCAATCATTTCTAAATGATGATGTAAGAAGCCCAGGATGGTCATATGCCATTCAAACAAAGTCTCGTTCAAAATGGAAATTCATGGAAGTTGTTGATTTAATTCCTAATGGGCAATATATTAATCTACAAGAAACATTTGAAGAAGTGGAAGAAGATGATGATGGACTATTTCAAGAAGATATTTTGATTACTAGTGAAGAGACTGTAAGAGAGAATGTATTGCATGCCACAGATGATGATGACAAAGAAGATCTAGTAGATGCAGACATGAGTGGTCAAGAATTGGACCTTGCTAGCAGTGCAGATGATTATTGATGAGCCCCATTTCATGAACTATTATTAAAGTCTTTTAAGTTGTTTTAAAACTGTGTTTATGTTTTGAGAACATGGACCTTCTTACTAATACTATGACCACTATCCTCCATGAAAATCTGTGAAAACCATTTAATTCTACAATAACTTCACCATGGGGATGGAGCATTTAATTCTATAATAACTTTACACATTGATTTAGTCCATTTTCATAATGATACTCAAGCCAAGAATGAAAAATTTCTCATCAATAGTCAATGTCCAAAAAACTCTTTCTTTGGTTCCATTGAAAATGTTACCCAGTCACTACTCTTCTATCAAGGATTTCCTGTGAGACTTGTTCTGCTTCATTGAGTTGTATATGGTAGGTTTTGTTGCTGAATCATGTACTACTTTTCTAATTAGTAATTAGGCATCTGATTCTAATGATCTAAGCTTCATTTTTTTTT
Organism: Chamaecyparis obtusa; assembly: GCA_027943335.1. Taxonomy (NCBI): domain Eukaryota; kingdom Viridiplantae; phylum Streptophyta; class Pinopsida; order Cupressales; family Cupressaceae; genus Chamaecyparis; species Chamaecyparis obtusa. The sequence continues at coordinate 320,479 of BSBK01002089.1, read as the reverse complement.
CAAGGATGCTAGAATTCAGAAACTAAGGATCCAATAATTTGGGTTTCTCTTACTTTGCATTGTAAAATATAATGTAAAAGAAAATAATACAAAAAAATAAAACTTATCAAAGGATCTAGAGATTTATCAAGGAGCCAGTTACAGTGGGACTTACATGTATATTAAAATCATAAGTAGATGTTGTAGGAAGCAGTTTCCTCAACGCAAACACTTGGAAGCATGAAAACATAATACATCTTAGCAACAACAGTATTTCTTTACATTTTAATTATTTTAATGGAAATGTGTATTGGGTACAATGTTGAATACTCTTTCCCAATAGACTAGAGAAGCTTTAGGGCCTAAAATTCTTTAGCCTTTAAATAAAATTTAAGTAAAACATGATTGTTAGAAAATGTTGGTGCTTTACCTCCCCTAGAGTTTCTAAAACAGGTTGCTTGTCTGTTGAGCCTGTTATAAATTAAGGAACCTCATTTCTCAATCTCTAGTATCTATAATAGAATAATAATGTCCCAAAGCCTGCCAATGAAACCCAAGAATCTTCGTAGAAACAGTCCAATATTTGAAATTGCCAAGCCCAATCACTCCACCACATAGGCCTTCTGTGGACCCAACAAGGTCTTTCGTATCAATAAGCTACAAACAAAATAGGACAAGCAACCACAAGCACACACAATTCAAAACAAACCAAAATTGAATGATCATTCTTTTTTGGGTGAGGCAGGATTGTGTGTGGACCTGGATGCTTCTAGATCAATATGGCTCAAATACAGGCCATTGTCTGGATGTGTTGGGACATGGTATCCATTGCATATTTGAGCTCATTGCATTTGATATAGCACTATATACATGTGGACAGTTTCTGAATGTTTTTTGATATCCTTAAATTGAATATGGCACTGGACTATGTGGTATTGTATCCCGCATGTCAGATATGGCCCAAATACAGGCATTTATATGGATATGTTTGAACTAGGTATCCATGCCATATCCGGGCATATTGCATATGATATCTGATTTTTGGATACATGTAATTGGCAGCAACTCTGGCAAATATAAAGATTCAGAACCACTTCCTTTGGAAGAAATTGGGAAATGACATGACTAATGTGGTTGATTATGTTTTCATATGTTATAGGAATGATTATGAAGTGTTATCATATGTTTTCATGCTATAAATCATTTATTCCAAAGAAAGTGCAACTAGTGACAGAATATGAATTTACTTCAAGAGCTATAAACATTGAATCCCAGAAGGAATGTTAATCAGGATAATGCCAAATTTTAGTAGTAATGCTGCAGGAATAGTGACTATAATTATATACATATAAAATTTAAAACTTGTAATGTCACCTTGAAATATTATAATTCATTAGTATGATAGTTTTTTGGGAAAAAGTTGACTTCTATTACAAAAGAGAAGTAGAAAGTGCAATTAGTGATAGAATGTTTCAAGAGCTATAAACATCTAAATTCCAGACCAAGATAATGCTACAAATTCAGTAGTAATGCAACAAGAATAGCGACTACAATCTTATATAGATAAGGATGAAACTTGTAATGTAACCTTGAAAAATAGTTGCTTGAAGCTTGCTGAAAGATTCTTGGGTTTCATTGGCAGGCTTTGGGACAGTACTTTTTAGAAGAATTTTAGTGAAAACAGTCTGAAAACCCTCTTCAACAAGGTTTTTGACAGAAAATCTTTCATATTTCCTAAATTCACCATTGGAAAATTGCCAAAATGGGTGAATTGGAAGGTCTAGGTGTCCTCTATCTTATTCTGGAGGTTTTGAAGTGATATTTGATGATTGGTGACAATGGTTTGATGCCCTAGGTCTGATTTGGGGTGGAAAATGACTAGTTTTCATGACTATGAGTGCATTTTCTAAACCTGGTCTAATCTTGAGGTGTTTAGGCACTGTAAACCTATGGATTCCTTGTTTTAAAGTTCCTTTCCACCTCTCCATGGTGTTGGTTTGGTTGTATGGTGTAATTTGGGGGTAGTTGTTGTGCAATAGTGGCCTAATTAGATCTTAAAAGCCTTGCAATAGTTAGTTTGTGATCAAAGGTCTCAATTGCTCTTGGTGTCATCTTTGAATATGAATTATAAAATGTCAAAAGGTATCCCATATGGTTTTTTGTTGGTCTTCAAATTCTATTATTGGATGTTGAATTCCTAAACCTGGGTAGACAGGGCTAGTAGGCTTAGTTACCCTCATTGAAGTGAGAAGCCAGTATTGTGATTCCAAGTGGATGGAAAGTATTGTAATAGATGTTTGATGCCTCCTAATGTCCTAAAGTGTATAAGATAAATGGTCTCATGACAAGATGTGTGAATTCACCAATCCCTACCTGTAATAGATATTTGAAGATAATTTTCACTGATGATCTAAAAAGTTCTGTGAATTCATAAGAACAATAATCTATATTCTTTGATAGTGTCATATAATACTAAAATATCTCTTGTTTGCATTCAGGAAGCCATTGCATAAAATGGAAATTTAAGACCATTTCCTTCATTTCCTTATTCATTCCAGTAATGACTACCTATGAAATTGTCAAACCATCAATAATGGTAGCACCGTCAATTTTGGCCTCAAGATTATGGTGGGTGAGAAGAGGACACTAATTGGAAGGGACCATGAAAAAGAGAAAATAGGGCATTGAAGAGACTTAAAGATACTTGTAATAACAATCCATGAGGCTATGAATCTATTAAAATGACCTATGCAAACTAACTTTGACTGGTTATTATGGTTTAAAGGAGGCCATTACATCAACAGTAGTAGATAGTGGAATCAAGCATCATAACATATTGTTGATGGCCATTATATGATGAGTGCTAAAGAGATAGTCTAAAAGAAATGTGGTCTCATGGAATGTTATGATTGTAGGATATGTACAATATAAATTTGTTGAAAAGGCTTTAGAAACTTTCAAGAAAATGCAATTGGCTGGTGTAAATATTGAGTCATTAGATATATGGTTGTATGGGGGATAGCCCAAGAAATGTAGGTGGTCAGGATTTTGGAGTGTGAATCAAATAAAAGTGTTCAGGTTCTTCATTTTCATGTTCTTTTTCTACAACAGTCAACTTTGACTATGATTACAATGGGCTTAATGGATTTGTTTTGAAACTTTTCTATTTGGACATGTTAATATTTTTAATCTAGAGTAATTTTGGCTTTGAAGGAGTTCATTTGATTGAGTATAGAAAAAGTTATCTTCATTTGATTAAAACTGATTCAAACCTTCCTTAGGGAAAGCAGTGAGCACACAAAATGTGATCCCTTTCATTTTGCACGCATGAATAACCTCCTCTCTTAGACAAGGATGAAGGAGATGGTGTACATTAACTGTACCATGAGGTTTCAAGGTCTCATGCAATGTTTGGCAAGCCATTAATGTGACTGAACAGTTACATGAAATATTTGAACTGTTGTAGTCAGTAAATATGGGCTTTGTCCATAAATTGATGCACATCAAGGCCATGGGCTTGAGGAGATGGAAGTTTAGATTTATTCTACTATTTGACTGTCCTTATAAGGCTGACTGTCCTTATGTATAATATTTAGATCATGTCAAACAAAGCTCTTTTTTAGTATCTTGTCAAGCATTTAGTTGTTGAAATTTGTCTTTGTTTACATTTTGATTCAAGTTGCTGATTTATACATTATCACTTATTTGGATTTCAGGAAATGAGGAGAAAGAATGTGAGGCCCAAATTAGATGATAGTGGTGAGAATGCTGAAATTCTATTGACAGAGTACGAGAAGTCTCTTAGAAAACGTGTGGCAAGGAATAATGAATATTTGTCACAGCTTGGATTAACAAACAGGTAAGTTGTAAATCCAGTGAGTAGTATGTTATTGTTTAATAGTGTTTACTGAAAATTTAAAGGCTTGAGCTTTATGTATACAAGATATAATATGATATTTTTGGTTATATAGGAAAGAAACAAACTGCATAGGAAATGAAAAAGGAAAAAAAAAGGAAGTCAAAGATAGAGTGCCGACAACTCGTAGAAGCCAATGAATTTGTGATTCAATAGCACATGCACTTGGTGGAAACAATAGTTGTGATGATGTGCAGCCAGGTATAATGCATAGTGATGTGCATCTTGATAAAGTACATGGTGATGCACAATTAGATATAGAACATGGTGATGCACAACATCACGAAGATCTTTTAACACAAAGTCTCAAAGAGATTATTGAAAAACATGGGAGTCAAGGAACAGAAAATATGCAAAAGCTTTTTGCAAGAGTGATAAAGGATGTCTTTGAGAAAAATTCTACAAAGATAGGTAGTGATATAACTACTCATGACACACTTAATGTGGGTAACGATGGTGAATTTCAAGTTGCTAAAGGAATGAAGAGATATTGCTTTCATCCAATGTACCTATTACATCTTCTGATGGAACTAATAAATCAAAAAAAAATATTGGCAATAGTTTAAATATGGAAGATGTGCCTGCTTTTGTCAAAAGGAGAAGATTGAGTCAAAATTTATATAGATCTATAGAGAGGGATGCAAAACAAAGAAAATTAGAAGGCAAGAAGCCATTCTTGGTTGAGGTATCAAGAGATGGCGAGCCCATTGGGAAAAATGTTGCAAGGTGGGCCTCTGAGCTGGGCATGCGATGTAGAACCCATTTGGATATTTGCAAGACAAACTTTGCAGATCAAGATCCACAAAATGTGGAAATTGTCATACAAAAGATGGAAAATAATTTTGAGACTACTGGTGGAAAAATCTCTCGAAGATATTACAAGAAAAAAATGAGAATTTTGATGAATAATTTTAGATACACTTGCAAAAAAACTATCATGGATGGGAAAGACAGGTTACAATCTACTCTATCTCCTAGACAATGGGAGGCATTGAAAGAAAGCATGAGTTCTGAAGAATATTTGATTAAAAGTTGTAGAGGCAAGAGAGCAAGAGATAATGTAACAGCTGGATACACATTTGGCCAAGGTGGGTTGCAGGCTAAAAGGACAAATTTGGAGTAAGTGCCTAATTTTTTGGTTCAATTTATGTGAATATTTATTGGAATTATTTATTGAACTAACTATTTGTTGATATTAATGTTGTATTGTAGATGGAAAATAATAACAAAGAAGCAAGTGTAGAAGAAATTGTCAATTATATGGAAACATTGGATCCTAGATCGAACAACAATATGAGTTGGAAATCTAGTCCATCAAATGAGATCTCACAGCCATCTGTTGCATGTCATGTAATAGCCTTTGCAGATCATTTTAGCTCAAATGATAGGTATGAACAAACAATGAATTGCATACATGGACTCACTGAGAAAGTATCCCAGTTGGCTGCCTCTGCTGCGCGTATGGATGGACTGGCTGAGACAGTATCACAGTTGGCCACTTCTGTTAAGCCTATAGTTTCTACATGGAATGTCCATAATTTTATGGATTCAAATCAGGTAAGAGGCTCTATTCATCTAATTCTATTTTGAATTTTTTAGCGTTGTCAACTAGTATGCTGTTATGGTAATAAAAGAGTCCAACATATATTTTAAAATAAAATAAAAAATGCACCATCAAAATTTATCGTCAAAATAAAAGAATCCAACATATATTTTAAAATAAAATAAAAAATGTTTGCCTGCTTAATTTTAACAATTTTTTACAGGTTTTTCATCACATTTCAGTTTACCATAAGTATTAATAGTTTAAAAAGAGGTACTCTGGCTTTAGTATATCTCTACTTCTAGTGCTATTTTGATCTCTGGTTGATCTATGATTTCAATGCTTGTTAGAGATAGAATAGAGACTTTCTATTTTTGTAGGAAAGTGCAGTGCACAGTCATACATTATGAATAGGGAAGAGTTTCTAGTATGATTGAGTCCATTTGGATGATAGTTATCTCTAGTTTGGATTGTCAGGATTATGCTAGATGGAATGGGCATGATGTAGAGTCTGCAGCTAAGGACCTCCTTAAGCCTTCCAAGGCCTTTCCACAACTAGGTCTTAACACCAACACTCAAATTTGGCAACTTACCCTTCACCCGGGTACACTCTACATAATGGGGTTATGAAGCAACACAACAAAACACTTCACTGTTGGAAACAATTGTCTGAAGGAAATTGCTACTCAAATTATGTATTGTCTTTGATGTCACACAATGTCATAGTCCGCAGCAATCAGTTCCTACCGAGCTCAGTCGGTCTGCCAAACAGGAAGATTAGTGCTTACCGAGTCCACTTGGTTATCAAAGAAAATCAGTGTCTACCGAGTTCACTTGGTTATCAAAGAAAATTTAGCATTTACCGAGTTTAGTCGATCATCAAAGGAAATTCAGTGTTTACCGAGTTCAGTTGGTCGTCAAAGAAAATTCAATGTTTACCGAGTTTAGTCGGTTATCGAAGGTAAAGGATTATCGGTGTTTACCAAGTTCCCTTGGTCTCCGAAAGATTGTAGAAAGTTATGGTCACCGAGCACTGTCGGCCCTTGAAAGATTTTTGAAAATAGAGTTTGCTTAATTCAGCCAGCTGTTATACTAAATAATGTCGATTTGACAAATCTAAAATCATATAAATAAAAGGTCAAATGTGAAAAATAAACAAGAAATACAGCAGAAGATTTACAGAAGAAAGACAGGAAAGGTGTGTGCAAATTTGTGAAGGATGTTCAGATATCCTTAAGGTGCAGTAGAGATTTATTCAATCAGGAAGGATCACACATATGCAGAACAGAGATCTATAATCAGCAAGGCAGTTGCATTATTATACAAGTCATTTTTCATTGTTACCTTCTTATCATTGTAACAGTGAATTCTAAATCTCTTAACCGAGTTGGTTTAACAACCATATTGTAAATCCTCTAACAAGGTGACAATTCCATTGAATTGTTTTCAAGACTTCTTACCAGGCCACTCCTAGCAGGGTGATTAAATCCTCTAATAAGGTCACACCTAACAGTGTGTTTTGTAACCTTTTACCGGGTTGGCTTCTAACCGGGCATCACTTCAGAAAAGTGAAAATCAGTATCTAGATACATTGGTGGTTTTTCCAATATTGGGTTTCCACGTTAAATCTTGTGTCTCTTGTGTTCTTAATTGCTATCTTAATCATACACTAGTGCTGATGAATATCTAAAAGATAATTTTGCTAATACTTTCTACATCTTCAAAGTTACTGCAATCTATTTACCGAGTGCTAAAATAGATAACATTTTTAAGATATCCTAAGGGATCTGGAAAGAATTAATTGTGAAGTGTTTTATGGTTGACTGATTCCCCCCCCCCTCTAAGTCACTTCATCCATATTCCATCAATTGGTATCAAAGCTTTTGGTGCTTGCAGGAAGGGTTTCAAGGACCTAAGCTAAAGATCAGGATGTCTTACAAGAGGGAAATTCCAAAGCTCAACAGAGATAACTTTTCAGCATGGCAAGGTCTCATGCGACTTCATCTAGCTTCCATTGGTGATTTAGGATGCAAATACATTGATGAAGAATACACAATTCCTAATGGCGCATTAACTGTTGAAGACATTGCAGATAAAAAGACTCATAACACCATGATGATAGACATTGCATCTGCTCTCAGCTATGAAGAATTTTATGATATTAAAGAATGCACTACTGCATATGAAATGTGGATGGCACTGAAGAAAATATATGGTGGTGATGCAAATGTGAAAAGAGCCAAAGCAGAAAGCCTAAGAGGACAGTTCGACAAGATGAATATGAAGGAAGATGAAAACATTGCAAAATATGTTGAAAGAATCAAAGCAAGTGTAAGTGCAATTAGAGCTTCTGGAGGAACAATCTTAGATGAAACTATTATAAGTAAGGTACTCAGAACATTACTCCCTATCTATGCAATAAGAGTATCAGCTATTCAAGAAAGAAGATGTGAAACAAACCACAATATAACTTTGGATGCTTTAGTTGGAAGATTGACAGCCTTTGAATTAGACAACTATGACAACTATGTTCCTAGTTCCAAAAATATTGAATCAGCATTTGAGGCCAAGGTTTCACTAAAGAAGAACAAAAAAATTAAAGAAGTTCAGTCAGAAAGTGAAGAAGTATCAGAAGAAAGTTCTGATAGTGATCTTGAAATTGTAGAAGCATTACTTGCAAAGAATTACTCTAGAGGGAAAGGTAAATATAAAGTTAAAACTCCTTTAATCTATTTTTCATGTGAAGAAATTGGACATATTGCAGCTAGGTGCCCAAACAAGCAAGTCAAGGAAGAGAAGAGAAGTCACAAGTACTATGGCAAAAAGAATTTCAAATCATTCAAGGATAAAGGTAAGAAAACATGTTTTATGGCTAAAGATTCTGATGATAGTGAAGAAGAAATTGTCTTTATTGCTATAAAAGATGAATCTGATGATGATGAAGATAAGATGGCACTTATTTCTCATATAAGCAAAGATGATATATGGATAATAGACAGTGGATGTTCACACCACATGACTGGTGACAAGACAAAATTTGAATATCTAGAAGACTGTGATAGTGGTAATGTAAGATTTGGAAACAATGAACCTTGTTGTATAAAAGGAAAAGGAAGAATCTCATTAACCAAATAACTCATATGTGATAATGCTTATTGGGTTGAAGGACTAAAACATAATCTTCTGAGTGTAGCACAGCTAATCAACACTGGTTTCAAGGTTGAATTCATGAATGGTCAAGCAAGACTGCTGGATGAAAAAGGAAAACTCATTGGATCAGGCAAACAAACAAAAGGTAACTTATTTTATCTTGATCTCAGTGAATATTCATGCTTTATTGCTCAAATTGAAGAAAGTTGGCTATGGCACAAAAGGTTATGTCATGTGAATTTTGATAACATGATAAAAATAAGCAAATTCAAGAAGGTTAGAGGCATTCCTACTTTGAAGAAACCTGATACTGGTCTATGTAAGAATTGTCAGATTGGCAAAATGAGTAAAACTAGTTTCAAGAGTAAGAACTATCAGTCTAAAGAAATTTTGGAAATTGTGCATACTGATTTATGTGGACCTATTGGAATACAAAGCTATACTGGAGATAAATTCTTTATTCTTTTCGTTGATGATTATTGTAGAATGATGACTGTCATGTATTTAAGAGAAAAATCAGAAGCATTTGAAAATTTCAAATGGTACTTAGCAAGAGTGGAAAAGGAAACAGGGAAAATATTGAAATGCTTAAGATCAGACAGAGGTGGTGAATTCATCTCCCATGATTTTAACAACTTTTGCATTGAAAGAGGAATCAAAAGACAGGTATCAGCTCCTAGAACTCCTGAGTAGAATGGACTAGCAGAAAGAAGAAACAAATCTATTATGGATTGTGCAAGGACTCTAATGATAGAAAAGAACATCGCTATAAAGTACTGGAAGGAAGCTATCAGCACTACAGTTCATACCTTGAACCGAGTACAACTAAAGAAAGACACATTCAAAACTCCTTATGAATTATGGTATGGCTATAAACCCAATGTAAGTTCCATGAAAATATTTGGTAGCAAGTGTTATATCTTAAAAGAATCCAGAAGAAATAAATTTGATGTGAAAAGTGATGAAGGAATATTCCTAGGATATTCTAGCAAAAGCAAGGCATACAAATGTCTGAACTTATCTACTCACAAAGTCATAGAAAGTATACATGTAAAATTTGATGAGTTTGCAGAAAAGACTGAAGAAGAAAGCAAAAGGGAACCTGAGAACTACAGAAGATTCATTTACATTGAACCTGAAACATTGGTAGACACAACTATCAATAAGGAAACTATATCTACCGAGCCAAGCACAGTTATCGAGTCACAAACCGAGTCACAGGAAGAAGTTCAAACCGAGTCACAGGAAGAAATTCAGACCGAGTCTCAGCCTAAAGTTACCGAGAAAATATCTACCGAGCCTGAGCAACCTGACGAAGAGATCCTAGAAGACAACAGCATGAATCATTCAAAAAGCAAGGAACCTATACTAGCCAAATATGTCAGAAGATATCATACACCAGATCAAATTATTGGAAACAAATCATATGGTACTATGACAAGAAGCAAGCTAAAAGGTACATGTCTGCTTACTGACTTTGAACCTAGAAATATCAAAGATGCATTGGAAAATGAAAGTTGGATTGAAGCAATGAATGAAGAATTAGAACAAATACAAAAGAACAAAACATGGACTCTTGTACCTAGACCTAAAGATAAGAATGTAATTGGAACAAAATGGGTATTCAGGAATAAGCTGAATGAAGATGGTCAAGTATCTAGAAACAAAGCTAGACTGGTATGTAAAGGTTATTCTCAAGAAGAAGGTATAGATTATGGGGAAACTTTTGCTCCTGTTGCAAGATTAGAAGGTGTAAGAACTCTACTTGCTTATGTAGCACACAAAGGATTTAAGGTATATCAGATGGATATAAAATCTGTATTTCTCAATGGAATTCTGATGAAGAAGTCTACATTGAACAACCTGAAGGTTTTGTTGTTCCGGATAAAAAGGACATGGTCTGCAGGTTACACAAAGCATTGTATGGTTTGAAACAAGCTCCTAGAGAATGGTATGAAAGACTCCATAACTATTTGATTCAGATTAATTTCAAAAGAGCCAATGATAACAGCAATCTATATATTAAAGAAGGACCGGATGACAAAATTGTATTGGCAGAAATATTTGTAGATGATACTATATTTACAGGGAATGAGGATCAGTGCAAAGAATTTTCAGAGAAAATGAACAAAGAAATTGAAATGTCTATGTTTGGTTTAATAAAATTCTTTGTTGGTCTTCAAATTCAGCAAAGCAAGAATGGTATATACATTACTCAATCTAAATACATTAAGGAAATACTTAAGAAGTTTGGTATGGAAGATTCAAAACTAGTTGGTACACCCATGTGTACTGGACTAAAACTTACCAAAAATGATGATTCAAAAGAAGTTGATCAGACCCTATACCGATCTATGATTGGAAAATTGTAGTATGTAGTACATACAAGACCTGATATTGTCTTAGCAGTCGGTATAGTAGCTAGATTCTCAGCAAAACCTAAGGAAAATCATATGATGGCAATCAAAATAATCTTAAGATACTTAAGAGGAACTGAAGAATATGGTTTGTGGTATAAATTTGGAGGCAATCTAGACTTAAAAGTGTTTACTGATGCTGATTGGGCAGGAAACATTGATGACAGAAAAAGCACAAGTGTTGGAGCATTTTTTCTTGGAAAAAGACTGGTATCCTAGACTAGTAAAAAGCAAAATTGCACATCTCAATCCACAGCTGAAGTAGAATATGTTGCTGCTGCAGTAAACTGTTCAAATATTATTTGGTTTAAACAGTTATTAGAAGGTATGAAGGTTGAAATCAAAGAACCAGTTGTTATATTTTGTGACAATACCAGTGCAATAAATATTTCAAAGAATCTAGTGATGCATTCCAAAACCAAGCACATTGCTATTAAATATCACTTTGTCAGAGAATTGGTGCAGGACAAGGAAATCAGATTAGAATATATTCATAGAAAAGAACAGATTGCAGACATTTTTACCAAACCATTACCTAAGGATGCATTTGTGTATCTAAGAGGTAAGTTAGGGGTCATTCCCCTATCCGAGGCTCACTAAATATAGTTTTAGTGATGCATCAACCAGAACATGATTGAAAATCAACCAGTTGATGCAGCATATTCAAGGAATCATTGGATATGAATCAGTACTTGAGGTACATTAATTTACACCGGTAATATGTGAATTGTCTTTGGCATGTGTTGTCAAAGAGGGAGTGTTTGCTATGTCTTTGCTACTACTTCAAGAAATTTTCAATAGTCAGAAGAAAGATTTTTTAGGATAAAGGAAGTTTGCTGACAGAGGGAGATTTGAATCTGAACCGAGCTAACTCTTTCAAATTTCTTATGCTATGACATATTGTGTTGCCATCAATGCCAAAGAGGGAGATTGTTGGAAACAATTGTCTGAAGGAAATTGCTACTCAAATTATGTATTATCTTTGATGTCACACAATGTCATAGTCCGCAGCAATCAGTTCCTACCGAGCTCAGTCGGTCTGCCAGATAGGAAGATTAGTGCTTACCGAGTCCACTCGGTTATCAAAGAAAATCAGTGTCTACCGAGTTCACTCGGTTATCAAAGAAAATTTAGCATTTACGAGTTCAGTCGGTCGTCAAAGGAAATTCAGTGTTTATCGAGTTCAGTCAGTCATCAAAGAAAATTTAGTGTTTACCGAGTTCAGTCGGTTATCGAAGGTAAAGGATTGTCGGTGTTTACCGAGTTCCCTCAGTCTCTGAAAGATTGTAGAAAGTTATGGTCACCGAGCACTGTCAGCCCTTGAAGGATTTTTGCAAATAGAGTTTGCTTAATTCAGCCAACTGTTATACTAAATAATGTCGATTTGACAAATCTAAAATCATATAAATAAAAGGTCAAATGTGAAAAATAAACAAGAAATACAACAGAAGATTTACAGAAGAAAGACAGGAAAGGTGTGTGCAAATTTGTGAAGGATGTTCAGATATCCTTAAGGTGTAGCAGAGATTTATTCGATCAGGAAGGATCACACATATGCAGAACAGAGATCTATAATCAGCAAGGTAGTTGCATTATTATACAGGTCATTTTTCATTGTTACCTTCTTATCATTGTAACAGTGAATTCTAAATCTCTTAACCGAGTTGGTTTAACAACCATATTGTAAATCCTCTAACAAGGTGACAATTCCATTGAATTGTTTTCAAGACCTCTTACCAGGCCACTCCTAGCAGGGTGATTAAATCCTCTAATAAGGTCACACCTAACAGTGTGTTTTGTAACCTTTTACCAGGTTGGCTTCTAACCGGGCATCACTTCAAAAAAGTGAAAAGTAGTATCTAGATACATTGGTGGTTTTTCCCATATTGGGTTTCCACATTAAATCTTGTGTCTCTTGTGTTCTTAATTGCTATCTTAATCATACACTAGTGCTGATGAATATCTAAAAGATAATTTTGCTAATACTTTCTACATCTTCAAAGTTACTACAATCTATTTACCAAGTGCTAAAACAGATAACATTTTTAAGATATCATAAGGGATCTGAAAAGAATTAATTGTGAAGTGTTTTATGGTTGACTGATTCCCCCCCCCCCCTCTCAGTCACTTCATCCATATTCCATCATTCACTTCTCAAGCAAATTCCTTTGGAGATAGTCTATTTGTGCCCCTAGCACTCATATTCCACAACTTGTTTGGACCCCCCAAGTCTCAAACCCTCACTTCTAGTTATTAGGCCTAATAGGCCAATTAGCCCTTCTAACTCAATTTTTGGGCTTTAACTTACAATTTTCCCACACACCCAGGGAAACTAATCACCATTTAGGATACCCATTTGGTAGTTTTGTTGGATTCCAAAAGGACTTGGACAGATCTTAGTCCTGCACCCCCAAACCCCACTTGCACTCCTAGGCCTAGTTGATCAGGCTAAGCTAGGGCATCATGGAAAATGTAAAGATGGGTTCCCAAGACCCCAAACCCTCAAGGCTATCCAAAAAAACTCCAAATCACTCAATAACAGCCTCTAGTACCTTTGAACAACTTAGATTTCAAGACTGTCTCCACTTTGCTCATTCTCCTAGTCAAGTTTGCTCATTAACTTGACCTAGGGCTGGCTTGAAAGTGCCCTAACCCTACTCCAAATGCCCTGAAACTCTGGAACCATAGATTTTAGACTTATAACTTGTAGTCCCTCTAGTTTTAGAATTTTCCACTGTGGGGTTTGCAAGTTAGACCTCCATTAAGGCAAATTGTTCTTTCTAGAAAGAATTCTGGACCAGTCCCAGAAAAAGTAGGATAACTTTTGACTCCCTGATCGAAATGGATTCAAACCAAAACCAAAAGATGACTAAAACATTTCTCTACATAGAAAAGTACATTAGCAATCATGAACAATCCGTATCAGGTTGTACAATTTGTTGTCTCACAGGTTTTTTTCAGAATTTTAAGGGTTTTTTGCATTTATTAACTTCAAGCCTTCATACAAATGATCCTCTCCTCTATCTTGGATCACATTACAATGGTTTAAATATAATTACTGACCATTTTTTCCCATTTGACCGTTGGGAACTACCTTTTGAAAACAAAAGACACACCTTTTCAAAAGGTTGTTAAGACATAACAATGCCATTTGTATTTTTTGGCATACTTAGGCCTAAAACATGTTCCTAAGGTTGTTCCTGACCTATAGACCCCTAGAATGACTTAGGCCTATCATCTAGACACACTAAAACATGAAATCAACTAAGATCAACTATATGAACCCCATGGTTGCATTGATCCACTAGGTTTATAAAGTCACCTTAGTGATCAAGCACCTTACAAATGGGTCATTACAATGCAAATAAGGACCAAGACCAACTACTAAACCTACCTAGCAATTTTGAATTCCATGGAGCCATAGGTTCCCTGCACCAAGGCACCCCTCTGGGGTCTTGGTGCAGGAGCACCAAGGTCAAATCCAAGAGGCAGGAAGAGCAATGGGGTCACTAATGGATCCCTGGGAGGTGTTGAAGACAAATGGCCTTCAAGGGTCATTAAAACATGTAATAAGAATTCTCATGGTCTTGAAATATTATGTTGATCATCCATTGATCATTTTGTAAACAAATCATAAATGTAAGCCTTAAAGGCAATATTGAGTCTAGAAGGTACCTTGGAATAGATTTTGTTGATCCTAGGTTAGTGGTTGTTGAAAATGATCTATAGGGGTCTTAAAATATGTAACAAGGCTATTAAATCCTCTAAATATTGTCATAGGCACTAAAAGTGCAATATTTGTAAAAATTGCCAATGTTGGCAATATAAGCCAAATGGGCTTAATGGGGCTAGTTGGGTTAGTAGAGGTTATAAGGTGATAAATTGCACTTTACTCCCAAATTTCCCAAACACCCTAGTAACTCCTTCACCTTTTCAAATACCCATTATTGAATTCTTAAAACCCTGTAAATCTCAGTCCTTCAACCTGTGACTGGTGAACCTTTCTATGGCTGTCTCTACATGCACCTAGGCCTAATTAGCCCTCCAATTCCAAAGCAACTACCCTTTTCTCTTATCCTCAACACTCCAAACCTTGAAACAGTCTTAGAGAATCTACTAAACACCAGGATTTCTAAATTTTTTTGGACATCCACTCACATCTAAGCATTCTTTCAACAAACCCTCCTTTTAAGGGTTTCTAAGCTAGGGCTTTCTAGAAAAGTCTCTTATCCAACACACAAAACCTTACTAATGGTTTAGACACCTTTAAACATACTCTCTCAAATGTTTTCAACACTTGTTTACCCACTCCAACCTCAATTTACTCATATTCACCATGTGGTGCCTTGCAAATGCACCTTCACTATTTGGTTCAACAGTCACACACACTGTTCTATCTCTATACACTGTCACACACCCTCCTGCATTAAAATCATATAAAAAACATCATATTTATACACTTAATTACCTCTCCCACAAGTTACATTCCAATTAAAGAAAGTGGGAGAGGCTTGTCTCCATAAATGACTACAAAACAGTGACAGACTATCACGTTTCCTGTGACAGCAGAGATCTCAAATATAGTTTTTCTTGAAAATAACTTACAAAATCTTTGCACAAAGTTAAAAAATCATGACAATCTTTTCAAGGAACAAAATAGTAAATCTTTAATGGAAAGAACTTTATTGGATTACCAAACTGAATCTTGCAAAATAGAAAACTGTCACTGTGACAGTGAGTTACAGAATTCCTTTATTTATTTCTTTTCCTTGATACATTCTTCTCTCTCGACTACTACCTATTGTGTATTATAAAGACATTTCTTTCCAGACTTTTACCTCTAGTCTAACTCCCAAAACTGACTCAAAGTCGATCAAAACCTTATAACTATCCCTTAATTGTCATATGTCAGTAAACAAACAGTTTTGATAACTTTTAAATGACAGTCATTACTTATTTGTTTTCCCTTTGCCACTTTCTTGGCTTAAGACATTGGGAACATTTATTATTGTATCTAAATGACTTTATGATACCTAAGTGACCTAAAGACTCCACCTTTACCCTTAACTCCCTCTAGTGTGCCATATTTGGCCTATATTGTCAATGTTGTCAATGTTACAAAATCTTGCACTTTTAGTGCCCTTTACACATTTTAGAGCCTTATTACATTATGTAAACACTATTATTCATTCCATCAACCTATAACTCTTCCTAGGACACTCTAGGACTTCAAATGACCCCTTACATCACATTGACTTCACAATGACTCCTTACATCACATTGCCTATTCTTGGCAATACCTTACAATTTGACAACTTTATGAAATTCCTTACATTTTGATGGCTTCAATAGCCATAATCCATCATCAAATGACTTGACATGTCTTCATTAGGCATTGATTTCCCTTGGTACCTTCATGGTCTCCTGGTGTACCCTGTAGCTTCATGTGTCCATTAGGTGCCCCTGCACCAAGAGTGATCTGATGGCTGGAGTAAGAATGTGATGTTATAATATGACTAGGTGGATGTATTGGAGATTGTTTGAACCATATTTGAACTTATGTATTTTTTGTGAAACATGTTGCAAACATCAGTGAAAACCTATGTGTTCAATCATAAATCTGGGGATTTAATCATTATTTTGCATCTTGATGAAGGCATCACATGTTTTTCAGGATAAAAAATTCAAAACCTTGGAGAACCATGTCATATTAGAGGACCTCAGAGAAAATTTTTAAATTATTTGAGTTAAAAACATATGTTTGATTACAAAGGTTGATACCCATTCTGAGTTGTAGATTACTCATTTGAGGTTTAAAGTACCTTCATTTTGCATCTTTCATTGCATATCAATAGCATTCTCTGTTGTGTTGCGTCAAAGGCTGAGCTCATAGGCAAAGAAGATTATGGGTAAGCAAAGAAGATTCATCCTCTTTTTGTCTATTAGTATGTCTACTGCTAGTATGTTTGAATTGCTTTCTCGACTTCTAAACAACAACATCCCTCTAAGACTTTATATTGAGACAAGTAATCTAAGTAATCTCTACGACTTCATATTGAGATGAGTAATCTACGACTTCAGGAAACCCACGACTCTGACCATCTTCTATTATGTTGTTGTCTATATTTGAACTTAAGTTTATGTTACGGGTTCTAAAAGGTAAGTACATATTGTTTTTTGCATGTCTTATGTAAGTTTCTCATTTTTTCCCCTCTGCTTGTTCTTTGCAAGGTTTGGAAAGAAGGTGAAGGCTTGGGAAAAGATGGTCAAGGAATTAAAGAGAATGTTATGGTTAAGAAGAAACGAGACTCCATAGGTCATTTCTCACTATCTTATTATATTTGAATTATTATATATGCTTACCACTCAATTTAATAGATATTTAGAATCTTTTTTTAATGCGTTTGCTTTCACTTATCTCCAAATATAGGTGTTAATAAGGCAACTAATAACTGGATATTCAATACTAAGGTATGCTTATCTTCTAAGCCATTTATGCTTTAATTATTATGTTATTTTAGTGTATGCCTATATTTTGGAGTTGTTACAACTTATCATGTTGTAACAAACTGTAATGTCCCCTTATGCAATTACTTCAAGTTTGTCTTATCTCTTATGATCGATGTTGTAATAAATTGATTATCCTTGTTTGATGGCTTGTGAGAGATAAAAGAAATCAATCAATGCAAATTCCAAATATCTTTATATTAATGAGGATAAAGTTTACTTTAATTTCTGAGATTTATTTCCAAACTAGAATGTTGATATAAATTCTGATCTAAAAATGAAGGGTAATATCTATGAACCAAAACTTCTTTGATATCGATACTATAGAGTAGATTGGGGAATGCAAAATGTTGTCAGATTAATATTGCTCTAATCTAGGATGATGCTCTGCCTAGATTCCTGATCTATATTGCTTTGATTTACTGAGATGCTTATTAACGAACTATGTTGAAATAAAGCACCTGATCCTTACAATAATCTGATCGCCTTCTCTCAAATTGTCTTTCATAATCATGCAAATGGAATAGATGTAATTTGGTATGAGAAATAGGATCTTGTACTTGATCCTCTTTCAAATTATTATCCTTTAATTTTATGTTTCTTTAATGCCTTCTTGTGAGTCTAATCTCTGTCACTGTTGCTAAATAATGGCTCAAGTTTCATGCAATTTTATGTGAGAAGTTTATGCCTTAGTCTGATTACAATCTTTTATTCTTGCAATAATTCGGGATGCTGTTTCTACTTATCAATTTCTTCTTTTCATGTGTTTGTGACCTTGCCCAATAGGGGACAAATACCTCCTTTAGTTGGCTGTATTAAATCCCTTTAAGTGCTTCAGGTATGAAGACTATATGCCAATAAAATATGCCCCTTGAAGAAATGGATGATCTTCCCTTATTAAGCAACAAAGGGCATGATGTGAAAAGTTGTATCTCTTTCATCAGAACTCTTTCAAACTGAATTACTATTTTAACAAATTGTACCTCTTCCTTGTAACTAACAATATCATTAGTTAGTTATCTAACTTAGGTCATATTAATTCCTTCCTTTGGTTGCAATTATAGATGAGATTTCTTCTTCCTTTGTGCGATCTGACTTCCTCTTTCTAGACAGCAATTACTTATTTCTTGGATAATGTTAGCCCCCTTATTTTCTTCTTTCTTGTATAGTGATAATACTCCTCATTGATCTGTGTAATAATGAGAGGGGAATATGCTGATCTATTTATAAGACCTTAAAGAGTTATTTGTCACTTATCTGATGTAATAATCCTGTAGCAATGATGACTAGTGATGGTTAGTCTACAATACACTATTGTTGTTTCTGACATGGAAGAAAATACCACCATTGCATTTAATCTATCTACTAACAATTTAACCACGTGTAGAGAAATTCTATCAAAGCTGCACAAAAATGCTTTGATGCCAACAAAGCTGCTGATATTGACAGTGATTGCGATGAATTAGTGGACATGAATGTGGATCAACACAGGTATAGTTGTGGTAAAGTTGAGGTAATGTAATAGTTGTCAATTATCTATCCTAATCTTCATGCTTGAAATGTTATTTTAAACAAATAATTATAGATTTTGCATTTTTCCAGATGTAAGTTAATTTGTCACAATATTTATTAGTTATCTTCATTGCACAATTTAGAATTGTACTTATTTCTTGCCAAGGTTTACATATCATACCCTCTTCCAGCATATGACTTGTACTTGTTTTCTCTTTAGTCTACTATGCATATAGGGAAAGACGCTCTCAATAGACCTATCTATAAAGCTCCACAATTTGAGAAGGATGTTGATAGTGAACATGTTGAACTGGATGAGGATCTATATGATATTCAAAGAAGACTTCATGTTAAAAGCAAGGTGATTTTTATTTATTGTTGTGTATTTCATGGTATTTGTTTTAACACATGCAAGTACTATTTGAGCAAGTAATGGTTGTTTTATTATGTTAATAAGTCAAATGTTTACCTATGTGATAATTATTATGTTAATAAGTCACATAATTACCTATGGACCTTTTGTTTTTGCAGAAAAATATTCATGAACTCCAAGAAGGAGATAAAGTCAGAGTGTTGGATCCATTTGATAGTGCTACTGTTGGTGTTGGGCGGATCCATTCACTATCTATCATACATGGAGAAAACTTGAAAGGAACGAGTGATGCAAATGTAGAACTTGTGAGGGTCACAAGTACCGTACCACTTGTTTATGAAGACAAACTAGATGGAGCAATCTGTCTAAATGAGAAAGAAGGATCCTTTGCACGGTGGCCAATAATTTTTTTGGAGAAAATGAATTAGTTGATGTTTATCATGCACTAGATACCAGACATTCATGGTTTATTTAATGAGTTGGAAACTCTTAATAACTTTGATATTTTTAGATATAATTATGTATACTCTCAACGTTGACATTTTATTACTTGATACATATTATATTTTAAAATTGCAGATTACCTTTCTTTCTCATGATGTTGAATATTGTTTGTATATGTTAATATATTTTTAATTTCTTTTATGGTTTACTTCAAGTTTAATATATGCCTTTTTTGCATTATTAAATTTATGTAATTTAATACATTATTTATATCACAACTAAATTTAATACCAATTAATGAGAACCAAAATATAATAGTGATTAAATATACTCTTAGTAGATGGAAACATAAGAGTGACAATGACTAAATATATTACCAATCGATATCAATTAATTGTTATCGTGATTAAATAAATGACTAATTATTAACAATGTTGACTAAATTAATGATTAAAATGATCAAATATACTACCAATGGATGGAAATTAGTTGATACAAATGACTAAATATATTACCAATCGATATCAATTAAGTGTTAACGTGATTAAATAAATGACTAATTATTAACAACATTGACTAAATTAATGATTAAAATGATCAAATATACTACCAATGGATGGAAATTAGTTCATACAAATGATTAAATATGTTACCAATTGACACAAATTAATGATTTTAATGATTAAATAAATGACTATCAAGATTAAATGAATGACCAATTAACAACAACAAATGACTAAATTAATGAGTAAAAATACTACCAAATTGATCATTCAAAACAACCAACAAATGACTAAAATTTGTTTAGTCACAAATTTGGTGGTGTTACAAATGACTGGCAATAAACTATTACTGGTCATGTGATCAAAATTGGTCATCTATATGTGATTTTTAGTAGTTTTTTTAGTCTAATTTTGTTGTTTTTGTACTAGTGTAAGTGCGCAACTCCAACCTGGTGGGGCCCGGTGGCTATCCTTCCCTTTGAAAGTTGTGGTTGTTGCATGTTTGCAAGGAATATTCCTTGGCCTTGCGATCATGCGACAGGATGACACCTATCGGCAGGCCCATTCTTCGTCTGCAAAAGTTAAAGCTCGGCAAAATCTTGTGGTTGTCGCTACACCGCTGAGGAAAGATGTTTCTTCTTTAAGCGCACATTGTAACTATGGTCGTCGATCTTCCTTCCGATGTGATGTTGTCGTCTATGGGTCCGAGTTACAGTTTGGTGGCGGTGGAATGAGATCTATGGTGGTCATAAGATCTCATGGGATCTTCTGACCCCATGAGATCTTGCGCCCGCCGTCCGATTGGAATCTTAGTTTGTGGATGTGCGTTTAAGAGTTTTCGCATGGTCGCTGGATGTAGCCAAGGTTAAGGAAAAGTTAAGTGACTTGGCGACTAACAGAGAAAATGAACCCGAGGTTAACTTAATGTTAGGTTTGTAGTAAGGCTTCAAGTGGTTCTATGGATGCTGACATGTCGGTATGCCCACTTTCGATTGGCTCTTGACTAGCGATGTGGACTTTGACCTTTCATAGGGGCTTGCGACTATTTTGGGGATGATCTAGATCATCCAATTTGCCGAGAAAAATGTGATCAATAGCCAAGTTTTAAATAAAGAATTGGTAACCATTGGGGCCCAATTTTGAAGTCTTCTGCAAGGGTTTTCACCAGTGTTGGATCCGGTTTACATGTGCGAAGTAGAGACAGGTTCTAAGAGGCTTGTCCCATGATCTCATGAGCCTTTTTGAGCTCATGTGATCATGCAACCAGTACTTTTTCAAGGCAGTGTGACTATTTTTTGTGGGCTTTCTTCTAGTGAGATGTTTCCGGCGGCGCGGTAGCTCAAAGAATTTATGTTGCTAGGACATGCGCAGTTAAGGGAAGATGATGAGGAGGTCCAGGCAGCTGTTAGGGGTCAATTCTTGTCCTAGAGGGGTACCAGTTTGTGCATTCATGGCATGACCTTTTATGCAGTAAAATCAGATCCAGGTTGTTATGTTTGTAGGTTGATTGCAGTACAGGAATGGGTCATTTATCTGATCAACCATGATGTTGCAGGAAGATATTCATGATCAAATTTGACTTTGGTTCTCAGTCCCCTAGGGTTTAATATATTATTATAAATCTGGTAACCCTGGTTAGTTTTTGGACTCCTGCCTGCATGTAGTGAGTGTTATATATATTGTTTTTTGGAGCCTTTAGTGCTCAGAATCTGGCAATTGTAAAAAGAAAGTCCTCTTTCTTAGAGAGCAATTTGTGGTATTTTTTGCCCCTTCAACTTTCTACAATTGTAAGTCCCATTGATTATTCAGATATTACAAAGCATTCTATGACTTTCTCTTATCCTTATGATTTCTTATGTGAATTATCTCTTATTGGTTTTCAATATTTTTACATGTTTCTTAGTGATAGCTTAGGGTTCTTGGTCCTCTTTTTCTGCAAATTTTGTGCATTGTTGTGGGTGATTGGATGTGAATATCTTTGTGGGTATACTTTAACCCCTTAACAACCATGTCTCATTCTTATGCCTAGTTGTAGAAGTGGACATTGTTTGCAGGTCATAAATTGTGTCTGAATCTTCAGTAATGCTATTTTGTGTGAAAATCCTCTTTCCCCTGAATAGCCTCTTTCTGTTATAGACTCCTTTTATGAAATACTTATGCAAGCCTATCCAGAGAGCTGAGATCTCCTAGACCTAAGTCCTTCACTGGTTTCATCCCTCTATACTGAGATCCAAACCCTATTTTTTGGTGCATCACCTAGTAGGTAGATTTTCTTTCAGCTATTTCCCTTTCATGCATTCCTTCTAACCCTTTCCCTCAAAAGTTTACTTTTTAGTCAAGAACCAAATCAGGGTGATAATCCAAGAGGAACCAGCCTAGAACCTAGAGGTTTCATCTTAGTTAGCATAGGTCCCACAACCTAGAGATGATTCCCAAGTTATACTGAGTTATCAAGACCAAGAGAGCTTGAGATAGAGGTAAAAACTTAGTGTATAACATTTTCTGGCACGCCCGGTGGGAGAGTAAAAGAAGTTCATTTGTTCAAATTATGTCATCTCTGATATGCAAGTTGCATAATATAAACCTTTAGAGGTTGTTTTACCAAGTATATCTAGTGACTCCATTGGTTTCAAAGGTTCAGGCCAACCTTGTTTAAGGCTTATGAGAAAGATTGAGACTAGAAGCTCAAAACCCACCATTTTTTTAGAGTAGCCCTCAAAAAGAAGTCACAAAAGTAGGTCAACTCAAAGAACATCCCCTAAAAGGAGAGTTCAATCTACACCTCCTAATACATCAGAAAGGAGACCTTCTCCCTTTCATTCTAGAAGAAGTGCCAGATCTCTAACCCAAGATCTAGAAGAAGATTTAAATCTAGCAGCAAATACAACTCATATAGTTGTTAATCTTCAGATTCCAGCTCATACAATGGCTATAAATTTTTCCTTTGCACCTTTCAATCAAGGGAGTCCATTAATTTTTGCATTACATCATGATGTGCCCTTGGTGGCACTTAAGAGTATTCCTTATTTCACTGGTGAAGGGCAGACAACAGCCTTTGAGCACATAAGAGATGTGACTACCATCTGCAGCATTCACAATATAACGCAAGAAGACATAGCAACAAAGTTATTAGCAGCATATCTGAAAGGTAAGGCTCTAGAGTGGTTTAGAAATTTAACTGTTGGTTTTATCACTTCATGGGATGAATTAGGGGATGCATTAAGAAAACATTTTGAGGATAAATCAGATAATTTGTCTCTGGTTGAGCAGTTAACAACCATTAAGAGAGACCCTCAAGAACAAATGACAGATTTCAATAGTAGGTTCCTTAAGACATGGAATAGAATCCCAGTCTCTGTAAGGCCATCAGCTGACCATGCCTTCCTGTACTACTTGCAAAGTCTAAATAAACAAATTTCTATCATGATCCAGTCTATGGGTGGTACCACTTTACCAAAAGCCTTTGACACTGCTATCAGGGTTGAAAATTGTTTGATCCAGGTAGGCATGATACAAAGAAGACCTCCCATGCCTATCTTCCCTAGTCTCCAGCCCTTTGCACCTACACAGGTACCCCCATTTACCCCTATTCCCACAATATCAGCTCCTCAAGCTAGCACCAATGGTCAAGACTTAACAAAAAATTTCTCTCAAGAGCCACAAGAGATGAAGAGTAGTCAGAAAACTAGTATGCAAACTCATATGCAAGAAATGACAAACTTGATGCAGACTCTAACCAAAGAGGTCACAAATTTGAAGAAACAAAATCAAGGCATCGGGCCACCCTTCCAACAACAAGGCCAAAGTCCTAACCAGCAATATCAAAATTAGGGACAGCCTTATCAACAAAATAGGCCACCATACCAAGGAGGCTATCAGGGACAAAAACAAAGCTTTAATTAGAGACCATTTCAACCATATAACCTTGCACCTCTCAAATCTACAAATCCAGTGAGGGATATGGTTCCTAGCCAAAATAATATGGCTATGGATTATCAATGGTGTTCCCCTTGCAATCAGCCTCACAATCAGGCTACATGTTCAAATGGATTAATGAATCAAGCTCTGATGGCCCAAAGTGCCTCATATACTCAATCAGAGCCTTCATCTAGTGGGACAATTCCTCAATAAGAAACACAAGAGAATGAGACTGCTCTCTTCAATTGGGAGCAACTAGACTTCAATGGAGTCAATGATGATGCTACATTTGTTGCCTACACAAGAGCAAAGAGGAGAGCCCAAGACATGGAGAGAGCAAATTCTGGTACTAAGGCCACTACATCTGTAGAGCCACTGCAGCAAGCTGCTCCTACCACATTTAAGGAGGTTCCTATCATCACAAGAAAAGAAGGCCAAGTTCCAAAAGAGGCAGAGCCCATCATAGTAAAGGCACAACAAAAGATACACACTGTGGCACCTTATAACATTGTAGACAGCATGAAGAAGGTGAGTGTCACCATGTCCATGTGGGACTCTTTGTCTATTCCAGGACAACTTGAGATTTTGAAGAAGGCTATGTCAGAAGCAGCAACTCCTCAACTTGCAAAAGAAGCCGCAAAGCCAATGTTGGTCAACACCAATCAAGAAAAAGAGGCTCCAAGTAGCAACTCCAAAGCCAATGCCATGCAAGGTAGGAATTCAAAGCCACCTCCCTTTTATGTATCTTTAATTATTGGAGATTCTCTAGTACATAATTGCATGGTAGATAGTGGAGCTACTAGTACTGTAATGCCCAAGAAAGTGGCTGACCAATTAGGACTGAAATATGAACCCTTCCAAAAGAATGTCACACAACTTGATGGGTCCTTAGTCAGTACTATAGGTATGGCTAAAGATACCAGTCTGATCTTACATGCTAGTCCTAATTTTTCTATCCTCCTTGACATATATATCATAGATCTCCTTTCATTGTTTGCTATATGTTTATCAAGAGAATTCACAGCCAAGATATGTGGTTATCTATCTTCTGATTGGACTCACATGTTATTTCACACAAGATATGGTACCAAGGTTACCATTAAGTCAAAAAAATTGGTAGCACACTATGTAGAACCTTATGTGTCTAATGAAATCAATGTAAACTGCCCCATATTTGATAACAATGATTTCCAAACCTTTAGTGAAACAAGCACCAAGATAGGAGATATCCCTGATATTTTCCTAGATGAAAGAGAATCAGAGCATGTTGTTTGGAATGCTGGTTTGGGAAACTACTTGTTACAAGAAAATGATGCTATAGAGCCCAACCTTTTCAAGGATGCTAACTCAAAAGATCAGAATAGTCAGGTTTGGGAACTATAGTTTGATGGAGCTAGAAGCAGACATGGTTCTAGTGGTGGTGCTATGCTGGTGTCCCTTAAAGGAGAAAGGTATTATACTACCTTTAGATTTAGTTTTTCCTTTACTAGTAATATTGCAGAATATGAAAGTCTAGTCAATGGACTAGAATGGGCTAGAAAAAGAGGGCTTAAGGCCTTGAAAGTTTATGGTGACAGTGAGCTTGTTGTCAGCCAAGTAAGAGGGATAAGCACAACCAAGAATGATAGCATGAAAGCATACAAACATAGAGTTTGGAATGCAAATGAAGATTTCCATGCTTTCAATATTGTTGCTATCCCTAGAAGGTTAAATCAAAATGCAGATAGGTTAGCTGCTATTAGATCTCAGTTTGACATCCCCAATAGAATTTCAAAAGAGGCAGATTAGCAGCATATCAAAGTGATTGTCAAACCATCTATTCCTAATAACAATGTCAATTGGAAAGTGTTTGACAATGATGAACAAATTCTGCAATTCTTGTTTGAAGAAGATGTCTTTTCAAGGCATAATCAAAAGAGGTTATCACAGAACTATGGTGATCAAGTGATACAACTTAGATCTAATAAGATGCCTAAAGGTCTCGTCACCTTAGAGACTATCTTCAACAAGGATGATGAAGTCAAGAAGAGAAAAGCTGGCCTGGTTGTCCAACAAGAACATTGTGTTGAATTAGAGTTGGAACCAGGCAAGAGCTTACAATTTGGAAAGGTAAATATTGAATTAGAAAAGCAAGCTTATAGAAAATTATTCAAGGAATTCAGCGATGTTTTTTCTTGGCAGTATGAAGATCTCAAAGGTTTCAATCCTGCCCTTGCTCAGCATACCATTGAATTAGAGCCTAATGCCAAACTAGTAATGCAAAAATAAAGGCCTGTTAATCCTAAGCTTGAGCCACTTATGCATAAGGAAGTGCTCAAGCTAATAGAGAGTGGCATCATCTACCCCATTAAGCATATTAGTTGGGTTTCCAACCTTGTTCTTGTCAGAAAGAAGAATGGGGAACTGAGGTTATGTGTTGACTTTAGGGATTTGAACAAAGCCTCATTAAAAGATCGCCATCCACTACCCTTTATGGAGAAAATTCTACAATGTGTCTCTGGATCCAAGAGATTTTCATTATTGGATGGCTATTCAGGATACAATCAACTCTTAGTAAAAGAAGAGGATCAATATAAGACTACATTTACAACCAAGTGGGGAACCATGGCATATCAAAAGGTGCCCTTTGGTTTGTCAAATGTAGGTGCTACATTTCAAAAGGTGATGGATATGGCCTTTAAAAGCCTCATGTACAAGTTTGTGTTGGTCTACCTAGATGACATAACTATCTACTCAAAGCATGTAGCAGGCCACATCAAACATCTGAGGTAGATTTTTGAAAGATGCAGAGAATTTGGGATATCCCTTAATCCCAAGAAGTGTGTATTTGTAGTTCATGAGGGAAAACTGTTGGGATGTGTAGTATCCAAAGAAGGAATTATAGTGGACCCTGAGAGGATTGCAGAAATTTTAGAGCTACCCCTACCCCATCACAAGAAAGGTCTCCAATCTTTCATAGGGAAGATAAATTTTGTTAGGAGATTCTTGCCTAACATTGCAGATTTACTCAGGCCTTTGACAACCATGTTGAAGAAGGGTTCAGCTTTCAGTTGGACTAAAGAGGGAAAAGTTAACTTCCAAGCTATTAAAGAAGCCTTAACAGAAGCTCCTGCCCTATTAAACCCAAATTTCAATAAGGATTTTATCCTTTATTCTTATGGAGGTTCGGATGCTATATCTACAATGTTGACCCAAGAGAATGCTGAAGGATTGGAACAACCTATTGCTTTCTTTAGCAAAGGCTTAGAAGAATATGAACAAAGGTACTCCTTTGTAGAGAAACATGTACTTTATATGGTAAAGAGCCTCAAAAAATTCAGACATTTTCTGACCCATAGCAAGGTGCATTTGATGGTTACTCATCCAAGTGTCAAAGAATTTTTTCTTTCCAAAGACCTTAATGAGAAAAGAGCTGGTTGGATCACTAAGGTGATGGAATATGACATAGATATTCAGACTACCAAGCTGGTTAGAGCAAGAGGTCTTTGTGAGCATCTGGTAGAGGATGAAAGTTCAAAGAAATTGGAATACATGGATGCATCTCTGGTGGTGCATTCTACTAAAGAGCAAGATAAGGCAACAAGCTAGTTGTCCAACATGATTAATTACTTGAAGACAGGACAATGTTCTATGGGTTTGGATTCAGCAAAAAGGAGGTACTATAGATTGCAATCTATTCCTTTTGTGCTAATAGATAATGTTCTTTTTAGAAAGGATCACAATGGTGTCCTTTTAAGATGCATTGATTCAGAAAAGGTAGGTGAGGTCCTATTTGAATTTCATGATGGTCCCTTTGGTGGCCACTTTTCTCCTAGGACTACTGCTTATAAAATCATGAGGGCTAGATACTATTGGCCATCTATCTTTAAGGATAGTCATGATTATGTCAAGAAATGCGCAAGTGTGCTATGTTTTCAGGCAAAGAGAGGCTTGCTACTCTGCCCCTTCAACCAATCAAAGTAGATCAACCTTTCATGAAGTGGGGTATAGATTTCATAGGAATGATTAACCCTCCATCTAGTGCAGGACACAAATGGATAATCACTGCAAATGATTATTTCACTAGATGGACAAAAGTGGTGGCTTTAAAAGAAGCAAATGAGGGTGCTGTATTGAGTTTTTATGATGATTTAATTCATAGGTTTGGCACTCCTGATTCCATCATTTCAGATAATGTATTGGCATTCACATGCCTCAAAGTCTCAAAGTGGGCAGTCAGGAATGGCATCTATTTGAATACAAGTTCAAATTACTATCCTCAAGGGAATGGTTTGGCAGAGTCAACAAATAAGAACCTGATTAGAATAATCAAAAAGACCCTGCGGGATAATCAAAGGGACTGGCATACTAAATTGAGATCTGCCTTGTGATTAGATAGAATTACTCCAAAGAAAATCATTGGTAATTCCCCATACATGTTGGTGTATGGCAGGGAGGCTAAGTTATCTATTTCAACTGAATTACCAGCTCTAGACTTAGCCACTCAGTATGCCCTATTTGAAGAAAGTGATCCTATGCAAATCAAATATGCCCAGTTGATGGAGCTAGAGGAGCTCATAAACAAATCAATGCAGGGTATGGAATTCCATCAAAATCAAACAAAGAAGAGTTTTGACAAAAGAGCCAGGATCAAGAATTTCAAGGTTGGTGACATTGTCCTCAAATGGGATGAATTCAAGTCAAGGCCTGGTAGACATACAAAATTTGATTCATTTTGGGGTGGACCATTTGTTATAACAGAGTGCAAAGGATCAAACACTTTTTAGCTTTCAACTCTTGAAGGAGATGCCCTGCCAATATCAATAAATGGTTTCCATCTGAAGCCTTTCTTTGAGGTTAATCCCTCTCTGTAAAAGTTCTTGTAAATTCTCTAAATATGTGTTTCCTACTTTCTTTCCCTATTTTCTAGGTTAGTTCCCTACTTTCAAAGAAGTGCCCATGCACAGTTTGGTCTTTCCAGTTCAGTTTTGTCTCTATCAAAGTTTTGTGTTTAGAAATGACCCCATGCCCAATGGATATGTCAAGGCCACTGATCCATGTCTAGCGGGCTGACATCCCGCAGAAGTCGCCAAAATGTTACCCAAAATTCCCTATCATGTAATTTTTGGCCAAATCCTATTTTCAGGTGCGAAATACATCCACAAGGTTTTAAGGTGTGATATCTCAACCTTATGTTCTTCAATGTGTTGTCAAGCCCCAATTCAGATTGCATCACTTAATTCACAAAACCCAAAAAGATATTCAAGTTTGAAAGCTTGCAGGAAATACTGTTGCAGGGCTCCAAAAAATGTTCAGTGTCAAAAACCCTGTGTGTTTTCAACCTCAGTTTTGAAAACCCTCTGTGTTTTTTTCCCTAAGTGTACAACTCCAACCTAGTGGGGCCCGGTGGCTATCCTTCCCTTTGAAACTTGTGGTTGTCACATGTTCGCAAGGAATATTCCTTTCCCTTGCGATCATGTCATAGGATGACACCTATCGGCAAGCCTATTCTTCGTGTACAAAAGTTAAAGCTCGGCAAAATCTTCTGGTTGTCACTACACCGCAGAGGAAAGATGCTGCCTATTTAAGCACGCAGTGTAATGATGGTCATCGATCTTCCTTTCGATGTGACGCTGCGGTCTGTGGGTTTGGGTTGTAGTTTGGTGGCGGTGGAATGAGATCTATGGTGGTCATAACCACCCATGGGATCTTCCGACCCCATGAGATCTTGTGCCTACTGTCTGATTGGAATCTTAGTTTGCGGATGCATGGTTGCATGGTTAAGATTTTTCACATGGTTGCTGGATGTAGCTGAGGTTAAGGAAAAGTTAAGTGACTTGGTGACTAAGAGAGAAAATGAACCCGAGGTTAACTTAATGTTAGGTTTGCAATAAGGCTCGAGGTGGTTCCATGGATGCTGACATGTCGGTATGCCCACTTTCGATTGCTCTTGACTAGCGATGTGGACTTTGACCTTTCATAGGGGCTTGCGACTATTTTGGGGATGATCTAGATCACCTGATTTGCTGAGAAAAATGTGATCAATAGCTGAGTTTTAAATAAAGAACTGGTAACCATTGGGGCCCAATTTTGAAGTCTTCTGTAGGGGTTTTCACCAGTGTTAGATCTGGTTTACATGTACAAAGCAGAGATAGGTTCTAAGAGGCTTATCACATGATCGCATGAGGCTTTTTGAGCTCATGTGATCATGCAACTAGTACTTTTTCAAGGTAGTGTGACTATTTTTCGTAGGCTTTCTTCTAGCGAGATGTTTGTAGTGGCATGGTAGCTCAAAGAATTTATGTCGCTAGGACATGCGCAATTAAGGGAAAATGATGAGGACGTCCAGGCAGCCATCAATGGTTGATTCTTGTCCTAGAGGGGTGCCAGTTTGTGCATTCATGGTGTGACCTTTTTTGCAGTAAAATTAGATCCAGGTTGTTGTGTTAACAGGTTGATTGTAGTATAGGAATGGGTCATTTATCCGATCGGCCATGATGTTGTAGGAAGATATTCATGATCATATTTTACTTTGGTTCTTAGTCCCCTAGGGTTTAATATATTATTGTAAATCTGGTAACCCTGGTTAGTTTTTGGACTCCTGCCTGCGTGCAGTGAGTGTTGTATATATTGTTTTTTGGAGCCTTTAGTGCTCAGAATCTGGCAATTGTAAAAAGAAAGTCCTCTTTCTTAGAGAGCAATTTGTGGTATTTTTTTCCCCTTCAGCTTTCTACAGTTGTAATTCCCATTGATTATTCAGATATTACTTAGCATTCTATGACTTTCTCTTGTCCTTATGCTTTCTTATGTGAATTATCTCTTATTGGTTTTCAGTATTTTTACATGTTTCTCAGTGATAGCTTAGGGTTCTTGGTCCTTCTCTTTTTCTACAAATTTTGTGCATTGTTGTGGGTGATTGGATGTGAATATCTTTGTGGGTATACTTTAACCCCTTAACAACCATGTCTCATTCCTATACCCAGTTGTAGAAGTGGGTGTTGTTTGCAGGTCATAAATTGTGTCTGAATCTTCAGTAATGCTATTTTTGTGTGAAAATCCTCTTTCCCCTGAATAGCCTCTTTCTGTTATAGACTCCTTTTATGAAATACTTATGCAAGCCTATCCAGAGAGCTGAGATCTCCTAGACCTAAGTCCTTCACTGGTTTCATCCCTCTATACTGAGATCCAAACCCTATTTTTTGGTGCATCACCTAGTAGGTAGATTTGCTTTCAGCTATTTCCCTTTCATGCATTCCTTCTAACCCTTTCCCTCAAAAGTTTACTTTTCAGTCAAGAAGCAAATCAGGGTGATAATCCAAGAGGAACTAGCCTAGAACCTAGAGGTTTCATCTTAGTTAGCATAGGTCCCACAACCTGGAGATGATTCCCAAGTTATATTGAGTTATCAAGACCAAAAGAGCTTGAAAAAGAGGTGCAAACTCAGTGTATAATAGTTATACTAGGTTATCAAGACTATGAGAGCTTGAAACAAGGGTGCAAACTTAGTGTATAACAATTCTAGCACACCCGGTGGGAAAGTCAAAGAATCATATTCATGTTGAAGATTATGTTATCTCTGATATACATATTGCATAATACAGGCTTTTAGAAGTTTTCTATCAAGTATATCTAGCGACTCCACTGATTTCAATGATCCAAGCCAACCTTGTTCAAGGTTTATGAGAAAGATTGAGACTAGGAGCTCAAAGCCCACTAAATTTTTAGAGTTTCCCTCAAAAGGAAGTCACAAAGGTAGGTCAACTCAAAGAACATCTCCTGCAAGGAGAGTTCAATCAACACCTCCTGATACTTTAGAGAGGAGATCTTTTCACTTTCATTCCAGAAGAAGGGGCAGATCTCTAACCAGAGATCTAGAAGAAGATTCAAATCCAACAGTAAATACAACTCATATAGTTGTTAATCTTCAGATTCCAGCTCCTGCAATGGCTAGATTATTTTCCTTTGCACCTTTCAATCAGGGTAGCCCATTAAAATTTTCTCAACATCATGATGTGCCCTTGGTGGCACTAAAGAGTATACCTGATTTCATAGGTGAAGGGAAGACAACTGCTTTTGAACACATAAGAGATGTGACCACCATCTACAGCATACACAACATAACTCAAGAGGATGTGGCCACAAAATTACTAGCAGCCTCTCTAAAAGGTAAGGCTCTTTAATGGATTAGAACTCTAACTGTTGGTTCTATTACTTCATGGGATGAGTTAGGGGATGCATTAAGTAAGCATTTTGAGGATAAATTAGATAACTTGTCTCTAGTAGAGCAGTTGACAACCATTAAGAGAGACCCTCAAGAGTAAATGATAGATTACAATAGTAGATTCCTCAAGACATGGAATAGAATTTTAGTCTTTGTGAGACCATCAGTAGACCATGCTTTCCTTTACTACTTGCAAAGTCTAAATGGTCAAATTTCTATCATGATCTAGTCTATGGGTGGTACTTCTTTACCCCAGGCTTTTGACATAGCTGTCAGGGCTAAAAATTGTTTAATTCAAGTGGGTATGATTGCTAGAAGGCCTCCAATGCCCATTTTTCCTAGCCTTCAACCCATTGCACCTGCCCAAGTACCCCCATTTACTCCTATCCCTACTATATTAGCACCCCAAGCTAGCACTAGTGGTCAAGAGCTAATAGCTAGTTTCTCTCAAGAGCTATAAGAAATAAAGACCAGTCAAGAAAGTAGTAAGCAAGAAATGACAAACTTGCTGCAGACTCTAACCAAAGAAGTAACAAATCTAGAGAAGAAAGGTCAAGGAATCAGACCACCATTTTAGTCACAAGGCCAAGGTCCTAATCAGGAATATCAAAATCAAGGATAGCCTTATCAACAAAATAGGCCACCATACCAAGGAGTGTATCAAGAAAAAAGGCAAAGTTTTAATCAGAGACCATTCCAACCATATAACCCTGCACCTTTAAATTATGCAAATCCAGTGAGGGATATGGTTCCTAGTCAAAATAATATGGATATGATAATGAATGGTGCTTTCCTTGTAATCAGCCTCACAATGAGGCCACATGTTCAAATGGATGGATGAACCAAGCTCTAATGGTTCAAAATGCCTCACAAGCTCAATTAGAGGCTTGATCCAGTGGGTTAGTTCCTCAACAAGAACCACAAGAAAATGAGACTACTCTCTTTAATTGGGAGAAACTAGACTTCAATGGAGTCAATGATGAGGTTGCTTTTGTTGCCTATACAAGAGAAAAAAGGAGAGCTCAAGACATGGAGAGAGCAGATTCCAATGCCAAAGCCACCACATCTGCAGAGCCACTATAGCAAGTTGATCCCATCACACCTAAGGAGGCTCCTGTCATTACAAGCAAAGAAGGCCAACATTCAAAAGAGGTGGAGCCCATCATAGTGAAATCACAACAAAGAGTACACACTATGACACCTTTTAATATCGTAGACAACATGAAGAAGGTGAATGTCACCATGTCCATGTGGGACTCTTTGGCTCTTCTAGGATAGCCTAAAATTTTGAAGAAGGCCATGACAAAGGTAGCAACTCCTCAACCTGCAAAAGAAGCTGTAAAGCCAGTGTTGGTTAACACTGATCAAGAAAAGGAGGCTCCAAGTAGCAACTCCAAGGCTAATATCACACAAGGTAGGAATTCAAAGCCACCTCCCTTTTATGTATCTCTAATTATTGGGAAATCTTTAGTACATAATTGTATGGTAGATAGTGGAGCTACTAGCACTGTAATGCCCAAGAAAGTAGCTAACCAATTAGGACTGAAATATGAGCCCTTTCAAAAGAAGGTTACACAACTTGATGGATCCTCAATCAATACTATAGGTGTGGCTATGGATACCAGTCTAATCTTGCATGCTACTCCTAATTTTTCCATCCTCCTTGATATATATATCATAGATCTCCTTGCATTATTTGCCATATGTTTGTCAAGGGAGTTTATAGCCAAGATAGGAGGCTACCTATCTTCTGACTGGTCTCATATGCTATTTCATACAAGGTATGGGACCAAGGTCACCATTAAGTTAGAACCATTGGTAGCACACCATATAGAGCCATATGTATCCAATGCCATCAATGTAAATTGCCCCATATTTGATGACAGTGACTTTCAAACCATTAGTGAAGCAAGCAAAAAGATAGAGAGTATCCCTAATATTCTTCGAGATGAAAGGGCTTTAGAGGCCCAAGAAAATCTAATTTGGGATTTTGGTTTGGGAATTTATTTGATACAAGAAAGTGGAGACATATAGCCAAGCCTTCTCAAAGAGAACACTGATTCAGAGGATTGGAATAATCAGGTTTGGGAACTATTTTTTGATGGAGCTAGAAGTAGACAATGTTCTAGTGGTGGTGCTATGTTAGTGTCCCTAAAAGGAGAAAGGTACTATACTTCCTTTAGATTTAGTTTCTCCTACACTAGCAACACTGCAGAGTATGAAAGTCTAGTCAATGGGCTAGAGTGGGCTAGAAAAAGAGGGCTTAAGGCCTTAAAATTTTATGGTGATAGTGAGTTAGTTGTCAGCCAAGTAAGAGGGATAAGTGCAACCAAGAATGACACTTTGAAAGCATACAAACATAGAGTTTGGGATGCAATTGAAGATTTCCATGCTTTCAATATTGTTGCTATCCCTAGGAAGCTCAACCAAAATGCAGATAGGTTAGCTGTTGTTGGATCTCAGTATGACATTCCAAATAGTGTTTCAAAAGAAATAGATCAATAGCATATCAAAGTGATTGTCAGACCCTCTATCCCTGATAATGATGTCAATTGGTAGGTGTTTGACAATGATGAACAAATTTTGCAATTCTTGTTTGAAGAAGATGTTTTTTCATAATACAATCAAGATAGGCTATCACAAAACTATGGTGATCAAGTGATACAACTCAAGTCCAATAAGATGCCTAGAGGTCTTATTACCTTAGAGACTATCTTCAACAAGGATGATGAAGTCAAGAAAAATAAAGCTGGCCTAGTAGTCCAACAAGAACATTGTGTTGAACTAGAGTTGGAACCAGGTAGGAGCTTACAGTTTGGAAATGTGAACACTGAATTGGAAAAGAAAGCTTACAGTTAGTTATTCAAAGAATTCAGTGATGTATTTGCATGGCAATATGAAGACCTCAAGGTTTTTGACCCTTCTCTTGCTCAGCACACTATCGAATTAGAACCAAATGCCAAACTAGTAAGGCAAAAGCAAAGGCCTATTAATCCTAAGCCGGAGCCACTTATGCATAAAGAGGTACTCAAACTAATAGAAAGTGGTATCATCTACCCCATTAAGCATACTAGTTGGGTTTCCAACCTTGTTCCAGTTAGGAAGAAGAATGGGGAGCTGAGGTTATGTGTTGACTTCAAGGATCTTAACAGAGCCTCATTAAAGGACTGCCATCCACTTCCCTCCATGGAACAAATCTTACAATGTGTCTCTGGATCTGAGAGATTTTCACTATTGGATGGCTATTCAGGATACAATCAGATCTTAGTGAATGAAGAGGATCAATACAAGACTGCATTTACAACCAAGTGAGGAACCATGGCATATCAAAAGATGCCCTTTGGTTTGTCAAATGTAGGTGCTACTTTTCAGAAGGAAATGGATATGGCCTTTAAGAGCCTAATGTACAAGTTTGTACTGGTCTACTTGGATGACATAACTGTCTATTCAAAGCATGCAGCAGATCACATCAAACATTTGTAGTAGATTTTTGAAAGGTGTAGAGAATTTGGGATATCTCTTAATCCCAAGAAATGTGTTTTTGCAATTCATGAAGGAATTACAATGGATCCTGAGAGAATTGCAGCTATCCTAGAGCTACCCCTACCACACCACAAGAAGATTCTCCAATCTTTCATAGGAAAGATTAACTTTTTTAGGAGGTTCTTGCCTAACATTGTAGATTTACTCAAGCCCTTGACAGCCATGTGAAAGAAGAGTTCAGCTTTTAGTAGGACCAAAGAAGGGAAAGTCAATTTCCAAGCTATCAAAGAGGCCTTAATAGAAGCCCCTGCTCTCCTGAACCCAAATTTCAGTAAGGATTTTATCCTTTATGCTTATGGAGGTCATGATGCTATATCTGCATTATTGACCCAAGAAAATTCAGATGGATTAGAGCAGCCTATTGCTTTCTTTAGCAAAGGTTTAGAAGAGTATGAACATAGATACTCTTTTGTAGAAAAACATGTACTTGCTGTGGTAAAGAGCCTTAAAAAATTCAAATATTTTTTAACCCATAGCAAGGTACACTTAAAGGTTACTCATCCAAGTGTCAAATAATTTTTGCTTTCCAAGGACCTAAATGAGAAAAGAGCTAGTTGGATCACCAAGGTGATGGAATATGACATAGATACTCAAACTACCAAGCTGGTTAGAGGAAGAGGTCTTTGTGACCATTTGGCAGGGGATGAAAGTTAAAAGAAATCAGAGCCAATAGATGCATCTTTGGTGGTGCATTCTATAGAAGAACAAGCCAAGACAACAAGTTGGTTGCCTAATATGAGAAATTATTTGAAGACAGGACAATGTCCTGTATGTTTGGATTTAGCAAAAAGAAGGTATTATAGGTTACAATCTATTCCTTTTGTGTTGATTGATGAAGTTCTTTTCAGAAAGGATCACAATGGTGTCCTTTTAAGATGCATAGATTCAGAAAAGATAGCTAATGTCCTATTCGAGTTTCATGATGGACCTGTTGGTGGTCATTTTTCTCCTAGGACTACTACTTTTAAAATCATAAGGGCTAGGTACTATTGGCTATCTATCTTTAAGGATAGTCATGAGTATGTGAGGAAATGCATCAAGTGTGCCATGTTTGCAGGAAAAGAAAGGCTTGCAGCCTTGCCCCTACAACTAATCAGAACAAAGCAACCCTTCATGAAGTGGGGCATAGATTTCATTAGAATGATCAATCCTCCATCTAGTGCAGGCCATAAATGGATAATTACTACAACAGATTACTTCACTCGATGGATAGAAGCAATTGCATTAAAAGAGGCAAATGAAAGTGTTGTCCTAGGTTTTTATGATGATATAGTTCATAGGTTTAGCACTCCTGATTCCATCATATCAGATAATGCATTGGCATTCACAGGCCTTAAAGTCTTAGAGTGGGTAGTCAAAAATGGCATCTATCTGAATACTAGTTCCAATTATTACCCTCAAGGCAATGGCTTGGCAGAATCCACCAATAAGAACTTGATTAGGATAATCAAGAAGACTCTACAAGACAACCAGATTGATTGGCATACAAAGTTGAAGTTTGCCTTGTGGTTAGATAGAATCACTCCAAAGAAGATCATTGGGAATTCTCCTTATATGCTAGTGTATGGCAAGGAGGCTAAGTTGTCCATCTCAATTGAATTACTAGCTCTGGACTTGGCTACTCAATATGCTCTATTTGAAGAAGGGGATCCCTTGTAGATCAGATATGCTTAGTTGATGGAGTTAGAGGAAATTAGAGATAAGTCCATGAAGGACATGGAGTTCCACCAGATTCAGACAAAGAGAAACTTTGATAAAAGAGCCAAGATCAAAAATTTCAAAGTTGGGGATGTAGTCCTCAAGTGGGATGAATTCAGATCCAGACCTAGCAGACATACAAAATTTGATTCATTCTACGGTGGACCATTTGTTATAATAGAGTGCAAGGGATCCAATGCTTTCCAGCTATCAAATCTTGAAGGTGATGCCCTGCCAATCTCAGTAAATGGATTCCACTTGAAGCCCTGCTGTGAGGTTAATTCCACCTTGTAAATTCTTGTAAATATGTGGTTTTTGCTTTCTTTCCTTGCTTTCTAGATTAGTTTCCTTCTTTTCAAGAAGTGCTCGTGCACAAGTTTGTCTCTCTAGTTATAGTTTTGTCTCTCTGCCAAGTTTTGTGCTCAGTGATGACCCCATGCCCAATGGATACGTCAAGGCCACTGGTTTTCCATGTCTAGCAAGCTGACATCCAGCAGAAATCACCAAAATGATGCCCAATTTTTCATATCCCATGTAAAATTTGGCCAATTCCCATCTCAAGGTCTGTGTTCTTATTCTTCCAAGTGCTCTGCAAAATTTCATGGGTTTATCTATTTCCCTTTGGTCTCTGCAACCTTTTCTAGGTCCCTGGCTAGGTGAAAAGTCTTTAAAAAATTCATAAAACTAGCCGTTATAGGCCAAACCCGAAGAAGCCCTAGGCCTTGTTATATTTTTGAGTTACTTTATCAGCCACTTAAAATCCTCAAATACCCATGTGCATAATTCTTCCTTCGGTCACCAGTTCTCTTATTCTTCCAGTGGTTACCTTTTTCATTTGGCGAACTGGCGACTACAATGGCTCTCTTAGTCGCTTAATATTTGGTGGTTAAGTCTCGATGGTCAGTGACTCAGTGAATGGTTTGCTTTTCCTTCAGTTGTGTAATCACTTAATGTCTGGTGGTCATTTTGTGCGAGGGTCCCAGTCGAGAAGATTTGACCGTTGTCGTGAGTTCGCAAAGGATTCTTCTAACACTTGCGATTTCGTGATAGCCATCAATCTTCCCTTTTGTGTAGCGCTTCATTTGCTAAGTGGGTCCAAATATTCTAACATGGAAGCTTTTCATTGGTCAAAGGTGGTTATTTGTAAGACTTGTCAGAGTAGGCCTAGCCGACTAGCTTCCTTTTGATCCAACAGTCGTTGCATGATCTCATGCATTCTATCAAAGCCATGAGATTATGCACCGATCATCGATTATCCTTTGTGATGTAACTCTTCATGCCTGGTGGGTCCACTGCTACGTGTACACAAACGGTGGCTTCTGATTGGTCCACATGCTAATGAGTCATTTCTTGTCAGTGGGACCGGGCCCTTTCAGCAATTAGAGGCTCTGACATCTACAAAGGATAGATGGTTAGCGTATGTTCATGGGGCTTTGTGTCAGAGCATGAGATCATGCGATGGTCGTTGATCTTTGCTTTATCTTTGGGCTCTGTCAGGTGGGTCCTAGGTGTGCTGATGTGCTCAAATATAATTGGTCACCAAGTGCTAACGAAGACTTATAGGTGGACTTATGTGTCAGTAGGGTCATGACTTAGTGAAATCTATGGTGGGTGTATAATCTAAAAGAATATTCTGAGGTCATGAGGAGATGAGACTAGCCATTAGATCAGAATCTTGTCTTAAGTGGGTCCGATGTCAGGGAAGTGCTGAGGTGTTTGCTAATGGAGCGAATAAAAGAATGCCAAGCAGCATAAATGGGCCCAGGGATAGTAAATCTTTATGTGAATCAGCGACTAAGGGTTTCTCATGTTCGCTTAATGTAACCCAGGGTTATTAAAAGATTCATCTATTCAGCGACTGCAATATTCACTAAATCACTTGACCCAACTAGAGTTAAGAAATGTATTTCACGACTTAGAATTCTTCAGTCGCACAGTCGCCAAGTAACTTAAAAGAGAAAAGGTCAGGGTGGGTCCAAATATGCTGACATGCTCAATGCTCATTGGTCGAGACTTCCTGATGTGGACTCAAACTTTTCAAAGGGTTTCACGACTGTTTCAAAGTTAATCTAAGCCGTTCATTTGCCAGGAGATAAAGGATATCAACGGTCATGTTTTAAAATGACTGGCTAGCCGTTAAGTTCTCAAATTCAAATGTGTCTAAGAGGGTTTTTTGCCAGTATTTTATTTGCAGGTTGCAAGCGGTGAGGTACCAGCTCGAGCATTCATGGTGAGACTTTGCGCAGGAAAGTAGATGAATCTAGGATGCTTGTCCACAAGTTGATGCAGTACAAAGATGGGCAACAAATATCTGATCGGCCATGATGTTGCAGGAATACTTTTATGATCAAACTTGTTTGAGTTAGGGTTAGCTATTATTTTAATGAAAATCTTCTGTAACCCTAGTTAGGCTTTTGACTCATGCCCGCATGCAGTTGAGTATGTATATATTGTATTTTGGAGCCTTAGTGCTCAAAGTTGAACAATTGTAGAAGAAAATCATCTTTTCTTAAGGGTCATATGTGGTATCATCTCTACCCTCTGGCTTATACAATTGTAAAGTTCCCATTGATAATAAAAACATTGCAGAGGTATTTTGTCACAATCCTTCATGTCCCTATGCTTCCTTGTTTGTATTATCTCTTATTGGATTAAAGTGTATGATGTTTTCAGTGATATCTTAGGGTTCCTGATTCCTCTTATTTTCAATAACTGTGTGTTTTATTGTGTTTGATCTGATTTAGATGTTTTTGTGGGTATACTTCAGCCCCCTAACAATCTTGTCTCAATCCTACCTTGAGTTACAGAAGCGAATGTCTGCTTGCAGGTCATAAGTTGTGTCTTATGTTCAGGCCCTCCTATGAAACACTTATGCAAGCCTATTTAGTAAGTTGTGACCTACTAGACCTAAGCCTTTCATTGATTCCATTCCTCTATCCTAAGATCCAAACCCTAATTTTGGTGTATCACCTAGTAGGTAGTTTGCTTTTAGTCATTTCCCTTTCCACGCATTCCTTCTATCCCTTTCCCTCAAAAGATTTACTTTTCATGTCTAGAAGAAAATTAAGGTGATTATCCAAGAGGAACCAGCCCAGAACCTAGAGGTCTCATCTCAGTTAGCATAGGTCCCACAACCTGGAGATGATTCCCATGTTATACTAGGTTATCAAGACTACAAGAGCTTGAAACAAGGGTAAAAACTTAGTGTATAACAAGTACCTTAATTAAAATTAAAATCTCCAACATTTCTTATTGAACAACTCCCATATAGTGATACTGCCAAAGCTTTAGTGAGATCTTCTAGTCTCAAACATTGATTAAAAAAATACATAAGTATGATTACCTAAAAAAAATTTAGAATTGTTTTCATCCTTCTTGTAAATCAGAGAGCTGCTCCTTTCTTGGTTATGATTGCCTCCAAATTTTTGGAGCGGCAAATCCTAACCATTATCTCTACAGGCTTTTAGACTAGAGGTTTACGGTCTTCTTTCATGGATGGCTCTTCTAAATCATGGCTATTACTCAACTGACCCTAATAGAATAGAAATTAGACCAACATTGGTTAACCTTACAAAAAACATCCTTTTTAAAAGTGGGTTGAAACATTGGTTAACCTTACAAACAACATCCTTCTCTTTAAAATTATTTTCTTTTTGGGATCAATAAAAGACTCGGTCAGATTATATTATATTAATATGAATGTTTAAGATCAGCATAAACTGAGTTGAAAAATAATATATAAAGGTCTATGGAGAGATTCTACTCCATAAAATTCTAGAAAAAATCTATATAGTTTGAAAGAAAATTCATATTGCTAAAACCCAATGCTAGGCTTCAAGATCAAATTAAAAAAAAAAACATCAAATTAAAAAAAAAACAATTTGAATTAGAGCTCAAAAGGAGAAACTAGCCTCTCCTAAGCCGTTTCCATACTCTTCCTCACCCTCTAATGCTTCCCTCTACTACATCCGCTTTAGAATCTACCATCCTATGCAAGATAGTTGACATGCATCTCCTTACCTGAATTAGAGCATGTTCCTGTGGGGTTCACATCATGACTACCTTCTTTGCGTACCAAACAGGATACCATGTCTCAATGTCCTGAGTTGAAAATTATCTGCAGCCTTGCTTCCATATTCCTCATCCTTTGAGCTCCTTCATACTCTGTTACTTCTCTCTTAAATTCTTCAAACAATGAGAAACTCCAAACTTTTTGTTATGAATCATAAAATTTACCATATGAATATCAAATCTTCTTTCAACTTTTTGAACTTTATGATTTTCTATGCTAGAAGGAAGGGGTTAATACTTCTCCAAATCTCTTTTTTTCTTGTCCTCCTCCTCTAAGCACCATTTTTATTCCATCAAACCACTAGAAGAATTTAAGCTATTATTAGATGGAGGAATATTTTTCCCCCTTTATGGATTGTCTCTCAAAGAAGACATTTTCTTTTTCCTTCATGTCATATGGTTAATCTTCATGGTCTAGTGGCCAATAGTTACATGACCCACTTTGTTACAATGCTTGCATATAGTAGGTGAACTTTCAAATTCAATTACCTACACTTTCCTAGCAAACTTCTCTAATAAAGTAAGCTCATGGGAAGTACCTTATCCATTTGAACCAACACACAAAATCTAGCATACAATAGATATTTTACAGATTCGGTAATTTAATTTAATAGCATTAAATTTCTCAAATGAATTTTAGATAGTGTGAGTCTCCTTTCACTCAAGTGTTGCTAAATATTTTATTGATTAGATTATTTATTCAATAGCATTAAATTACCCAATTGAATTAGTAATAGCCATGAGACTCCTTTCAATCAAGTGTTCCAAAAGTAGCCCAAATAAAGGCATCTAGACAGGGATTATGAAGTTATATACGAGGCTCAAACAAGAAATCCATTTATAAAGACAAAGGCCATTCCAATTCAGAAACCAAGGATCCCCACCAAGAACCTTAGAACATTCACAAAAAATAGAAAAGGAAAATAAAAAGTATTTATTCAACCAAGTGGTTATGGTAACTTAACCTTTGAGCACTACTATCACTATTAATATTAGGAATACTGGTACAAAATTTTCCAACAAGAAAGTTCTTTAGCTACTTAGATAAATACTAAAGAAAAGATTATAGAATATCAACTTGAAAGACCTTGGAGAAAATGCTAGCCATCAATGTTGATGGAGAAGCAATAGGTTCTAAGACCATTTGTTGGAATGAAAGGATTCAGAAATTATTTTAAACATCATGAAAACATTATATCCATTAACTGAATTGTTTTGATAACAAAGCAAAAATAGGTTTTACAAGGACGGAAACCCAAAAGTGTACACAATCAAATAAGTTCTTTAGCCACTTAGATAAATACAAAAGAAAAAATTATAGAATATCAACTTGAAAGACCTTGGAGAAAATGCTAGCCATCAATGCTGATGGAGAAGCAACAGGTTCTAAGACCATTTGTTGGAATGAAAGGGTGCAAAAATTATTTTAAACATCATGAAAACATTATATCCATTGTCTAAATTGTTTTGAAATTAAAGCAAAAACAGGTTTTACAAGGACAGAAACCCAAAAGTTTACACAATCAGATAGACATTTAGAACTCTAAAAAAGAGTAGCAAAAATAGAAAGGGGGACCAAACACCCCAAACCAGCTAAAACAAACAGCACAGTAAATAGAAAGAAAACCTAGAAAACCAACCACTTACTACCATCTTTAAGAATCTGGATGGAGTCTTCCATCTTTTCTCCAACTCTATCATTTTTTTGAGATTCTCCTTGCCTTAGTGCTAGGAGTCAGCATAGCTTCTCATTCTTTCATCCCTTATAAATCCAACCTTATATATAAATTTTTTTTACACAAAAATAATATATTAAAATAATAGCAAAAAGTACAAAAATATATACATACGATGACAAATTGTCATAATTTTTTTTTTGTCAGTAAAAGACTCAAGCCGAAAGATTTATATTAAAAGAGTGCAAAAATTATTTTAAACATCATGAAAACATTATATCCATTGACTCATTATATCCATTGACAGAATTGTTTTAACAAATTGTCATAATTTTGACCACAACAGTAAATGCTTTCTAAAAAACAATTGATATTTATATCCCACAAAACCAAATAGGAGTCCAAATCCATTTACCCACAAATTTGTAAAAAGTTCACGTTTCTCGAGTAGACCACATACAAAATGAAACAATAAAATTATTTTCTTTATACTGTTAATAGATGTGATTCTCTGCTTACATTTATCTAATGAAAATGTTAGATATCTCTCTTTTATGTAAATTATTGCCCTTATCTTTTGTATAAGAAAGTGAAATGTATTTTGGTCAAATTTGATGTCTCGGCCATTCCAGGCTTCCAATAATATAGGGAGAGAATATTGTTAGCTTGAATAGAAAATATAAC
Organism: Chamaecyparis obtusa; assembly: GCA_027943335.1. Taxonomy (NCBI): domain Eukaryota; kingdom Viridiplantae; phylum Streptophyta; class Pinopsida; order Cupressales; family Cupressaceae; genus Chamaecyparis; species Chamaecyparis obtusa. The sequence goes on along the minus strand of BSBK01002089.1, from coordinate 276,345 downwards.
TCTTGGGAGAGAATTTGATTGCGAAGAGATTTCTAGCAGGAATTAGAATGTGCACTTCAAATTTAGATTGTCTGTATTGCTAAAATATAATGCTCGCTAATTTGTAAAATTTTAAATCAATTTATTTTTATTTCAGTTTTTCACTAATAAATAAATTCTCCAATCTTAATAAACACAGTACTTTACATATTTGTCATTCACATCATCTACATATCATATATTTTGATGATTACAGCCCCATTCTTTTACTTGGCATCAAATTCGAATGCTGTGGTGATTACAGATCTGCGTGTTTTTTTTAGGAATTTTTTATTAAAACAATGCTAGTAGCCAACGAGATTACCTGGCTGTAATTAATGATAACGCTGAAGCAAAGTGCTTTTTTTATTATTTCAAATTAAAGAAAGAGGATTCAACTTGTTAAGGTAAGCACAGTTATATGAAGCAATTTGAAATGAGACAAGTGTAAATGTATCTGCTGGTACGACTGTTTCTATTGTACTGTAGGCAACTCACAATTGTGTGAAAAGCAAAAATGTTTCACCAGATTATTTCAAATTTTATTTAGTGTAATAAATGTAAATATGATGTGTGTATTTTGAATCTCTATGCTCTGGTATATTTTACTATTTTAATATAATATTCGGCATAGGTCCCTTATCGATTAAAAAAATGTAAAAAAATGTAAATATGATGTGTGTATTTTGAATCTCTATGCTCTGGTATATTTTACTATTTTAATATAATATTCGGCATAGGTCCCTTATCGATTAAAAAAATGTAAATATGATGTGTGTATTTTGAATGTTGCGTAAATGTATACTGATTTATTGGAATAAAAAAAGGGGCAGAAATAAACACAGAAACTATACTAAACATCACAATAACATTATATCATGACTGAGCTGCTGTTCGAATAAACCTTCAGACCTTATTACATTCTTCAGTAACTCAACTTCTTAAAACTTCACAAATTTCGCAACTTCATATAGATCTGCACAGCTAGACTATATATATCAACAACAAACCTAGAGAGGAGAAGGAACATTGCATAATAATATTTTCCATACTACCCACAATGTGTATGAAAGTTTCTGCTGGGACAGTGCAGAGCAAGGAGCAACCGAGATAAAAAAAACCATTTAAATTCAAGAAAGAGCTGTCTCAATAGGGTTGTGTATATGGAAGATATAAAACTGTTATGTAGGGTAAAATATTAGTAGTGGTTATAGATAACTTTGTGTGCTTGTATTTATTAACTATCTTTATATACAATTTAACTGCTTTAAAGCTAAGATTTAGGTTTTTAAGTACTAATCATACATTTCTACAGGAGTGATTAGATAAATGATCAACTATTAGTATATCTTCAATTATTTAAGTAAATAGTTATTAGGGTCACTTTGACAATAAGTAAGTGTTTATAAGACCACAAGCTACTATTAGTACCTTAATTGAAATTACAATCTAAAACATTTCTTATTGAACACCTCCCATATAGTCATACTGCCAAACATTCTAGCTTTAGTAAGATCTGGTGGTCTCAAACATTGATTAAACAAACACATAATTATCATGATTACCTACAAATTTTTCAGAGTTTATGATTACCTCCAATTTTTTGTAGCAGTAGATCCTAACCATTATCTCTACGGGCTTTTAGACCAGAGGTTTACTGGTCTTCTTTCATGGATGGATCCTGTAAATGATGGCCACTTCCTTAAATGATGGCTATTACTCAATTGACCAAAATAGAATAGAAATTAGACCAATTCATGGAGTTTCAAAAGTGGGCTGAAATATTTCTGGTTAACCTTACAAACAACATCCTTCTCTTTGAAATTCCTTTTTTCGGTATCAATAAAAGGCTAGAGTCAGATTATACTATATTAATATTAGTGTCTAAGATCAACATAAACTTAGTAGAAAAATAATATATCAAGGTCTGTGGAGAGATTCTACTCCATGAAATTCTAGAAAAAAATCTATATAGTTTGAAGGAAATTCACATTGTTAAAACCCAATGCTAAACTTCAAGATCGAATTCGAAAAGACAAAAAAGACAAAAAAAAAAAAAAAAAAAAAAGTATAAATAAATAAAAGATAAAAATAAAAAATAAAAAAAAATAGAAAAATAAAAAATATTTGCATCAGAGATCAAAAGGAGAAACTAGCCTCGACTAAGTCATTTTCGAAGTCTTCCTTGCCCTCTCGTGCTCCCCTCTACTACATCCGCTTTAGAATCTACCATCCTCTGCAGGTGGGCAGTCGACATGCTTCTCCATACCAAACAAGAGCTGCACTGCAGCGAAGTTCCTGCCAAATACTCATAGGGCAAGGTAGTTTTAGAAAACCATTACCATTTTCATATATTATATCAACTACATGATTCAATTGCACAGACTAGCAGCCACAATAAAGCAGCACAAAAACTTGAGGGATCTTCTGTAAACCCTCATGGACAAAGAAAAAACAAAATGTTATTTGATATTCCCTAAGAATTGAGAATATGGAACTTGAAATATGTAAATATTGGAGGTCCAACAACATTGCACTAAATAAACAAGCATATGAAACAAAGATATTGAGGAATATCAATCATGTTTGTTACGGATCACACAAATTGCAGGTATCTCAAAACTTCTACGCAATTTTAAGTCTAACAAAAGAATATTAGAAAATTAGCCCAAAACTAATTTAGTTTATAACTAATGCAAAAACCATTATGAATGCTTTTGCGCCATTACCAGACAGCAGAAACCAGTTCTCAAACTTCTCACAAATCTAAGAAGCTTAATAAATGGTATAAAACATGATTGCCAAGGATATAAATTTCCTTAATAAGTATAGCTTGTAATCATGTAATAACCATTACAGTACAACCTATCTAACTATCTAAATGCATGTCATATAATCCATAATGTTTATATGCAACAACATCATCTATACAGGTTCTGCTGACAAGATGAACATTTTCTTACACAAAATCAGTATCAATCACCAAGGGCAAGACTAATAAATACTCAAGCAAGCATAAGAGCATCTCATTTCCAAATAGGTGTAAAAGTACAGTATACAAAATGTGTATACACCAGCCTCATCTTTCATAGACACTTTGAAAAATTAATCATATAACACATTGGTCCTTCTGGCCATCAATCAGCTCAACATTAACTAACAGAGCCGGAAACTCGGACACGTTCACGCATTCATTCTTCTATATATGTTTTAAACCGCTTGTGTCTAGAGTAACAAGGTAGGAGCTTGGAGCAAGTGCATCAGTGCTAATAGTTGCATATATTCAAATTAGAAATGTGAAAATCAATGTGGTATATTTTTGAAATAGAAGCCTAAATAAAACTGTGAAAACTGAAAAACAAAAGTTCACAACATCATATTTATGCTGTAGACATTATAAAAAGCTAAGGAAATTAAAGGTTTTAGCAAAATTCAAACATATGACTATACCAAGGAGCTTGGCAACTAGATTAAACCTTAGGTCTACCTTGCTAACATTCATCATTTCTGTTGAAATAAGTTCAGTTTGATACTATTACGGTGGCTTTCACCCCAAAATTGAATCTACAATAGGATGTAAGATTCTGTAAAATAACAATTGTGAAGTCCCAATGGTAAACGAGGTTGGCAAGAAAACACAGAATCTATAAAACAAAAAGAAATCAGTTTCGCCAGGTTTATAAGAAAAAACAAATCACATGTGAAAGTATTCCAATTATAAAAGCTTTGTGGCCGACGGTAGATTTTCATTTAACTGAAAAGTAGACATTGCTACCAGAATCAATACTATACTGTTCATAGTCCACAGACTAAAAATAACATTTCCTACATACATGAAGGAAATTAAGGCTGATAACAATTCATACACACATTTCATACAATACAAACTAAGCATGATCTTTATATGCAGCTCATCTATTCTTAATAGAGTCATAGTAGTCAATCTATGCCTTCAGAACTGACCTGGCACGAGCAATACTTTTCTTATTTAATTAAAATAAGAACCCCAAAGACCCACATGAAAAGTGTCAAGCCATTAATGGGTGTAACAGGAAAAAGCAACAGCTTCGCAAATAGGGTCCCTTGAACATGAAAAATAGTTCAACAGCTTGAACATATAATAACTTTTCAAACAAGAACAAGTCTACAGGGCCCCATAATGAACAAAGAAAGGCCTACAAACAACATAAATTCTTCTAGAAACACTACCAAAAAAAATCCTCCAGTCAAACAGCAAGGGCACATACATGCACAGGCTAAACCAACGAGATTGAACCAAACAAAAAGCATTACAATCCATGAAAACAAGAAACAAACCTTGAGGCTTGCACAAGATGAATGAGGGATGGGCTTCTTCTTATCAGCCTTTTCATTACTGATAGATTTTCCACCATTATTAGCTAAAGTAGGAGCAGGGACAGAGGACTTTCCAGTAAAAAGGCCTTTGGCACCTTTTCCTGTAACCATCGTCTCTTCTTCAGCCGATTTCTATTCAGAGCCTACAAAACCCATATGCTAGGTTTGTGTGAAATTGAGCCCAATGGATCAAACCTGATATTAATCAATGGATGAAAAGTAGCTTAGGCGTAGCAGAGGAACCCCAAACACAGGTTGTGCATGGAAAAAGAATGGAGTAATGAAGCGAAAACTAAGAGAAGAAAAAGCACCCAAATGAAATGAAATGGTAAGGTGTGCTAGTGGTGCTTTTGAATACTGTGAAAGTTTTCTCATATCTTCCCCAATAGATTATTTACAGATATGGTGAAAGCCTCCTGGAATTCGTCAAATCTTGAATTCGGTCCCCATAAACAAGGCTGGGCATGATGTTAAAAATAATGTTCTTCCTCATCTCCTTCCTCTCCTCATTCAAGATTTTCTGCAGAACCTCTACAATGTCGACTTTTTCTTCTCTAACTGTCTCGAATGAAAACTGAATATGAAGTTGCATTTGTAGGGAGGGACTTGCAGGCTCGCGTGGTGTCCCTAATGCGCAGCACATATTTTCTTTTTTCTTAAAATAGATTGTAAAAATGCTAGTTTCAACTTTCCACCGACAATAAGAATGCATCAGAAAGAATGTGGCAAATACTGTAGCGCCAAACCAGTCTGAAATCCTCCGCAGATATCCAAAAGGCTACGAAATTTATTTTAAGGTCTTTGCATTTTTTCCTATTAATGTCACGCGAGTCTATGCACTTAGGTTTTCCGGTAGCATCCACCTCAGAAAATGTAGTTGAACCCTAACCACCAAGTGTCTCATTTTCTACTGCCATGGACGCTCAGATTTTTTTCCCAGAGGGATGGGTGGACAGACATAACAGCACAACAGACTGTTACATACCATTTCTGAAGGCTATGAAGAGAGCCTGGGCACTTTTTCTGTTGCTGGGAATTTGCCACCTCTTACTTGCATGAAAACAACTAAAACTTAAACTGCCAAATGTTCATCTCAATCATTCTCTGCAGAGACGGTGATCTCCAGAACCCACTATCCCAAGACTCTGTTTTCCTGTGCAATTCTGCAGACCTCAGATTAGTGTCTTGAGGGGAATGCGTTCTCCGCTATCGGGAATATACAGCTTCCCTGACATATATACACCCGCCTCTTGCCAAAACATACCAACTGGTAAGCCCTTCTGCAAAAATGGTAATTCCAACACCTATGCTTTGATACTCGCTCCTTCTCTTGAATAGAAACCTAAGAAACCTCTGATCTGGGTAGTAGAAATGTGCCAGCGTTCATATTAGACAGCAAAACGGTAAACGTCGATCACCTTTTTTAAGAAAAGATAGAAGAACATGGCCTAGGGAAAAATAAAACACTGTTATTGGTTCTGAATGGAAAGTTTAATCACCGTTTATGTTTTAGCCCTCCCCAAGAGTTCTCTGCTATGGCAGGAACTAATAAGATCCCATGGCTCAATGTCCTGAGTTGAAGATTGTCAGAAGTCTTGATTCTATATTCCTCATCCTCTGAGCTCCTTTGTACTCTGTTACTTCTCTCTTAAATTCTTCAAACAATCAGAAACTCCAAACTTTTTTTGTTATCAATCATAATATTTGGCATATGAAAATCAACTCTTCTTTCAACTTTTTGAACTTCCTGATTTTCTACGCTAGAAGGAAGGAGTTGATGCTCCTCCTAACCTCTTTTTTTCTTGTCCTTCTCCTCCAAGCACCATTTTTTGTCCATCAAAACATCAGAAGAATGCAAGCTATTATAAGATGGAAGAATATTTGTCCCCCCTTATGGATTGTGCCTAGAAGAACACATTTTTTTTTTCCTTCCTTTCATATGGTTAATCTTCATGGTCTGGTGGCCAATAGTAACACCCACTTTGCTACAATGATTGCATACAATAGGAGAATTTTCAAATTCAATAACCTACATTGGCCTAGCAAACTTCTCTAATAAAGTAAGCTCATGGGAAGTACCTTATCCATTTCCACCAACACACAAAATCTAGCATACAATAGACATTTTAAAAATTCAGTAATTTAATTTAATAGCATTAAATTTATCAAATGAATTGGCAATAGCATGAGTCTTTTTTCACTCTAGTGTTGCTATATATTTTAAGGATTGGATAATTTATTCAATAGAATTAAATTACCAAATTGAATTGGTAATAGTCATGAGACTCCTTTCACTAAAGTGTTCCAAAAGTAGCCCAAATAAAAGCACCTAGACAGAGAACATGAAGCTATATACTAGGTTCAAACAAGAAATCCATTTAGGAAGAAAAAGTTCATTCCAACTCAAGAACCAAGGATCCCCACCAAGAACCTTAGAACATTCACAACAAAATAGAAAAGGAAAACATAAAGTATTTATTCAACCAAGTGGTTATCCTAACTTGACCTTTGAGCTACTAGACATAGAAATTCCTCTATTGTTACTATTAATATTAGGAATACTGGTACAAAATTTTCCAAATTGAGCAAAATGATGGTGAGAATAACACAGATCAGAATTTTCTTTTTGCATTGTATTCACATGCTGATGATCCAATTCATTTTGAAGAAGCAGTTAAAGAAGAAAAATGGATAAATGCAATGGATGAAGAAATTGATGCAATTGAAAAGAATGAAACATGGGAGTTGGTTAGTCTTCCAAAAAGAAAAGAAGTCATAGGAGTAAAGTGGGTTTACAAAACTAAATTGAATGAAAATAGAGATGTTCAAAAACATAAAGCAAGACTAGTGGCAAAAGGATATTCACAACAGCCCGGGGTTGATTACAATGAGACATTTGCACCAGTGGCTCGTTTGGACACCGTGAGAACAATATTATCCATAGCAGCTCAAAACAAGTGGGCAGTATATCAAATGGATGTGAAATCAACTTTTCTCAATGGCATTTTAGAAGAAGTCTATGTGGAGCAGCCACCTAGGTATGAGATTTTGGGTCATGAAAACAAAGTTTATAAGCTCAAGAAGGATCTTTATGGACTCAAACAAGCCCCAAGAGCATGGTATAGTAGAATTTACTCTTATTTTTTACAAAATGGTTTCAATAGGTGCAGCAGTGAGCCTACATTATATACCAAGATGAATGAAAATGATGAAATCTTAATTGTCTGTTTATATGTTGATGATTTAATTTTCACGGGTGATTTATCAATTGATATGTTCAAATCAGCAATGAAGAAAGAATTTGAGAAGACTGATTTAGGATTAATGAAGTATTTCCTTGGCATTGAAGTAAATCTGAATGATAAAGGTATTTTTGTTTCACAGTCAAAGTATGCAAATGACATTTTGAAAAGGTTTAACATGCTAAATTGCAAACCAGTCCCAACCCCAATTATGACAAGTTTAAAATTGAGTAAATATGACAAAGGAGATGATGTAAATCCAACTTTATATAAAAAATTAGTTGGCAGCCTTATGTATTTAACAGCCACAAGGCCAAATATAATGTTTGGAGTTAGTCTCATTTCAAGGCTCATGGAGTCTCCAAAAGTTACACATTGGAATGATGGAAAAAGAATTTTAAGATATGTGAGTGGAAAAAAGAACTGTGGGATTAAATACTCAAACTCAAATGAATTCAAACTCATAGGATATACAGATAGTGACTATGCAGGAAGCATAGATGATAGAAAGAGCACTTCAGGTTATGTTTTTCACTTTGGAACAGGGGTAGTTTCATGGGCCTCAAAGAAATAACTGATTGTCACTCTTTCATCTGTTGAAGCAAAGTATGTAGCAGCCACAAGTGCATCATGTCAAGTGGTTTGGATGAGAAGAATTTTAAAAGATCTCAGGCAAGAACAAGAAGAACCAACAAAGATTTATTGTGACAACAATTCAGCCATAGCATTATCAAAAAATCCAGTTTTTCACAAAAGAAGTAAACATATAGACACGAGGTATCATTTCATCAGAGAGCTGATCAACAATGCAGAAATCTATTTGGAACATTGCAGGTCTGAAGATCAATTAGCAGATATCTTCACCAAGGCACTGGGAAAAAAGAGTTTTGTTTATCAAAGAGATCGATTGGGCATCAAAGACTGTAGCAGTTGTGATTAAGGGGGAGTGTTGGAAATTAATCCCAATTGCCCTATTTAACATCTTTGTATCATTCTTTCACGTAGCAGATCAATTTCAAATATTTTAAGTTGAAAATATTTTAAAAAGTTCTTTACTTCTGCAGGTTGTTAAATCAGCATTTAATTATCTTTGACTGGGCTTCCATGGATGCCAGTAGGGCACATTTTTAAACTTCCCTACCCTTTGATTTATCTTCCCACCTACCTGGGGTTCCTCTTTTTATATTGCCGCATAATCGCAAGGCTTCCTTCCTACCTTTGCGATCATGCGACCACTTAACTATCTCAACCATAGCATTTATTTTAGTCTTAGTTTATTTCTTTTTTAAAGGTTTTTTTCAAGTTGGATATTTATGAGACTATTCTAGATGATTCCAGTCAGTTTTTGAATGTTATGAATGAAAATAGGGGTTTCCAAAAAAATGTAATTAGAGTCCAAGCTCTGTAAATGTCTATTTTTAAAAATACAATCTGGAATGTTACTACAGCAGATTTTTATTTTCTAGGTATTCAACTTTATGTATAATAAATTGTAGATTTTTGTTTTCAATGTTTTGCTCTGCCTCTTCCCAGCATGAATAAACTTTCAGACCTTATTACATCCTTCAGTAACTCAACTTCTTAAAACTTCAAATCTACACAACTAGACTATAGAGGGTGCTTAGAAAAATACAAACCATACAATATATACCAACTACAAACCTAGAGAAGAGAACGAACATTGCATAATAATATTTTCCATACTACCCACGAAGTGTGTGAAACTTTCTAGTGGGACAATGCACGGCAAGGAGCAACCAAGCTAAAAAAAACCATTTAAATTCAAGAAAGATTTGTCTCAATAGGGTTGTGCATAGGGAAGATATAAAATTGTTTTATAGGGTAAAGTATTAAGAGTGGCAGTAGTTATAGCTAATTTTGTGTGCTTGTATTTATTAAATGGTATATGGGATGTTGACTTTTTCTTTTTTTCTGTCTCTAAATACAGTTTAACTGTTTAAAATTAAGGTTTAGGTTTTTGAGTACTAATCATGTATACTATAGGAGTGATTACATATATGATCAACTATTTGTATATCTGAGATTATTTAAGTGAATAGTTATTAGGAGGTCACTTTGACAATAAGTGAGTGGTTATAAGAGCCCAAGCCACTATTAGTATCTTAATTGAAATTACAATCTCCAACATTTCTTATTGAACACCTCCCATATAGTCATACTGCCAAAGCTTTAATGAGATCTTCTAGTCTCAAACATTGATTGAAAAAATACATAACTATGATTACCTACAAATTTTTTAAAATTGTTTTCATCCTTCTTGTAAATCAAAGAGCTACTCCTATCTTGGTTATGATTGCCTCCAAATTTTTGGAGCGACAGATCCTAACCATTATCTCTGCAGGATTTTAGACCAGAAGTTTACGGTCTTCTTTCATGGATGGCTCCTATAAATCATGACTATTACTCAACTGACCCAAATAGAATAGAAATTAGACCAACATTGGTTAACCTTACAAACAACGTCCTTCTCTTTAAAATTATTTTCTTTTTGGGATCAATAAATGACTCAATCAGATTATATTATATTAATATGAATGTTTAAGATCAGCATAAACTGAGTAGAAAAATAATATATAAAGGTCTATGGAGAGATTTTGCTCCATAAAATTCTAGAAAAAATCCATATGGTTTGAAAGAAAATTCATATTGCTAAAACCCAATGCTAGGCTTCAAGATCAAATTAAAAAGAAAACATCAAATGAAAAAAAAAACAATTTGAATCGTAACTCAAAAGGAGAAACTAGCCTCTCCTAAGCCATTTCTGTACTCTTCCTCACCCTCTCATGCTTCCCTCTACTACATCTGCCTTAGAATCTACCATCCTCTACAAGATATTTGACATCCATCTCCTTACCTGAATTAGAGCACGTTCTTGTGGGGTTCGCATCATGACTACCTTCTTTGCGCACCAAACAGGATCCCATGGCTCAATGTCCTAAGTTGAAAATTATCTACAGCCTTGCTTCCATATTCCTCATCCTTTGAGCTCCTTCATACTCTATTACTTCTCTCTTAAATTCTTCAAACAATGAGAAACTCCAAACTTTTTGTTATGAATCATAAAATTTACCATATGAAAATCAAATCTTCTTTCAACTTTTTGAACTTTATGATTTTCTATGCTAGAAGGAAGGGGTTAATACTTCTCCAAATCTCTTTTTTTCTTGTCCTCCTCCTCTAAGTACCATTTTTATTCCATCAAACCACTAGAAGAATGCAAGATATTATTAGATGGAAGAATATTTTTCCCCCTTTATGGATTGTCTCTGAAAGAAGACATTTTCTTTTTCCTTCATGTCATATGGTTAATCTTCATGGTCTAGTGGCCAATAGTTACATGACCCACTTTGTCACAATGCTTGCATACAGTAGGAGAACTTTAAAATTCAATTACCTACACTTGCCTAGAAAACTTCTCTAATAAAGTAAGCTCATGGGAAGTACCTTATCCATTTGAACCAACACACAAAATCTAGCATACAATAGATATTTTATAGATTCGATTATTTAATTTAATAGAATTAAATTTCTCAAATGAATTTCAGATACTATGAGTCTCCTTTCACTAAAGTGTTGCTAAATATTTATTGATTAGATTATTTATTCAATAGCATTAAAGATGTATAGACATAACCAAAAAAACCAACTTACCCAGTTTTGACGGTTGGTCAACCATCAAATTTAGGATTGTGGTCAGGTGACATGGCAAAAAATTTCAGTCAATCCTACTAACGTATGCTGATCGTATGAGATGACATAGCAATCATACGGGGTGATTCCAGATGACATCACCTAATGAAGTGTCAGATGATGTAGCACTAGGCCACGTGTCATAGTTTGATTTGCCTAATGGAGGTCTGAGGTGGGAGACAAAGAGGCTGCCATGTGCTAGGTTATAAATGGGGCACATGACGTACTAGCAGGCTAACACATGGAAGGACAGAGTTGGGTGATATCGTAGGTGGAACTAAGCTAGAACTTGGGTGGTGGGGCAACGTGGAGGAGTGGAATAGGTGGTGCGTCGAGGAGCACTGCTGGTGGAGGAGTTGTGCGGCTGTGGGAAAATAATCCCACATGCATAGTGGGAAGGTCATTTAGGTGCTTTTCATATGCAAGCACTGGACTGTGAAGCAATAGAGAGGGTCAAGCTTTGGCTCAGTTGCATCTTGGACTAGTCTTGGCTCGCGCTTGGGCTCCCACTCAAGTTCATGCAACGGCTTGGATTTTGATCTGGCTTTGCAATCAACCTAGATCAGTTCAAACTCAATGTTCACAATGAGTTATTTTGTCTGAGTTCTTCTACTTTGGTGGGTGTTTAGTCCCACATTGATGTTGTGGAGGACATTTGAGTTCTTTTTCTATGTCGATCCGTAGTGGATAAAGAAATGAACTGAGTCAGGTTGCTTTGTCGAGTCTCATGCTCAACCTCGAGCTCCGACTTGGTCTTCTGTGCTCGAGTCCAACTCAGTCTTTCTGGTCAAGTCTGCCTCACTCTGTGTATTGGATGATGATGTCACTACCAGCTCACTGATGATGTCACTGATAGATAGAGGCCAAAGAGTACTCTCTGTGCCAGGCGCTGTACTGACCACGAAAAGACGAATTTTTGTGCAGAATTTTTTTTTTTGACAATACAATAGAATTAAAAAATTTTACTTTTTTTTGAAATCGTACTGCAGAGATGCAGATTGGGCCATACGGCTCAATTTACAAAAAAAAAATTGTCTCGATTTGGAATTTCATTGAATATGATTGAGTTTATAGTTGATTTTAACTGAAATAGCCTCTCGAATGCAATAGTGAGGTTAGCTCTGACCGAAAATACTTCCACAACACACTAGTCTTTAGATCTAAGATATAGACCTTCAATGCTTGCACCAAGATCTCCCCAATAAGCTAATCAAAATGCTCCAATGACTTTGATACCATGTAAGAATTTGCAAATAGAAAATATTGAACCAAGAATCTAGAGGTTAAAAAAAAGCACAAATATAAGAGAAATGATATGAATGTAATGATTGATGATTGAATTGATCCAATCAATTGATTTATTTACATAATAGGCCTCCTTATATAGGAAATGCGATGAGAGAGAATGATAAGGAGTTGATAAGCTATCTGCTAGGTGTAATCACATATCCACCAAATGTGGATCATCCTCCATTATGCAATAAAGTATGTGAAATAGGATGAGGATGACAATGTGATATGAGCACTAAAGGTGGATCTAAAACCTCAAGTGGAATTCCTCCTACACCATGTGCTTAATTTAGGTGTAAACTCCTAGGTTTCTCAATGACAAATTACTATGCAATGCATTAACCTAAGTAAGATTAAGTAAAGTGTAATTACGAATATTTAATTACACCAACACAAATAATTTAGCACTGGGAAGGAATTAGGAAGATGGACACTCCTATCAAACTCATCTTTCCCAAAAGATAGAAAACCTTTGATGGATCCATACAAAAATTAGAGAATCAAGGAGGTAGCATTTTAACTATCTACATGCAAACCATTGAATGGGAGTGGATTCAAATATTTTCTCTAGGTTCCTAGCATTGATTCTAGTGGCGGGTGAGACCATATAGGTTACTGAAGAATTATGTAAAAGAATATTTAAGAAGAAATATTTAATGGGTCTCCATGAAACCATCATCAATAATGATGATAATCTTACAATACTTTCCACATGGATTATGCATTTGTTATGGAAGCAGGTGGAAAATTTTCAGATTTCAGAAGCAATTCTCATTGAAGTAGTTATGGGAGCCTGGCTAAAATACTTTTCATGCTCGATGGCTTGGAATGGGAATTTAAAGAACTTAGAATGAATGTGATGACGAGAAGTGTCAAATTTTTTAAAAGACTTCTGGGTATAAACAAAGTTCTCGAAGAGCCAATTGGTGACAATATTAACAAAGAGGAAGATTGGGTATTTAACTATAGGTATGATGAAAACTTGGATGGGCTTACATGTGAGTATGCATCACATAAATTGGAACAGGTAGAGGTGGGGGAAGGTGAAGAGGCTCAAAAAGCTTACATTGGGGCATCATATGTTATGGACATAGAGATGCAAGAAGGCGAAGAGGCTCAAGTTGTTGGGATGTCAATTGTGATGAAGGAAGGGGCATGATTGAAGTGATTTGGTTATTCTTTGTACGATATGTATTTGTATAAACTCTATTATGGGCTATATCTCTAGGATTGTTGTTATGGCTTCTTTATCTCTCTTTATCAGGATTTAGGAACCTTTAGTTTATTACCGTGCTATCACTTCTAGTTTAATTGTCTAGCATTTTGGCTATTGTTGTTGGCTTTGGACGTCCTTGTTTTTCTTTTGTTTTGTCTTCTTTGTTCATGTTGATTACTAGTATTCGCAAACCTTTGAATGATTTTGTTTTATACTAATATGAATATTATATATTCAGCTTCAGCCCCTTATTTACCCGAAAAAAAAAAAAGAAAAAGAATGATTTTAATTTTATAAAAGTAAATTTATAAATTTCATTGTAAGGAATACAACCATCATCAATTTAAACTCTCACTCTAGAAGCCTTTCATCTAGAAGTCTTTCGCATGTCACCTATTTTTCTTACATTTCCTATACAAGTTCCCTTCTCGACACCAACTCTTCTTTAACTGAACAGTAGCAAGAAATATTCCTTTAATTTATTTATGTAATTTATTTGTATTTTTACTTTTCTGATTCTTTCATTTTTAAACAAAAGAAAAGGGTGGCACAAATTAGGCTATTTTTAGACATTCTAAGCAGTGTTTAGCAAATTTTGTATAACTTGATGACTTTTTCTTTATACTGTTAATATATGTGATTCCTTGCTTAGATTTAATGAAAAATGTAACTCTTGGGAGAGTATTTGATTGCGAAGAGATTTCTAGCACGAATATAGATTGTTTGTATTGCTAAAATATAATGCTCATTAATTTGTAAAATTTTAAATCAATTTATTTTTATTTTATGTTTTCACTAATAAATAAATTTTCCAATCTTAATAAACACAGTACTTTACATATTTTTCATTCACATCATCTACATATCACATATTTGGCATCAAATTCGAATGTTGTGGTGAATACAGATCTGCGTGTTTTTTTTTAGGAATTTTTTATTATAACGCTAATTACCTGGCTTTAATAAATTATATGGGTGAAGCAAAGTGTTGTTTTTATTACTTGTTAAAGTAAGAACATTTATACAAAGAAATTTGAATTGAGACAAGTGTAAGAAATGATTGAAGACTTGATTTGTGAAGAAATGATAGAGGATTTGATTTGTGAAGAAATGATTGAAGATTTGATTTGAGACAATTTATTAGGAAGATTGTTTTTATTTTATTTTTTGATTGATGAAGGGCCGAAGCCGAAATTTTTATATATATAAATATAAACACAAATTAACAAAGTATCTATCATCAGTTCAAGCCCACTATTGCAGGGCCTAATGTTCAAAATGAAATCATTTCAACTTTCAACAATAGTAATCAGCTGATACCGATATTTACTTCTAAAACCATCAATTTTGGTACTTCCTGTCGCAAAAACCATCTGCAATTTTAAAATTGAAAAACAACTGTCATATCTTGGTGCTTGTAGGGAATCGACAGCCCATATTCAAATTGAGACCAGCTTTAAGTCCCGACTGTAGACCCTCTTATTTTTCTCAGGCTTCACGACTTAACCTTTATCTTTAGTCGCGCAACTGCGATCACAAACCCACTCAGAAGTCTCTAGCCACATCACCAATCAGCAGCCAACCAGAATCAAGCAACACGGCAACACTGGCACTATGGACCCGCCTTAACTCTGCAATGGTGACATTCAACAATTGTCGCATGATCACATAGCCAGGAAATGGGCTATGCAAACATGCGACACACCTCCATGTCACCCTTCTACCTTGTCGCATAACCGCCACCGCTAACACACAGGGTTTGTTGCATGATCGCACAGCATGAAACTGGCACATGCGAACATGCGACAAACTGTCAGCACTTGCCACCATCAACTTCCAACCAGGAACCACCATGTCAGCGAGACCGAACAACTAGCACCACATCAAACACATTACAACCTCAGCTTTGCTAACAACTTTCCACATTACCGCTACCCGACCAATGAAAATCACGCACACCAACATCTCCATAGCACGTTGGACTCACTAAAAACAAGCCCCTTTACTCAAATGATCAGCATAAGATCTCAAGGGGGGAGAATATTCCTTGAGATCATACACCAGCCGTAAATCTTGATACACGCTGGCCAACCCGCAAACCCCTCTTACAAAAGCCCCATCTATAACTTCCATGTTGCCGCCACATCGACCAATCAAAAAATGCCACATCACCACCTACCACCGGGTTGAGGAACAGGTGTCAACCAGTCACATGATCGCATGTCAGAAAACTCTAACATGCGATCATGCGATAGCCAACCATAGGATGCCGCATAACCGCTAGCGGGACCACTGCCCTCCCCACCAACGGGCCCAACACAAGAAGTAACCAGTCGCATGGTCGCATGTCATAAATTTTTGACATGTGATCATGTGACAACTAATCATTTTAAATCCCTTGAAGACCCAAGCCCACCAACTGGTCAGACTTGCGCAATTAGGGAATGCCAACAAATAGAGCAGACAGGGATAGCCATGAAAACCAGTACAAATCACCGCCTGCAAAAATCTTCTCAAGCTCAAAAACCTACTCCACCAAGTACAAAACATCACTATGAATGGTCACTAAGCCCCTTGGATCAGTCGGCAATAACTGCGCCACCAAACCAATTGAAAACTGTTGCTAAAGCCATCAATTCTGGTACTTCCTATTGTGAAAATCCTCTAAAAATTTGAACTTGAAATGCAATGATCATCCTCAGGGGGCCAACAGTCTATCAATGGTCAACATCTAAACTGAGATCTACTTTATATCACCACCATTAGATCATCATGTTTCATGGGCTTGGCAACTTTAACTCCGCAACGCTAACCTTCCCTTAATGGTTTTCGCATGATTGCATAGTTTGAAAATGGCTTATGCAAACATGCGATACCCCATAAACCTTCACCACCATTACCTACCCTTGGCTATGGGACCCACGATGCATATCCATCTCAGTGCTTGCTGGTCAATTAGAAAGGGACACGTCGGCAAGACCCGACACATGGACCCACCTTTAATTCCGCAACAGCATCTTTCAACAGTTGTCGCATGATCGCATAGCCAAGAAAAGGGCTATGCGAACATGCAACACACCATAGCCCTTTACCACCGTTAACCGCCACTGCATAAAGTTACCACAAAGGGCTTGTCGCATGATTGCATAACATAAAACTGGCTCATGCAAACATGCAACAAGCCTCCAACACTCACCACAAACCTTAGTGCCCACTTTATCCGTCAACTGGTGAGAACTTTGACTGGGCCCACATCCAGAAGATTGACGGTCATCACCTCTTCGTGTAGACCTCCAAGACTCTACCAGAACATGCACCCACCGTCAGATCATCCATGTTGTGACCCCACTGAAAAGTCTGGGACCACAAATGTGTCAACATTCCCTTACCAACTCAGCCAATCACAACCTGACACCTCGATGATGAATCATCACGTGGTCCCACTGTAGACAAACCAATGGCATCTAATCAGACGGTGGGTGCATGATCGCATGGGGAGAGAATATTCCATGTGATCACACGCCAACCATCGATCAAAATCTCTAACACAAGCCCGACTAACAACACTCCACCTCATATTTTCCTTATCAAACAGTGGGCACATGATCACATGGGTTGAGAATTCCATGCAATCACATGCCAACCGTCGATCAAAATCTCTAGCACAAGCCCTGCTGACAACACTCCACCTCTTTATTTCCTTCGGCCAATAGGGGAGTGCCATTTGTGCATACATGTCACCTTGGACCCATAGTTTGAAACCCTACACCATAAAGAAGAATCAACAGTCGGCGTGATTTCTCATAGCTCTAACAAATCCCTTGCGCTTTAGTGACCACCGTTGATGCTCTGACATGTCAGGACCGTCTGACTCATCCAGAAACCAGGTCCCACCATTGAGATTTAGCAACAAAGGAAAACTCTCAGTCGCTGGATAGACTTTCTTCCTTCCCTGACCTAGCGACGACTAACATGATAAAGAATTGGGCCCCACACAATCACAGTAGCGCACTTAGGAAATGTTGGTGTCAAAGATTTAACTGCGCAGAGGTGAACAACTGAAAACAACCAAGGTTTTTGACACTCAAAGATAACTCATGTCTGGACGCCGTCACTCTTCGATGTACAATAGGTATCTACTCCTCTTGTCCTAATCCAACTCCTCATTTAATTTTCTAAACTCCTACACACGCTATGCGCTATGAGAGAAGACGTCCGTCTTATCACCATAAGGAGCCATTCTGTCAACTTTTGAGGCAAAAATATATCAAGACCTGATTTGACCATTTTGATTTAGTGGTTAGATTCAATGAGCTCCATTGAAACTCTGCTGATGTCAGATAGAATTTTCAAATTTGTTCCTCTAGCTACCACGTCAACCAACTCATCCGCTTCAATGTTTCCTTCTCTGAAAGTATGGTTAATGGTTTTCGATTCAAAATTATCCATTAACTGTAAGATTACCTCTAAAACTACCATAAGATGCCAATTTGGGGTTGATCTGACTTTGATTGCATTGATGGTAATCAGCAAGTCTCCCTCAATTTCAAGCTTTGAGATCCCTACTTCCCGAGCTAGTATCAATCCAGACAATAGTGCTTTAAATTCTGCCATATTGTTGGTATCTTTGGGTAATGGTATGGCTTGTTTGGTAATCACATTCCCAGTTGTAGAGCGTATGATGCATCCCGCTCCTAAGGGGCCTGGGTTACCTTTAGAAGCTCCATCAAAATTTAATTTGTACCATCCAATTGGAGGGGGTTTCCAGACACATGCCTTCCTTAGTTCTTGATTTCTTCTATATCCTCTGCCTATGGTGATTGGAGTTTTTAACCCAAACCAATTTTTTGTCATCTGATCATCCCAACTGGTAAAGAATTTGTGTTGTGCTGATTGAGTTTGGATCTGGGAATTCATTACCTCAACTATGGCTGCCTCTAATTTGTTAATTATAGTTTCAAATTTCAAAAATTTATCTTGGAATAATCTTCTATTCCTTTCTTTCCAAATCTCCCAAATCAGAATTGATGGAGAGATCATCCATAGATTACTAAATAAACTCCTCCCATGATTTGTGCCCATGATATCAAAAGCTGGAGTAAATTATTTGGGAGGGTTGATGACCATCCTAATCTTGAATAAAGCCAGTACCAACAATCTTTAGCAAAGGGACAAGATAATAATAGATGATTTACGTCCTCTTCATTCTTAAAACACATAATACATCTGGATGGACCCTGATATCCCATCTTAATAAATTTATCTGCAGTTAAAATTCTACCCTGGGATGCCACCCACATAAATAACCCAGCTTTTGGGAGTCCAACCTTGTTCCAACATAATTGTGTTGGGATCTCTTCTATTTTAGATGTGGATGATTTGGCTATAAGATTGTAACCCTCTTTGACACTGTAGGATCCTGATTTTGCCCCATTCCAAATGATTTCATCTTTTCCTTGTTTGAGAAGAAAGGGCCTATCTTTGATTAATGTTTTGAGCTTATCTACCTCTCTTGTATCTAATTGAAGTGGTGAGAAGTCTTTCCACTCCCAAGAACCATCTATAGCAGTAGAGGACGAAGGGATGATATAGTCACTAAGATATGGTCCCCAGGATGAAGTACAAATATGACTGATTTGATTGGGGCCTAACTATGAATTGATGGTTGGATGTCCACCCCAAGAGTCTTCCCAAAATCTTGCTTCCTTTCCATCTTTGATATTCCAAGATATGTTATTGTTAATAATATGTCTTGACTTAGCTATGAAATTCCATATTCTCGAGCCTTTTGGGAACTCTTTAATTCTGACTATATCTTCCTTATTAAAGTTTCCTAAATATTTAGCTCTGAGAATTCTAATCCATTTGAAATCCTGATTATTCACTATTTTCCAATAAAGCTTTGCACCTAGAGCTTGGTTCTTCCATAATTAATTTTTAATGCCTATGCCACCAGAAGATTTCAGTTTATATATTTTATCCCATGAGATTAATGCAAATTTCCTCTCAGTATCTATACCCTGCCAAAAGAATTTCCTAAGTTTCTTCACCATATCCATATATCCTGTTAGGCCATTTTTCTATCATAGAAAAATCTTACGAAAATGGCCTATTTTCTCTACAAGCTTTGTTTTTGCCTCCTGTCCTGTGTTCTCCCTGTTGTCACCTAGTTCTGGTCCAATTTGCACCTAATGAATCATAAAACCCAGAAAGATATTCAAATTTCAAGGTCTGAGGGAAACAAAAATTTCAAAATCTACCTCAATGTCGAAAACCCACAGTGTTTTCAAAAGTCCATGATGTTTTCGGTCTGTGTGTTTTCGGCCTTCATTGTTTTCGACCCTATGTTTCCTGCTTTTGTGCGCTTATCCTTTGGTGTCAAAAACTTTGTATGTTTTTGGTCTCTCTCCGTGTCGAAAACATTGTGTGTTTTCGACCTCGCACCAGTTTCCTATTTGCCAGCATTTCCTATCTATGCAAGTGCGATGATAGGTGGGCCCGGGCCTTCAAATGCTCTTTCGGATTGGCTGTCGCATGGCCACATGTCAGACTTTTCTGACATGTGATCATGTGACTGCCTACCACCTGTCCACATGGTCCCATCTTTTCATTATTTGGCTGTCTAGTAGTTATGTCTTCTTCTGGCGACCTGGTGACTATGTGGTCACGTGATCCCTTCTCTTCTGGTAGTTAGCGGCTAGCATCTCATGACTTGGCAAGCAGTTTATTGTGTAGTCACTAAATGCCTAGCAGTTAGTGGGCTTGATTCTTCAAGCGGCAGAGGAGGGAGATCAATGGCCGGCGTGTGATCGTGAGGAATATTCTTTCCCCTTGCGATCATGTGCCTGCCATTGATCCTGTTTGTAGTGGTGGTCATGTGGCAGCTTGTGATTGGTTGTTGCATGGTCACATAGCCTAGTTTTTGGCTATACAATCATGCGACCACTTGCCACATGTCCTTGGGGCCCATTTACAGGTGGTGAGGTGAGGCATCTTCCGGATGTGGTGGCAGTTTTCTATTAGCCGGCGGGTGGTGATGTTGCGGTCTTATGGCCTTGTCGCATGATCACAAGGTCCATTTCCATGGCTTGCGATCATGCGACTAGGTGCCATGTGGTGTTGGGGCCTAGTGGGAGATGGTGACATGCTAGATTTCAATTGGTTGCCAGTGTACTAAGGTGGCTAAGGGTTTGCAGGTGGGTCCTATGGTAGTGGTGACTCGGCAGTTGCAGCGAATGGAGATGTGACATGTGGTGTATGGTGGGCCCTGGTCTGTGGCATGGCGATAGGTGGCATCATGTGTCACAGTTGCAGAGTTAGTGGCGGAGTGGATAGAGATCTAGCAGCCCAACAAATTTGCTTCTTGTCACGGGTTTGCGAGATGATTTGGCGGCAACGCTATTCTTTCTGTGAACTGGCGAAAGCTCCTTTGTCGCCAGTTCACTAGATGACTTATGTGGGTGATTTTAACATGTGCAGTCATGTGTTCATGGGATTCAACTATGGTTAAGCTTTTCATCCCACAACTAGGTTTTCGCCTTATCACCAATTCGCGGAGTGTTGACCCGTGGTGCTTGATGAGTTAGAGGATCTGAATCTTGGGAAGATAAGAGATCTACGGCCAGGACTTAATTTCTGATCTCCGATCGATTCTGGACCGCTGATTCACTGCTGGCGCCAAGGGGTAGCTATTAGAGTTCAAATTCAAATCTGCAAAGGGTTTCCAGCAACCAAAAGGACTAGTTTTCAATGCTTGCTCGATGGTTTTTTATCTGGTTGGTGGCACCAGTTGTTGCAAAGTGGTCTAGAGGCTCTATGGTCATTTACAGAGGTGATTTTGTACCTGGTGCCATGTGGTTTTGAGCTTGAGGAGCTGTTTGCAGGTGGTCATTTGTACTTATTTTCATGGCATTTCCTGGTGTTCTGCACTATGCTTGCAATTTTTCATGATTATAGATCATTCTTCGATCTGATTATCCAGGTTGCTTGGTTTCCTGCCCCTGTAATAAATTCTGATGTAATTTTGATTGGTGTGATGGGTGAAACCCTGGCCCTAGCTATCCATAGCTTGTTGCATTCTCTCTGAGAATTCTAAGGCAGCTAGTTGTATAAATGGTAGGTTGTTCGACTTTGTATGGGTTCCTTCTTCTACAAAATTTTTGAGGAGAATTGGTTCCATGTGAAGGGTCTTTTTCCTGTAGATTTTCTCCTTCTCTCGGCATATAGGGTGTTCTTTCCATTGCTAGTTCAGAGAATAGAGTGCATGTTGTAACAGATTTGTCTTATGTATGAGAACTGAATATATTCTTACTATTACCAAGCTATCTCCATTTGAATTCTGAGTCCATTAATCATACATCAAGGGTGTTTGATTTATCTATTTGCATTGCCTAAGTGTTTGCAAGTGGAGTTGTCTTCCCAGGGATAATTGGTTCAGAGTTAGTGTTCATGTATGTATGAGCTGAGGTGTCAAGGATATTTCATGCTTGTCTTCTAGTGGATTCCAGTCAATGTATTATCTATTCATAGGTCTCTTCTAAGGGGAGAGTCAAAATCCTTTGATGGATAATAACATATTTGAATGCACAGGTGGGTACTAAGTTGAGGTTTGGTCATGGTGTGTGATTGATGTCAGGCATCAACACATTGAGCATATTATGTTCTTGTTTCATAGTTGTCTCTTGCAGTAGGTTATTTGACTCTATGGCCCATTGGACAAGGCACTGGTCTATCAAAGACTTAGGGTATCTCAGGGGTCCCTTCAAATCCATCTAAAATCATTTCCATTTAGTCCCACCTTTTCCCTTTCTTGTTGTTAGGTTAGGTCTCTGGTTTTCATACTCACTCCATGCAAGTAGGGCTATTGCATGAGATATTGGCTTCATTGAGGTTCAGGATACCTAGAAGAGTTTGAAAATCATTCCACAGTTAGTTACCTGCAGGCCTGTAGTGTGACACAAATTGTATGAGTGTGCAGATGAGGTATACCCATCTGAGTGATGTGGAGCTCAAAGTGTAGAAGGATCTCTCTTTGATCCTTGTTAGTTGGCCCTTTTTCCTGTCATTTTTGGAGTGTTGAGTGAATGTGACACTAGCCTTGTCAATCCTAATGCCAAGCTGACCTTTGGGGAAAAAGATCACCAACATATCCCTCTATGGTCAGTGAAAGGAAAGACATTAGGTATATTGGTATTGCTAATAATGTTTCTTTGATCATGACTAATCTCTCGGCCCAAGATAGCCATCTGGTTTTCCAATTATCCATCTTCCTGTCCATCTTATCATTGAGAGGTTTCCAAATTGATGTTGTTCTAAGGGATTTGTCAATCGAGATGCCCAGGTATGGACATGGGAGAGAGCCTGATTTACATTCCAGAATTTTTACAATTTTCTGTTGGATTTTCTTTTTTGTGTGAAAGAAGAAGACCATTGATTTCTCTTTATTGACTAGTTGCCCTGAAGCTTGTCCATAGTGATCTAGTATCTCAAAAATCTGCTTAGCTCCTGGATACTCCCCTGACCCATGAGAATAATGTCATCTACAAATTGTTAATGAGTCACTGGTCGAATGGATGAGGATACTGTGATGCCATTGATTAGGTTTTGATCCTGCATACTGATCATACTTCTCCCTAATGCCTCAGCCATAATTATGTATAAAAATGGCGATAATGGATCTCCTTGTTTGATGCCATTAGAGCCTTCAAAGAAGCCTTGTGGTGATCCATTCACCAAGACAGAGAATTTAGGAGTTGAAATACAATAAAATATCAAATTGATCCATGGTTTAGAAAACCCAAATCGCTCCATACATTTAATCAAGAATCTCCAGTTGACATTGTCATAGGCTTTCTTGATATCCAATTTTATAATCATGCTGGATTGCTTATTATGCTGGATAGAATGTATCACTTCTTGGGCTATGATTATCCCATCTAGAATTGATCTACCTGGGACAAAACTGGTCTGTTCCTCCCCAATTAGTTTAACTAAGACCTTTTTTAGTCTATTTGCTAGAGCTTTAGAGAGAATTTTGTAAATTATGTTACAGAGAGCAATTGGTCTAAATTCATCCAAATTAATGACTTGTTCTTTTCTAGGTATTAACACTATGAAAGTATTGTTGATTTTAGTTAGAAATCTACCTGAAGCTCTTGCGGCCTCCAAAGCATCAGTGAGGTCTTTGCCCAAAATGCTCCAGCAATGAAGGAAGAAGCTTGGAGGAAAGCCATCTGATCCTAGAGCTTTGTCTAGAGCCATTTGGGAGATAGTATGCCAGATTTCTTCTTCCTGAAAGGGTCTGGATAGCATCTAATTATCTGCATCAATAATGATATTTGGGATGTTTTCCAATAACCCTTGTTGAATCCTCAAGGGAGTTGAGATAGAACAATTGAGAAGCTGAGAGTGATATCTGGTGATTTCTTTGATGATCTCCTTCTGATCCTCCAATATAGAGCCAGCAGCATTCTTGAGTTGAGAAATCCTATTAATGTCTCTCCTCTGTTTTGTAATTGAGTGAAAAAAATTTGTATTCTTGTCTCCTTTAGCTAGCCAAGACTCTCTAGATTTTTTTTTCCAAAATATTTCTTCTTTAGCTAGGATATCTTCCCAATCCCTTAAGAGAGATTTTTCTTCTAAGTAACTATCATGGTCCAATCCTGATTGCATTATTTTTAGATTTAGATTCTCCAATTTTTGTTCAATCTCCAATTTTGATGCAAAGATGTCGTTAAAATGAGTTCTATTCCATATGAGAAGGTTTTTCTTAATGTATTTCAGTTTGGAGACAAAGCAGAATAACTTAGAACCTTCAACTTTGAAATCCTTCCATAATTCATCTATG
Organism: Chamaecyparis obtusa; assembly: GCA_027943335.1. Classification (NCBI taxonomy): domain Eukaryota; kingdom Viridiplantae; phylum Streptophyta; class Pinopsida; order Cupressales; family Cupressaceae; genus Chamaecyparis; species Chamaecyparis obtusa. The sequence goes on along the minus strand of BSBK01002089.1, from coordinate 251,666 downwards.
AGCTCCAAGAAATTCTCCTCTTTAAGCCACATATTTTCAAATTTAAAAGGACATCCCAAGGGTCTGTTGGCCTCAAGAATGTTAAGCTAAATAGGGAAGTGATCAGATCCTGAAATTGGAGTGATAGAGGCTTTTAAGTCAAAAGGGAATTCTATAAGGTCTCCTTTAAATAGAAAATGATCCAGTTTTTCTGAGATGTTGCATATGCCCATTCTTCGGTTTGACCATGTGAAGGAGCCATTTTGCAGCTCCACCTCCATAAGACTCTCTTTTTGTAACCAATCCCTAAAATCATTTTGTGACTGAGAGGTTCTTAGAGATCCCCCTAATTTATCTGATGCATGAACTATAGCATTGAAATCACCCCCCACTATAAAGTTGTCCTCTGGCCATTGAGCAAAGCAATTAGAGATTTATGTCCATAATTCTACCTTCTTCTTGTGTGAGATGGGGCCATATACATTCACTATATGAATATTTAAATTGGATTTGGTGCTAATTAGGTTCCCAGCTATCCAATTTGGTCCATGATCCATTGGAATGAAAGAAGAAAACCTGGGATTCCATAAAACCGATAAGCCACCTGATGATCCTATTGCATCTACACTATGAGCCTTCCAATCTCCTAAATTCTTGGCAAAGATTTCCAATTGTTCTTTATCCATCTTTTTTTCCTGAAGTAGAACTAATTCTGCTTTAGATAATATGATACAGCGTTTGACCAAACGATGTTTGTTAGGGGCATTGAGGCCCCTAACATTCCAAGAGATGATTCTCATTGTAACTTGGGAAGGAACTTCCCCTTCCCTACATTAATGTATGATGTTATTTTGGTTTGATCTGATTCCTCTCCAACTTCCTTCTTGAGTGATGCATTAGATTTCCTTCCTCTCCCCTGCTTTTTGATCTTTCCACAATCCATGTGACAATCTTGAATAGATTGCACTAGTCCTAGGTTGTTGCATTTTGGTGAAAAATCTTGTCGGTGATCTTCCTTTGATTCTTCTTGGGTGAGCACTAAGATGTCTATTAGTCTTTCTTCATCCTCAATAAAATCCTCATCTAGAAGCCTTTCCACATATGTTAACTTTTGAGTATCCCCGGTTGGTTGTTCTAATGTTGTATCACCAAAAAGATCATAAACTGCCTGAAGTTTTGGGGAGATCTGTGTTTCCTCATACACTTGAGAAAGTACACCTCTGTCTGATTGTAGATTATTAATTCTAAGGTGATCCATATTTGCTTCTAATGGTTTGAGATTAATTAACCCTCCTTTGACTCTAAATGTGGATGAGGTTTTCTCCATTTGAGGGGCTAGCAACTTAGTCATCTCTTTTTGTTCTTTGAGTCTCAGTCTGTAGGATGTTCTCCTTCCCAAGTATGAAGAAGATAATGAATCAAGAGTTTGAAGGTTAACCCCTTGAAAGGTTGGTGAAGAAGATGTTGTGGCCGAACTTTTTGTTTTGGTTGAGGCTTTGAAGTCACATAACTTAATCTTAAGAATGTCATCTTCTTCTGTTGCTTCTTCTACATTTAAGATTTCCTTTTCCAAATCAATTGAGGATGCCAGCTTCTCCAACAGCATCTCCATTGGCTGCAAGGGTCGATCTGAAGATTCCTCCTCACTCATTACTTGATCTGCTATTTCCTCTATCAAATCCAATTGGACTTCCAATACCCATTGAAGAATGAATTGCTGTAAAGTTAAAGGATTGAACCTGAAAGGCTTTAAGAAAATGGTCTTATGCAAGGGAAAAAGTGGAGATGATTCGGGAAAACATCAAAAACCTAGAATTAAGGGAGAAATATGAGGGTGCGCTAGGTCCTAAAGACACTTGAATGAAAGAGTATCTTGGCAACTATTGGAAGCCTTGTCTGGGTAAGTTATTGCAAGACCAGGATGATGGGATTGTTTTACAAACCTGTGCATGACCCAACCTAACACTCGGATAAAAGACTCCAAGACCATTGACTCTTCCTAGGTTGAATGGCCTCCTCGAACATTGTGGTTCCGCGACTGTTCTAAAACTTCTGTAACTTCTGAATGTAAGTCTCTAGCTATCTCCATTTCTTGATGAGAAAATGAGAGATTGGTATAAGCTTCTTGATCTCTTGCCAAACCTGAATGGAGCTCCCTAATTATTTTATCCACCTCCATCTCCTGGTGTCTTTTCTTAGATATGGGAAGATTCTCAACCCCTTGGGTAATGATTTGAATCCAATTGCCTTGTTTTGAAATAATTTTAATTGAAACAGGGAATTCCCATTCTAGACTTGCAAGCAAACATATCTTCACAGAAGCAGAAGAGCAGTCTATGTGATGGTCGAGATAAATTCCTATTTTATTAGCTAGGATATGAATGATCTCTTTTCCTCTGTATTCCATAGGTAAGTTTTGTAGTGTGATCCACTTGGGTATGAACCTGATGACATTATCCTTGCTGTTGAAGTTGGGCATCTAGTATTGCATATGTAGACCCTGCGATTTGTAGAACCATTTTTTGTTTCAGAAAACCTTGTCTCGAGACAATTTATCCTCAAAAATGACTAGAAAATATCCTAGTTCATTATCTAAAGAGTAAATCTGGATAGAATTTGACCAGTTTGTAGATACCCAACTGTGGAATACACCATATTCCATGTTGATTTCCCAAAATTTTCAAATGATTGCATATTTGAAGAGGTATGCCTTCCTCTCAGCTAGCATTTCCTCCGGGAAGGTGATTGAAGGAGTTTGGTCCCTTGTTGATACTGGCTACTCCATTGCAATATGTAAAGAATCTACCTTATTGCCTTCCCCATCCTAGTCCAATGGAGCTTCGTTGAATCCCTTTCAGGTATCTTCCTTGTGGATTGGTCTCCAAATCTGAAACCATTTTTTAGAAGCTCCCCAACTCTGGGGATTCTGGTTTAGGTTCCCTAACAGGGCAAGTCTTCTTCTATGAATCTTCCAATAAGTGTCCATCCAAGCTTTTTTTGGTAGAGGAGGATTGATCAGAATTCCCCTTGAAGATGTTGGGAATATGGGTATTAAGTTGGGATTCAGAGTATTGTCTCTCCCTAATGCAGGGTTGAACCCATTTTTTGAAAACTTAAAAAAAGACCGATTATTCACTATGGCACGAAACTGAGGAATTTTATTATGGGATCCCCTATGCAGATGGAACTCTATTTTATTATGTTGGAATGGTTGAGTTCTAATGTATTGATGAGAGTGATGTACCTGGGAGATTCCCTACTTGTCACGGTCTGCATTCCAATTCTTCTCCCAGATGTGAGGCCATCGACTTCTCTGGTCTGTTTCCTTCTTCCTTTCTGAGGGCCATTTTCCCTTCCATCTCTGGTATCTTTTCTCCTCATGGAAACCATTAGTGTATTTTTGGAAGCTTGCAACGGTCGCCATTATTCTGTGAAACTGTGTTCGATGACTATTTTTATTGTAATGTAGGCAACTCACAATTGTGCAAAAAGGAAAAATGTTTCAAGAGAATATTTTAAATTTTATGTAGTGTAATAAATGTAAATATGATGTGTATATTTTGAATGTTGCATAACTGTATACTGATTTATTGGAATAAAAAAGGGTAGAAATAAAAATAGAAACTATACTAAACATCACAATAACATTATATCATGACTGAGCTGCTATTCGAATAAACCTTCAGACCTTATTACATTCTTCAGTAACTCAACTTCTTAAAACTTCAGATCTACACAGCTAGACTACAGAGGGTGCTTAGAAAAACACAAACCATACAATATATACCAACTACAAACCTAGAGAGGAGAACGAACATTGCATAATAATATTTTCCATACTACCCACAAAGTGTGTGAAACTTTCTAGTGGGACAGTGCACAGCAAGGAGCAACCAAGCTAAAAAAAACCATTTAAATTCAAGAAAGATCTGTCTCAATAGGGTTGTGCATAGGGAAGATATCAAACTATTTTATAGGGTAAAGTATTAATAGTGGCAGTAGCTATAGCTAATTTTCTGTGCTTCTATTTATTAAATGGTATATTGGATATTGACTTCTTCTTTTTTGCAGTCTCTATATACAGTTTAACTATTTAAAATTAAGGTTTAGGTTTTTGAGTACTAATCATGTATACTATAGGAGTGATTACATAAATGATCAACTATTTGTATATCTGAGATTATTTAAGTGAATAGTTATAAGGAGGTCACTATGACAATAAGTGAGTGGTTATAAGAGCCCAAGCCACTATTAGTACCTTAATTGAAATTACAATCTCCAACATTTCTTATTGAACACCTCCCATATAGTCATACTACCAAAGCTTTAGTGAGATCTTCTAGTCTCAAACATTGATTGAAAAAATACATAAGTATGATTACCTACAAATTTTTCAGAATTATTTTCATCTTTCTTGTAAATCAGAGACCTACTCCTTTCTTAGTTATGATTACCTCCAAATTTTTCGAGCGGTAAATCCTAACCATTATCTCTACAGGCTTTTAGACCAGAGGTTTACGGTCTTCTTTCATGGATGGCTCCTATAAATAATGGCTACTACTCAACTGACCCAAATAGAATAGAAATTAGACCAACATTGGTTAACCTTACAAACAACATCCTTTTTAAAAGTGGGCTGAAACATTGGTTAACCTTACAAACAACGTCCTTCTCTTTAAAATTATTTTCTTTTTGGGATCAATAAAAGACTCAATCAGATTATATTATATTAATATGAATGTTTAAGATCAGCATAAACTGGGTAGAAAAATAATATATAAAGGTCTATGGAGAGATTCTACTCCATAAAATTTTAGAAAAAATCCATATAGTTTGAAAGAAAATTCATATTGCTAAAACCCAATGTTAGGCTTCAAGATCAAATTTTAAAAAAAACCATCAAATTAAAAAAAAAACAATTTTAATCAGAACTCAAAAGGATAAACTAGCCTCTCCTAAGCCGTTTTCATACTCTTCCTCACCCTCTCATGCTTCCCTCTACTACATCTGCTTTAGAATCTACCATCCTCTGCAAGATAGTTGACATGCATCTCCTTACCTAAATTAGAGCACATTCTTGTGGGGTTTGCATCATGACTACCTTCTTTGCGCACCAAACAGGATCCCATGGCTCAATGTCCTGACTTGAAAATTATATGCAGCCTTGCTTCCATATTCCTCATCCTTTGAGCTCCTTCATACTCTATTACTTCTCTCTTAAATTCTTCAAACAATGAGAAACTCCAAAAATTTTGTTATGAATCATAAAATTTACCATATGAAAATCAAATCTTCTTTCAACTTTTTAAACTTTATGATTTTCTATGCTAGAAGGAAGGGCTTAATACTTCTCCAAATCTCTTTTTTTCTTGTCCTCCTCCTCTAAGCACCATTTTTATTCCATCAAACCACCAGAAGAATGCAAGCTATTATTAGATGGAAGAATATTTTTTCCCCTTTATGGATGGTCTCTGAAAGAAGATATTTTCTTTTTCCTTTATGTCATATGGTTAATCTTCATGGTCTAGTGGCCAATAGTTACATGACCCACTTTGTTACAATGCTTGCATACAGTAGGAGAACTTTCAAATTCAATTACATACACTTACCTAGCAAACTTCTCTAATAAAGTAAGCTCATGGGAAGTACCTTATCCATTTGAACCAACACACAAAATCTAGCATACAATAGATATTTTACAGATTCGGTAATTTAATTTAATAGCATTAAATTTCTCAAATGAATTTCAGATACTATGAGTCTCCTTTCACTCAAGTGTTGCTAAATATTTTATTGATTAGATTATTTATTCAATAGCATTAAATTTCCCAATTGAATTGGTAATATCCATGAGACTCCTTTCAATCAAGTGTTCCACAAGTAGCCTAAATAAAGGCATCTAGACAAGGATTATGAAGTTATATACCAGGCTCAAACAAGAAATCCATTTATAAAGACAAAGGCCATTCCAATTCAAAAACCAAGGATCCCCACCAAGAACCTTAGAACATTCACAAAAAATAGAAAAGGAAAACAAAAAGTATTTATTCAACCAATTGGTTATGGTAACTTAACCTTTGAGCACTACTATTACTATTAATATTAGGAATACTGGTACAAAATTTTCCAACAAGAAAGTTCTTTAGCCACTTAGATAAATACAAAAGAAAAGATTATAGAATATCAACATGAAAGACCTTGGAGAAAATGCTAGCCATCAATGTTGATGGAGAAGCAAGAGGTTCTAAGACCATTTGTTGGAATGAAAGGGTTCAGAAATTATTTTAAACATCATGAAAACATTTTATCCATTTGTACACACAAAAGTAGTGCACTTCTCTAAGTCATTACATCAAAGGAAATTCATGAAAGGGAAACCTTCAATAGAAACCTAGAGCTCTTTATGTATGGAGTTGCAAGATTGTAAAATTACTCTTAGCTAGAGCTAATAAACTTATGACCTTGCTAGTCAACCATACAATGAGAGATTCAAATGAAGACAAGGGCAAGAATGCCAATATCCCAAAGAATCAAATGGAAATGCAATGCAAGTAAGCTAAGAATGAGGATGCAAGCTAGTCTATAAAAATGAAAGTGTAAACTAGGCTATGAAAGGAAAGTACAAGTCTTACAATCCCTCCTAATTAAACTATGTGAGATTAATCTATAGCATAAGGAAATTCTATACTAAGAATGCCATGATTATGCAACTATGAAAGCAAGGAAGCAAGCTAAATGAAATGCAACAACAATGTCTTCAAAGCTTGAATGCAAGAATGTCTTCAAATAGCTCCAAATAACTTAGAAAACCTACAGCATAAGATTAGCATAAAAGAGATGGATCCTAAATGAGGAAGAGAGCTCTTCTTTTATAGGAAATGAGGAGAAATGGACCGTGGAGATTAAGAGGCAAAAGTCTTAATCAAGGGTGGAGCTTGAAAGAGGAGCAATCCATGTGCACAAGTATCCTCCAATAAGAAAATAAGAGTTGACTTTTGTGTCCATAGGAGACAAAAAGTGTTTTTCCTCTTTTTATAAAATAAGAATAATGCTTTATTTGTGCAACTTAGGATAAGAGGAAAAGTGGGGGCTTTTTATTTAATATAAGGAGAGGAAATATTCTTTTTAATTAAATAAAGACTTTAGGATAAAATGGTTAGCCCAAGGAATAATCAAATAAATGATAACATAGGATTTGATCAAGGAAATTGATATAAGTGAAAAATGTTGATTTTTGAAAATATTGATTCAGGGATTTGACAAATTGCAAGAATGGGGCCCAAAGTCTAGGCGACCATTTTAGGGTGCATACATTTTCCCCTCTTTGACTAATGTGTGATCATTTCAGGAACACATGTGGTCAAAGAAGAATTGAAATGTGAGTTCATTTTTGGATCACAAAATAACTCAGACGTGTGTTCATTTTGGGAACACGCCCGGACAAAAATAAAAAAAAGATTTTGGACATGAGTTCATTTTGGGATCACATCCAAAATAAGAGTTAAAAATCTCAAGCTGAGCGAAAGCTCATAAAAAGATAGCATAATCAAGAAAATCAAGGATTAAATCCAATAGGTACTACCCCCTCGGAATCGAAATCGAAATCAGGTAGAGGAGAACAGAAGATTGATAAAAGATTATCAAATCATAATGAAATCATAATCAAAGATAAAGGGTAACAAGATAGCCATTAGGTAGTGAAAACATGCCCCAGTGATGAATGAGAAGAAAAGAAATGGGGTGAATGGAAGACTAGAAGTGTGAAAGACATGAAAAGGAAGAAATTCCATCAAATATCAAAGAATTATGCCTCAAAAGGTTAGTCAACTGCACAGAAAAAAGAGTGATTTTGACTATCAAGATGACCTTGAATTTTGGTTTCAAGTCTGAAAATGGATCTAGGATGTCGAGATTAGCTAGGGGTGCAATTTCACGCAATTCTGAAGTGTTTTGAAAATTAGGTCAAAAAGTCAAAATGCTATAAAAGGGGTAAAAAAGTGTCATTTTCAAAATCATTTGTCATTTTGCTATTTGAGAATTTTAGGAGCTCAGAGAGAGAAAATGGCCTAGCAAGTAGTAGTTCCAATCCACAAATAGATTTGAGCGTGATCGGTTGCATAACCGGCCTCCTCAGTACAGTGCCCCGGTACGTTCCCTGAAAACTAGCCACTTTTGAGTCTTTTATTGCATTTAATATATTTAGCACTTTTTTTCAAGAATTTTCCAATTTAAAAATTTCAATTTTCAAAAGACAGGTGATGTATCGCGCGATACATTAGAAGTATCCCTCCCTTTAGAGAGAAACATCGCATGATACTTCACGGGTCCTAGATGTATCGCACGCACGTAGACACTAGTATCACATGATAACTGGTGAACTATCGCACGATACTTGGTGAAGTATCACACAATCAATGGTATATCGCACTAATATATGAAGAAGTATCGCATGATACTTGTTCCAAAAGCAATGTCGCCTGAGTTAAAAATTTGATATTTTTAAGTATTTTTGAGCAAAAATGACATGGGTCCAGATAATTTTACGTTGTATATGTCTTGTATTGATTTTTAGACATTCATCATTATATGTACTGACATTTGGCTTGGTGTAATGGTTTATAGGAGCACTTTCTAGTGCTACTCATCAGAGCGTCGAAGGTGGTGGGACTGAAATGCGTCCAAGATCTTGATGATCCAGACAAGGATGACTTGAGGGCTATGGGATTTGGATATTTGTTGCGGTTCCCATATATCTAGGATGATCATGGTCTACTAACAGCCTTGGCTGAGCAATGGCACAGTGAGCATAACACCTTTCACTTTCCCATTGGAGAGGCATCCATCACATTAGAGGATGTCTACAGGATTCTCAGAGTACCATGCCATGGCAAGCCTGTAAGTATAATCATGCTTGAAGATATAATCATTTAAGTGTAATATTTCCATATGATGAAAACTAACATGATTATTTGTTGGCATAGGTATACTATGATCAGGATGCCACTAAGGCTGACATGCTATCCAGGGAATGTTTCAGGATGTCAGTATCATTGATAGACACATCAACTGGGAGCGACTGATGTCTGATTTTGGCAAAGACTTCCCAGTGTCATGCATTATTGCCTCTATCATCTCACTGGTTGACTTGGTAGGTAGACCTCTACGCATGGCATGGGGACCTGCCATACTCATGGAGATGTATCATGAGTTACATGAGATCATCTATAGGGATGGTCAGACATGGGCTTGTGGTGCCATCCTGGCATAGGTGTGGGCTTGGGAGCACATCACTATGGTGCACCCCAGGGTTCAATTGAGAGAGAAAAGATATCCATACATATACAGGTACGGAGGGTTTATATCACATGCCCATACTAGGGATGTGACACCCTACAGACAGATCTTGGATGAGATGACCTCCTTCATATGGAGGCCATACAGGGAAGTTGAGTCTTGGACTGATGCAGAGGATGAGCTAAGCTACATTCTATGCAGCCAGCCATTAGTAGGATGACATGCAAAGATAGTCGAGAGATTCTACATTACTCGGGTATGGTGACAGTTCAAGCGGTAGCAGCGGGTCTCTACAGAGACCACCACTTATGCGAGGTCTAGGGACAAGGAGGGACATGGGTGGCTACCTATGTTAGATTATCAACTAGCCATTGAGGAGATAGATGGCATCAGGAGGGAGCCTTGGGAGTACCTTCCTGATATGGCTGATGTAGGATCTGATGCAGCATATAGGGCTGAGCGGCGAAGGGTTCCATTCCCTCGATTCACTGTTCCTGATGTACAGCCAGCAGCTCAGGGTGGGGATGATGGGGATGATGGAGGAGACAGAGGGGATGGAGGGAGAGGGAGAGGGAGAGGGAGAGGGAGGGTGATGGAGAGAGGTGAGGGATCTAGGTTAGGTGGCCAGAAATGGTCATGGGGTCAAAGATTAGTGACTCCAAAGGATGAGGTGAGACCCACTCATGAGACCTACTCACCGACAGGAAGAGGTGCAGCAGGATTAGCCTATGGGAGGAGAGGACCTGAGAGCTAGGATACAAGCTCTGGAGGCTGAGATACAGTAGCTCAAGATCACCATAGCAATTAGAGAGTAGCAGCTCACTGATCAGTGGGAAGAGATAGAGTGGTGGGAGAGTGCTCTACAGGTTGCCCTTGCAGAGACAGAGAGAGGCAACGTGAGCCGCATATTACCATGGTCTTTACATATAGGCAGTACCAACGGGTCAGAGGGCTCCTTCCTACTCATCAGTAGTAGGCAGATTGGATGTAGTACCATATTCGGCAACACCTCCTCCACCACCAAGTCCTCGGGATGGTGGTAGTGAGTCCTAAGTTTAGGGCTTAGGTTTAGATGTTTTGGACATATCCTGAGACTTTTGATCCAAATTTTGGGATCTCATATTGTATTGTATATCATGACATTGTTATAGATATATGAGATGACTGGATGTTCGATATATCATGTGTATTTGTCTCACTTGTGATGGATGTATCAGTTTATGTATTGTATTTTCATTTTGCTCAAAATGTATGTTTTAAATGCTCATGTATATTCTCTCTCATAGATGTGTGTTTGATTCTCATGTGTATGATGTAGACTCATGTTTCTGAAAATGGCATTTTTGAGATATAGATATAATGATATGATTAACCCCTTGTGATGAACTGGAACAGGTTTGAGATGAAAGACAAGGAGTGAAAGACATGATCAAGAATAGGAAGAATGAGCACAGTTAACCAACAGGTCCTCGAAAGATAAAAAGGAGAGCTCTCTCCATATGCAAGGTGCAAAAACTAATCTAACATGAACCTAAAAATGCAAGCTACTATGAAAAGTGGTTGAATTGCAAGGTCACAATGCCAATAGACATCTAATAATCATCATCGAGCATTATTGGTAGCATTATAAGATCATACAATACACACTAGTATGACTATGTGAATATGAATATGATCTATATCAAATAGAGATGTGGGAATCCCACCTAGGCACCAAAGACATGTAGGTCAAGATGACTAGTGCAGTGAGATTACCTAAGTTTGTTATGGTGAGATTATGCTTGCATCAGGACATAAGAAGGTCAAGATGGCTATAAGCATGCACTCGCATAAAATAGTCAAGGATAATACCTTGTCAATCCCTAGTGTCAAGTAAGACCAACATAAATGCTCATGATAGTTAGGATCAATGAAATATACCCATAAGTAGATAAAGAAATAAAACATGTTCTCATACCCTCAACCTTCTAGCTATGCATCATTGAAAACTTCTTAGGGAGAAACCACTCATCAAAGCAATCCTCATAGACAGCACACAAAGAAAAATAAAGTCAACATATCTCAACTAAGTTGATTGTTTAAGTGCGTGTGTGTTGGTCATAGAGTCAAACTTTGAGCGATATTACATCATACTTAGACTGGTGGGTAAGACATCTGATAAGTGTTGAGAAACACTCAACGCTAGGGTAGTGTTGAAAAACACAGTTTGGGGTGGTGTTGAAAAACACCTATTTGTGAAATGCCCCAAGAGACAAATGCACCTAAAGGACCTATGCTAACAGGTATGCCCCCTAAACAAAAATAAAGACCAATTCTAGACCAAGTCAAATAAGGTCAAGGAATGATGGAGAATGGCTAAGTGTCAAGGACGCATGCTAAAAGACCAAGGTGCAAAGGCCTCAAGTAGTTCCTGTTTCCAGGTTTTCACCACTTGGAGATTTTTTTTATTTTTTCAATTTTTTTGTATTTTTGCTACCAAGGCGCCTGTTTCCAAGTTTTCACCAAGGCACTTTTTCTATTTTTTTGAATTTTTTTGCATTTTTTGTTTTTTTTGTTTTTTTGAAATTTTTTCAGGACTTTATATGCTTTTTAGGATTTTTTCAGCATCATATATGAATTTTTTTTTGGTATTTTTTCAGGATCCATAAATATGTACAAAGGATGTCCCTAGACAAAATGGGCATCATGGGTAGAACTTCTTGAGGCGCAAAATATTGATGGGATCAAGGAGTTGTTCTCCATCCTTATCAGTTAAGAAGTAAGCAGCTGTGATGACATATAGCCCAAGCCAATTAGGTTCAAACTTACCCTTTTTCTCTCTATTTTGTTGGTTCTTAGGATTCTCTCACAAAATGAGATCACCTACTTGAAACTCTCTAGGGTGAACCTTCTTGTTAAATGCCTTTGACATACGCTTCTGATACACTCTCATATGATCAAATGAGGCCTTGTGCTTCTCATCTAGAAGTTCTAAGTCTTGTAGCCTCATGGCATGATAATCGTCATCTATTATCAAACCTTTGAGAGAGATTCTAAGTGAAGGGATCTCTACTTCTAAAGGTAATACTACTTCAACACCATAAGTGAGGGAAAAAGGAGTAGCCCCTGTGGGAGTATGTATACTCATTCTATAAGCCCATAAGGCTGGATTGATCTATAGGTGCCAGTCTCTACCATTCTTGTGAACTGTTCTATGGAGAATCTTAAGAATGGTTTTATTAGAAGCCTCTGCTTGTCCATTTCCTTGTGGGAAGTAAATGGAGGACCAATGTTGTTTTATCTTGAATTTCTTGCAGAGGTGTGTAAGGTCCTTTTTTTTTAACTGAACTCCATTGTCAGTGATTATCTCAGAAGGTATCCCAAACTGACAAATGATGTGATTCAATATGAACAAAGAGATTGTCTTTCTTGAAGCAACAGACACTGGGATGGCTTCTACCCATTTGGTAAAGTAGTCAGTAGTAGTAATAATGAATTTATGTCCACCTGATGAGTTGGGATGAATCTACCCAACAAGGTCAAAGGCCCAGCACTGAAATGGAAAATGAGAAATAGAAGGAATAAGCTCCCTACCTGGAGCATGAATCAAGTTCCCATGTTTCTGACACTTTTCACAAGACTTGGCAAAAGCTATAGCATCCATCTACATTATGGGCCAATAGTACACCACCCTAAGCAACCTTCGAGCCATGGCAAGACAATTAGAATGTCCTCTAAAAATGCCCTCATGAATGTCAACTAACGCTCAGTCGGACTCATCCTTTTCCAAGCACCTAAGAAGTGTCCCATCTAAACCCCTCTTGTACAGATCACTAGAGATAAGGGTGTGGCTAGAGGTGTTACAAATAAGGTTTCTTCACTTAGAATGGTTAAATGTATCAAGGATGATGCCATCATGGAGTTATGAGTAAATATCACCATAGCGGGATGAGTCATGGCTAACCAAGGTACAAATGACATGGCTGTCTAAGGAGTCAAAAATGGGGCGACGTAGCTCTTCCACCAGGAATTAAAATCTTGATTCGTGTTGTTCTAGTTGAAGGAGTGAAGCTAGTGTAGCCATAGCATCTACTACCTTATTTTTTTCTCTAGGGATCTGTTGAAATGTCACAAATGTGAAGTAACATCACAATGAATCAACCATCTTTTTGTAAGGTATCAGCTTATCATCCTTAGTTTGGTACTCTTCATTTACTTGGTTGATAATTAATTGTGAATTCCCAAAGACATGTAACTCTATTATATTCCACTCTATAACCATCTTAAGTCCATTGGTTAGAGCCTCATATTCTGCAATATTATTTTTCCATGGAAACAAAATTTTGTAAGACTTAGGTATGTTGTACCCATGAGGAGAAATAAACACTACTCCAGCTCCTAATCCATTTTGCATATACTATTATAATTGATCTCATAAAATACTAAAGTATGACTAATGTAGTAGATGGCTCTTTCCTTCCTAGTATCATCAAGTTGAGCCAAAAATGCCCCCAAGGAAGATTCTATCACTGAGATGTACAAAATTAATGGTTTTCCTGGGATAGGAGGCATTAAAATTGGAGGATTAGCCAAGTATTGCTTTATTTGATCTAGGCTCTTTTGGAAATCCTCATTCCAAGCACATGTGGCTCCCTTATCCAATGTCTTGTTGAATGGTTGCACTCTATCTACAAGCTATGAAATAAACCTCTGTATAGATTGGAGTCATCCTTGAAGACTTCTCATCTGACTAATGTTCTTAGGAGGTGGCCTATCTAATATAGCTTGAACCTTTTCAGGATCCACCTCTATTCCTTTGGCTGAAATTATGAATCCTAGAATTTTACCTGAGGTAACCCCAAATGCACACTTTTTTAGATTCAATCTTAACTGAAACTGCTCTATTTGATCTAGAATTACTTCCAAATCTTCTAGGTGTGTATCCCTTTTCTTAGACTTGGCCAAGGTATCATCCACATAATCCTCCATGTTTTTATGCATCATATCATGAAATATTGTGGTCATAGCTCTTTGGTATGTGGCTCCTGCATTTTTTAATCCAAATGGCATGACATTCCAACAATAGGCTCCCCATGCACATGTGACGGCTATCTTTTTTTTATCCTCAAGACCTATTTTTATTTGGTTATAACCGGAAAAACCATCCATTAAAGAGTATATCCACTATCATGTCTATGTTAGGGAGTGGAAATTCATCCTTTGGGAAAGCTTTGTTAAGATCTCTGAAGTCTGTACATACACGAATGGACCCATCATGTTTTGAAACTGGAACAATATTTGAGATCCACTCGGCATAGTCGATAGCTCTAATAAATCCTGCTCCTAAGAGCTTTTCTAATTCAACCTTAACAAGGAGAGCTATGTGAGGATGCATTTTCCTCAACTTCTATTTTACTGGTTTAATTCCTGGAGCTATAGATAAGTGATGCATAATGAGATTAGTGTCAATCCCTGGCATGTCTGAATATGTCCAAGCAAAACTGATTTTCTTCTTTTGTAAGAACTTTGTGTATGCCTCTTTTTCTTGCACTGACAAAGACTGAGCTAGATGTATCACTTGTGGAGCCTCTTCCATATTCAAATTTACTGGTTGTGTAGGCTCAATAAGAGCTGATGACCTATCCTGGAAATAACTCGGTAGGTTATTAAGTACCCCATCCTTAGGCACCTCAAAGAGGTTTTCACCTTCGAGTAGGTCTTTTATTTTTACTATTTTGGGTTCTGACACCACCACAAAGTGGTTTTCGCCATCAAAACCATTTCTCTTTTGTTTCATTTCTTTTATTTTTTGACTGAGGTACTTAATATCCAGCTCTGTCATACTCATTGTAGGTTCACTGGTGGAAGAGACTATGGGTTCAAGAGCATTCAAGTATCAGGCTATCTCGTAGTCATTGTGAAAAGTGAGGAGCTAAGGCTCTTGACAAAGTTGTGACCAATCAATCAAATGACATTTTACAAGGGGCAGGTCAATGACTGGTTCAACATTATTGATATGAAAGGCATTATCTCTGGTGATTGCACAGTTAGGATCTGTCAAGTCTCCTTCTAAGATACCCGAATTAGGACTCATCCTACCAAATGAAGCATTGTCCACTAAGGCAATTCGAGGAGTCCAATCCTCTAGTCCTACACTAGTCTCATTGGTCACATCAGGTTGAGTACTATAGGTATGGACGACATCCATTTCCAAATCAATTGTTTCATCTAAAAGAGAGTCCCACTTAAACTCATGTGAATCTATTTCTGAATCTCTACTGGGATGTTTACACCAAGAAGGCTTGGGATGCCTTAATGTAGAAGCTTCGAGATTGTGAAGAGTATCACCTTCTCTGGTGTCTATATTTTCAGCTACTGAATCATCTGAATACCTCCAAAGGAGATTGGTGGAAGGCACCCAATCATCAGTCATGTCTTGCTGGTTTTGAAGATTGGGTGTATAATCTGAGTCACTGTCACTGTCTGTCTCAACTAGGATAGGGACACTTGTCTTCTTTTCCTGATCAAAGCCTAGGCCAACTATTGACTTAGTCCTACGACAAAAAAGAGCATGGTTGAGTGGTTCAGCCTTGGCATTTAACCTGTGACTGAGAGGGCCATGACCTAGGTAGCCCATGTTTTTAACCAAAGTATACCCTCTCCTGTAGGTTTTAGGAGATGGCACAAAATTCTCATTGTGTTGATACTTTTCTTCTCTATAAATCCAATCTCTAATGGCTACCTCCTCTTTCTCCTCATGAATAGGTACTAAGGATTCTACAAACTTTCCAAACAAGGTCATAGCTGAGGATGAAGGTTTCCTCTCAGGTGAAGGTTTTCCATAAGACCTAGGTGAGATTGGCATTTTTGTGAAGGAATCCATTTGGTAGTCTCCCATGCCAAGGTCTATGGACTTAAACTTACTTTTACACTTCTCAAGAGAAGCATCAAAATTATCAGCCTCTCTATTCAAAGGGACATAAGAGCCAGCTGAAATCACATTAACAGATAATGTGCTATCCCCTGGTATGCATACTTCAACTCCATTGTAAGGGAACTTAACACATTGGTGGTAGGTAGATGAAACTGCCTGCATGTCATGAATTCATGGCCTACCCAACAAGATATTATATGCCAAAGGTCCAGCATCAACAATCTGGAACAAAATGTCCTTTTCCATAGGACCAATCCTAACAGGAAGAACAGCCAATCCCTTAGAGCTTCGCTTTGCTTCATCATAGGCTTTAATTGTGATCTTCTTTCTAGTGTCAATTATTTGCTTAGAATATCCCAAATCTTTCAATCAACTCAAAGCGCAAATATTAAGCCCAGCACCCCCATCTATTAACACACGCCTAACATGGGTTTTGTGGATCATGACCTCGATATGAAGGACCAAATTGTGTGGATGACTTAATGCTTTATCATCCTCTTCTGAAAATGTGAGGTAATGAGGGCTAGCAAGGTGATTGACAAATGTTCTGGAATTGATCAACAACTATGTCATTAGGAACATTAGCGGCTCACAAGGCATCCTCAAGGACACACCTGTGTCTAGGAGACAATTCTAAGAGCTCAAAAATGGAAATCTACATTGGTGTTTGTTGTAACTGATCAACAAGGTTATAACTCATATCAGGACTAACTACAGACTTGGAAGGAACACTTTTGGACATTGGTTGCTTGGATTTGCTAGAATTAGGACCTCTAATGATAATAGGACCTTGGGACTGACTCCTAGTAACAGCATTGAGAGGCTGAGATGACCTTCGAGATTGAGGACCCCTAAGCACAACAATGGGTCCTTCGTCAAATATGGAAGGTGAGTTTACATCATAACCATAGGGATCTTTCCCCCTCATCATGTTGACATCATTGTCCACAACTTCAAGCATATTGATGACATTTTTTGCATCTGTATAGGTATAATTGATCGTGGCCTTGCCATTCTTGTTTTTAGAAGTCTCCCCCTTCTCATACTTAGGCAAGGGATCCTTAAAGGCCTTGTGGTCTGCATTTGTGGTCAACCCATCAACCTATAATTTCCTAGTCTCAATAAGGTCTTGAACAAGATGTTTAAGTTTAAAACAATTTTCAATGTCATGTCCAATCCCATTATGGTATACTCAGTAAGCTTTCTCATTCCACCAATAAGGTTTAGGATCCGGTATGCAAAACTTTGTAGGATCCTGAGGTTGTGCCAAATTATGAGCAATCAAGGTCTTAAAAATATCTGCATAAGAGTCTCCAAGCTTAGTGAATTGCCTCTTTCCTGACTTATGTTTATCTTGATACTTGGGCTTGTGCTCTTGTTGATCTAAGGATGTTTGTAGCTTCATAGCTTGAACTGCATTAGATAGATTAAGAACTCCTTGTTCCTTAGGTTGTGGAGAGTCAACAACTCCATCATTGACTACTTGCTTATTTTTGTTCCAATATGAGTTCTTTTTATCCTTATTGTTGTTGTTATTGTTTGGGCCATTGTTGTTGTAACTTTGTTTGGCCAAAATACCTTGTTCTTTTAGAACATCCTCAATGCGACATGCAGTTTCTACCATAGTGTCAAAAGAATTAAAGACCATTTTTCTAACTTCATATCTTAATTCTGGCACTAGATTTCTTACAATTATATTAATCCTTTCTTCCTCAGGGATGGTCCTAGAATATTTGGAGCATAAGCGTCTCCACCTTTGTAAAAATGTCACAAAGGGTTCCCCCTAATTTTGTTTTAGCTTGCACAAATCAAGCATGGTGACCGACCTTGATAGATTATATGCAAAGTGTTGCACAAACCTTTGGACAAGTTCTTTGAATGTTTTAACAGGAGGGGTAAGGTTAGTAAACCACTCCATAGCTTGGCCTTTAAGGCTCCTCAGGAATAATCTCATAAGGTAGGAGTCCTCATGATGAAATTCAAATCTCATGATATAGAACTGCCGTACATGGTCATGGGGGTCACCACTACCATCATATTTGTCATATGTGGGGATTTCAACCTTTCTAGGAAAATCTACCATAACCACACTCTTTTCAATGGGATTAGGACATATGGAGTCCAAGTTGAAGGTATTCTTTGGAGCCATCATCTTTTCCATAGTCTTTTGCATCTGCTTAATCACCTCATCAGTTGAAGGGTTTTGCTTCTTAATTTTTCTGTCCACGTCAAAGTTGTATGGGACCCTTGCACCCTTGTTAATCAAGTTTTCCAAGAATTGATCCTTATTTTGCTCAACATATTTTTTCACATATTGTTGAAATAGTGGTTCTTGTTGCATTCTCATAAAATCATGAGTATCAAAGTTGGCACTACTTCCTCCATGTTGAGAGTCATGATGTGCTCATTGGGAGGGATCTCTTGATAGTCTAGGAGGTGTGTGTCTCCTATAATGTGCATGTCGAGAAGTCCTTCTACCTCTAAGACTAGGTGATCTTGAAGGGGTCCTTGACCTCCTTCTACTTCTTGGAGTTGCTGAGGGAGTAGATGGTGGAGAGTTGGTTCCACTGTTGGTACCCCTATTGTTGAATTGATTGTTGAGTTGTTTGGCCAATATCCTATCTTGTTCTTCTTGGAATGTCTTTCTCTCTATGTCCAACAAGGCTCGTTGTTCCTCTTCTAGAAGCCTAAGTTTTTCTTCTTTTGCAACTCGTTCATTTTTTGCAACCTTTTTTTCCCACTCAATTCTTTTTAGCCTCTCACTTGTATATCTTGAAGTTGTTTTTAGTGGGGAACTTGGTCTTGAATGGTTGAACAAGTTAGCGGCGTTCGCATGAGCATCATAAGATTGGTTATTTTGGTCCTCATGTTGTGACCATGCATCTTGATGAGCTTGTGCATAATTTATTTTGGCTCATTGATGAGCATCTAGATATCTTGAATTAATAGGAGGTGAGTCAGGTTGATTGCCATCTTCGAATGACATGTTTCTCCTATGTCTCTGAAAAATATCACCAAGTGATTGATCTATTATTTCTCTTTGTTGTTTGGTCAAGGTATAACTCATATCCATATTTGATGAAAAATGTGCTAAAGAGGTACTCAATTTGCTAGGATTACTCTTTGGGTCAAAGTAGACCTCAGACTCACTCTTAGGAGATTGATAAAAAATGGGCTCTTTTCCCTTTCGTTGTTGACAAGTCTTAACTAAGGGTAAATGATTAAAAGCAACCGAGGGTCGCTTCCCTTGATTCACTTGGTACCTTGTTGTAACTGACAAGAAAGTAAAGGATTCTTGATGATAAGGTGACCCCTCAAAGTGTCAACACCAAACTAGGATAATCAAAGTTCTCTAATGTCCAAAAAAAAAGAGATGGTAGGATAGAAATTGCAAAAGGCGTTACCAACACTATCAAAGAGGTGCTTTGATCAAAAGATCAATATCCTTGCACATTTGAACCAGGAGGATGGACTTAAGAAAATTGTATAATTAAAATTGAATTTGAATAGAAATGATTTGGACAAAAAGAGTACCAAAATTCTCCAAGAATGTTACTAACAACTTTAGAGATGTACTTTCTCAACAAGAATAATCTTCTAACTTGACAATTCTTCCCGAGGTGACTTGGTAAATCAAATGACACTACCCCTAGAGGGCTAAAAATAGAAATTTAGAGTAAAGACAGGCTTCCAGCGGCAAGATAAGTTACCCTCCTAAAGACCTAGCCAACTGAAAGCAATCGTGAAATGACTAAAACCAGGTATACAGCAAAAAATTCTCAGGTGACACTTTCTAGGCTAACTAGGCGATACTTCTTACTGAGGTGAAACTTCACCTTTCACTAGGTGATAGACCTCACAATAGCCAGGCAATAGACTCCAAGAAAGTCGGGTGATAGTCCAAAAGGAATGAACTATCGCATGATATTTTTTCTCAAAGTAGGCAATATTGTTGCTAGTTTGTACGACACTTGACCAAAATTGTGTGAAATGTGCATTTTTAGGTCTGTTTGATCAAAAATTTTAGTCTTAAGGTTGATGTTTTCGATCTCAATCATAATATCAGTAGAAATTTGAAAGGTTTGCAAATAGTAAAGGATCAAACATGTCTTAAAACACTTGAAACAAGGGCAAAAGCAACCTTGCCAAGACAAACACTTGTGATATCAAAATAGAAAAACACCCTATGAATAATACTGATTGTTTCAATGTTCAAGAACGTTAACACTAGTATTACACAATCAAAAACATTTTAAGCAATATCTATCCTAGAAAGTCAAGGCTCATTACTTATCAACTTGGCCCAAAACTTGATGTGATCTGGGTTATTCCACTTGGATCAATCCTTGCACCAAGAAGTTAAGTGACTAAAATAAGGTGGCCTCTATCTAATGGTTCTTAATTAGGGCTTCCATTCGTAGTACCCCTCTTGCTCCCCAAAGGGACTCCTTACCTTGCGGCAAGTAATGGACCTCACAGCCTCAAAAGTACCTTAAGCATTCTTGCTCAATATTTTCCTCATGGTCACAATCCCACAAGTACTCACATCAAGCGAAGATAAGCACTACGTCTACCAAGGTTTTGTGTCCTTGATAGCCTTGAGTTTATAGTGGGTTGGAATAGCCAGCAATAAGTTTGTCCCCACTTGGGTCGTTCCTCTTGATTGCTCAAGAGCAGGCCCGCTAAAGGATTCTAAAGATCTAAACAAAAAGTGGATCAACTTATGAGGTTCAAAGATTTTGTTTCACCGCAAGGGTGAAGAACATACTCCTTTATCTCAAAGCTTTCTCCCATACACACCAAGCAAAGTTCAATTACTCTCTTGCTTCCAAAATCCTAAGATGGGTAAAGATTTTCTGGTTCACCACAAGGGTGAAGAGCATACTTCTCCTAACACCTCAAAATTTCTTCCACAAGACATTATGTGCCTACTAAAGGAAACAACTAGTAGATTGTCACACTCGAAATGAAAATAAAAACAAGCACACTTGATTGGTTTTTTATGCTTTGGGCAGCCCTACAAAAACTATTAGTAGGCCTTGTGCATTTGAAGCTTTGACATGCATTTTTTTGGAAAAATATTTCAAGCAATGAGAGCAACTGCAAGCACAACTTGTTAGGCCCACAAGGTTAGAAAAATCCCAAAATCCAAATGAAATCTACAACTAAACTCTGCTTAACCACAGTGAACTAAACCAGCAAACTAATTAAATCTAAACTCGGCCCAAAAGATTCAAAAAGATAAGTCACTGTCAGGTACAGTCAATAGTACAGACACCAGAAGTATTGCGTGATACTTTTGAGTATACCAGGGCGATAGTTTACTTCTGGGCGATACTTCTCCCTATACCAGGCGATACTTCACCTGAGACTAGGTGATAGTTTCTGCAATAAACAGGTGATACTTCTGACAGGTGAAGTATCACGCGTGCATATAGAGAACTATCGTGTGATACTTGAGGAAGTATCACATGATATTCTAAGACAAAAAACCAGAGACCGAAAATTAAGCTCAAAACTTACCGAAAAATTAATGAAAATTGATGAAAATGCAGAAAAAAAAGGGACAAAGCTAGTCTACTATGCCCTACGGTGGGCACCAAAAATGTACACATAAAAGTAGTGCACTTCTCTAAGTCATTATATCAAAGAAAATCCATGAAAGGGAAACCTTCAATAGCGACCTAGAGCTCTTTATGTATGGAGTTGCAAGATTGTAAAATTGCTCTTACCTAGAGCTAATAAACTTATGACCTTTTTATTCAACCACACAATGAGATATTCAAATGAAGACAAGGGAAAGAATGCCAATATCCCCAAGAATCAAATGGAAATGCAATGCAAATAAGCTAAGAATGAGGATGCAAGCTAGTCTATAAAAATGAAAGTGTAAACTAGGTTATGAAAGTAAAGTACAAGTCTTACAATCCCTCCTAATTAAACTATGTGAGATTAATCTATAGCATAAGGAAAGTACATACTAAGATTGTCATGATTATGCAACTATGAAAACAAGGAAGCAAGCTAAATGAAATGCAACAACAATGTCTTCAAAGCTTGAATGCAAGAATGTCTTCAAAGAGCTCCAAATAACCTAAAAAACCTGCAGCATAACATTAGAATAAAAGAGATGGATCCTAAATGAGGAAGAGAGCTCTTCTTTTATAGGAAATGAGGAGAAATGGACCATGGAGATTAAGAGGCAAAAGTCTTAATCAAAGGTGGAGCTTGAAAGAGGAGCAATCCATGTGCACAAGTATCCTCCAATAGAAAAATAAGAGTTCACTTTTGTGTTCATATGAGACAAAAAGTGTTTTTCCTTTTTTTATAAAATAAGAATAATGCTTTATTTGTCCAACTTAGGATAAGAGGAAAAGTGGAGGCTTTTTATTTAATAAAAGGGGAGGAAATATTCTTTTTAATTAAATAAAGACTTTAGGATAAAATGGTTAGCCCAAGGAATAATCGAATAAATGATAACATAAGATTTGATCAAGGAAATTGATATAATTCAAAAATGTTGATTTTTGAAAATATTGATTCAAGGATTTGACAAATTGCAAGAATGGGGCCTAAAGTCTAGGCGACCATTTTAGGGTGCATACACCATTGACTGAATTGTTTTGAGAATAAAGCAAAAATAGGTTTTACAGGGACGGAAACCCAAAAGCTTACACAGTCAGATAAGTTCTTTAGCCACTTAGATAAATACAAAGAAAAAATTATAGAATATCAACTTGAAAGACCTTGGAGAAAATGCTAGCCATCAATGCTGATGGAGAAGCAACAGGTTCTAAGACCATTTGTTGGAATGAAAGGGTGCAGAAATTATTTTAAACATCATTAAAACATTATATCCATTCACTGAATTGTTTTGAAATTAAAGCAAAAATAAGTTTTACAGGGACGGAAACCCAAAAGTTTACACAATTAGATAGACATTTAGAACTCCAAAAAAGAGCAACAAAAATAGAAAGGGGGACCAAACAGCCCAAACCAGCTAAAACAAACAGCAAGTAAATAGAAAGAAAACCTGGAAAACCAACCACTTACTACCATCATTAAGAATCTGGATGGAGTCTTCCATCTTTTCTCCAACTCTTTTTTTTTTTTGAGATTCTCCTTGCCTTAGTGTTAGGAGTTGGCATAGCTTCCCATTCTTTCATCCCTTATAGATCCAACCTTATATATAAAAAAAATTTAGACAAAAATAATATATTAAAATAATAGCAAAAAGTACAAAAAAATATACATACGATGACAAATTGTCATAAAAAAAATTTTGTCAGTAAAAGGCTGAAGCCGAAGGATTTATATTAAAAGAGTGCAAAAATTATTTTAAACATCATGAAAACATTATATCCATTGACTCATTATATCCATTGACTGAATTGTTTTAACAAATTGTCATAATTTTGACCACAACAGTAAATGCTTTGTAAAAAACAATTGATATTTATATCCCACAAAACCAAATAGAAGTCCAAATCCATTTACCCACAAATTTGTAAAAAGTTCACTTTCTCGAATAGTCTACATTCAAAATGAAAGCATAAAATTATTTTCTTTATACTGTTAATAGATGTGATTCTCTGCTTACATTTATGTAATGAAAATGTTAGATCTCTCTCTTTTATGTAAATTATTGCCCTTATCTTTTGTATAAGAAAGTGAAATGTATTTTGGTCAAATTTGATGTCTCGGCCATTCCAGGCTTCCAATAATATAGGGAGAGAATATTGTTAGCTTGAATAGAAAATATAACTCTTGGGAGAGAATTTGATTGCGAAGAGATTTCTAGCAGGAATTAGAATGTGCACTTCAAATTTAGATTGTCTGTATTGCTAAAATACAATGCTCGCTAATTTGTAAAATTTTAAATCAATTTATTTTTATTTCAGTTTTTCACTAATAAATAAATTCTCCAATCTTAATAAACACAGTACTTTACATATTTGTCATTCACATCATCTACATATCATATATTTTGATGATTACAGCCCCACTCTTTTATTTGGCATCAAATTCGAATGCTGTGGTGATTACAGATCTGCGTTTTTTTTTTTAGGAATTTTTTATTAAAACAATGCTAGTAGACAACGAGATTACCTGGCTGTAATTAATGATAACGCTGAAGCAAAGTGCTTTTTTTATTATTTCAAATTAAAGAAAGAGGATTCAACTTGTTAAGGTAAGCACAGTTATATGAAGCAATTTGAAGTGAGACAAGTGTAAATGTATCTGCTGGTACGACTGTTTCTATTGTACTGTAGGCAACTCACAATTGTGTGAAAAGCAAAAATGTTTCACCAGAATATTTCAAATTTTATGTAGTATAATAAATGTAAATATGATGTGTGTATTTTGAATTTCTATGTTCTGGTATATTTTACTATTTTAATATAATATTCGGCCTCGGTCCTTTATCGATCAAAAAAAAATGTAAATATGATGTGTGTATTTTGAATGTTGCGTAAATATATACTGATTTATTGGAATAAAAAAAGGGGCAGAAATAAAGACAGAAACTATACTAAACATCACAATAACATTATATCATGACTGAGCTGCTGTTCGAATAAACCTTCAGACCTTATTACATTCTTCAGTAACTCAACATGTTAAAACTTCACAAATTTCGCAACTTCATATAGATCTGCACAGCTAGACTATATATATCAACAACAAACCTAGAGAGGAGAAGGAACATTGCATAATAATATTTTCCATACTACCCACAATGTGTGTGAAAGTTTCTGCTGGGACAGTGCACAGCAAGCAGCAACCGAGATAAAAAAAACCATTTAAATTCAAGAAAGATCTGTCTCAATAGGGTTGTGTATATGGAAGATATAAAACTTTTTTATAGGGTAAAGTATTAGTAGTGGTTATAGATAACTGTGTGTGCTTGTATTTATTAACTATCTTTATATACAATTTAATTGCTTTAAAGCTAAGATTAAGGTTTTTAGTACTAGTCATACATTGCTATAGGAGTGAGTGATTACATAAATGATCAACTATTAGTATATCTTAAATTATTTAAATAAATAGTTATTAGGGGTCACTTTGACAATAAGTAAGTTGTTATAAGACCACAAGCTACTATTAGTACCTTAATTGAAATTACAATCTAAAACATTTCTTATTCAACACCTCCCATATAGTCATACTGCCAAACGTTCTAGCTTTAGTGAGATCTGCTGGTCTCAAACATTGATTAAACAAACACATAATTATCATGATTACCTACAAATTTTTCAGAATTGTTATGATTACTTCCCATTTTTTGTAGCGGTAGATCCTAACCATTATCTCTACAGGCTTTTAGACCAGAGGTTTACTGGTCTTCTTTCATGGATGGATCCTGTAAATGATGGCCACTTCCTTAAATGATGGCTATTACTCAATTGACCAAAATAGAATAGAAATTAGACCAATTCATAGAGTTTCAAAAGTGGGCTGAAATATTTCTGGTTAACCTTACAAACAAATCCTTTTCTTTAAAATTCCTTTTTTCGGTATCAATAAAAGGCTAGAGTCAGATTATACTATATTAATATTAGTGTCTAAGATCAACATAAACATAGTAGAAAAATAATATATCAAGGTCTGTGGAGAGATTCTACTCCATGAAATTCTAGAAAAAATATCTATATAGTTTGAAGGAAATTCACATTAGTGATATCAGATTTCCACAATCCATATTAACAATTCATGAGCATTTCTGGATTTGATTGTGTTAATTTTTGGCATGCCAAAAATTAACACAATCAAATCCAGAAATGCTCATGAATTGAAATTCACATTGTTAAAACCCAATGCTAAACTTCAAGATCGAATTCGAAAAGACCAAAAAGACGAAAAAAAAAAAAATATAAATAAATAAAAGATAAAAATTAAAAATTAAAAAAAAAAGATAAATAAAAAATATTTGCATCAGAGATCAAAAGGAGAAACTAGCCTCGACTAAGTCATTTTCGAAGTCTTCCTTGCCCTCTCGTGCTTCCCTCTACTACATCCGCTTTAGAATCTACCATCCTCTGCAGGTGGGCAGTCGACATGCTTCTCCATACCAAACAAGAGCTGCACTGCGGCGGAGTTCCTGCCAAATACTCGTAGGACAAGGTAGTTTTAGAAAACCATTACCATTTTCATATATTTTATCAACTACAGGATTCAATTGCACAGACTAGCAGCCACAATAAAGCAGCACAAAAACTTGAGGGATCTTCTGTAAACCCTCATGGACAAAGAAAAAACAAAATGTTATTTGATATTCCCTAAGAATTGAGAATATGGAACTTGAAATATGTAAATATTGGAGGCCCAACAACATTGCACTAAATAAACAAGCATATGAAACAAAGATATTGAGGAATATCAATCATGTTTGTTATGGATCACACAAATTGTAGGTAACTCAAAACTTCTACGCAATTTTAAGTCTAACAAAAGAATATTAGAAAATTAGCCCATAACTAATTTAGTTTATAACTAATGCAAAAACCATTATGAATGCTTTTGCGTCATTGCCAGACAGCAGAAACCAGTTCTCAAACTTCTCACAAATCTTAGAAGCTTAATAAATGGTATAAAACATGATTGCTAAGGATATAAATTTTCTTAATAAGTATAACTTGTAATCATATAATAACCATTACAGTACAACCTATCTAACTGTCTAAATGCATGTCATATAATCCATAATGTTTATATGCAACAACATCGTCTATACAGGTTCTGCTGACAAGATGAACATTTTCTTACACAAAATCAGTATCAATCACCAAGGGCAAGACTAATAAATACTCAAGCAAGCATAAGAGCGTCTCATTTTCAAACAGGTGTAAAAGTACAGTATACAAATTGTGTATACACCAGCCTCATCTTTCATAGACACTTTGAAAAGTTAATCATATAACACATTGGTCCTTCTGGCCATCAATCAGCTCAACATCAACTAACAGAGCAGGAAACTCGGACAGGTTCACGCATTTATTCTTCTATCGCTTGTGTCTAGAGTAGCAAGGTAGGAGCTTGCAGCAAGTGCATCAGTGCTAATAGTTGCATATATTCAAATTAGAAATGTGAAAATCAACGTGGTATATTTTTGAAACAGAAGCCTAAATAAAACTGTGAAAACTAAAAAACAAAAGTTCACAACATCATATTTATTCTGTAGACATTACAAAAAGCTAAGGAAATTAAAGGTTTTAGCAAAATAGAAACATATGACTATACCAAGGAGCTTGGCAACTAGATTAAACCTTAGGTCTACAATAGGATGTAAGATTCTGTAAAATAACAATTGTGAAGTCCCAATGGTAAAGAGCAGTCAATTTCACGAGGTTGGCAAGAAAACACAGAATCTATAAAACAAAAAGAAATCAGTTTCGCCAGGTTTATAAGAAAAAACAAATCACATGTGAAAGTATTCCAATTATAAAAGCTTTGTGGCCAACTGTAGATTTTTATTTAACTGAAAAGTAGATATTGCTACCAGAATCAATACTATACTGTTCATAGTCCACAGACTAAAAACAACATTTCCTACATACATGAAGGCTGATAAGAATTCATACACACATTTCATACAATACAAACTAAGGATGATCTTTATATGCAGCTCATCTATTCTTAATAGTGTCATAGTAGTCAATCTATGCCTTCAGAACTGACCTGGCACGAACAATACTTTTCTTATTTAATTAAAATAAGAACCCCAAAGACCCACATGAAAAGTGTCAAGCCATTAATGGGTGTAATAGGAAAAAGCAACAGCTTCGCAAATAGGGTCCCTTGAACATGAAAAATAGTTCAACAGCTTGAACATATAATAGCTTTTCAAACAAGAACAAGTCTACAGGGCCCCATAATGAACGAAGAAAGGCCTACAAACAACATAGATTCTTCTAGAAACACTACCAAAAAAAATCCTCTAGTCAAACAGCAAGGGCACATACATGCACAGGCTAAACCAATGAGTTTGAACCAAACAAAAAGCATTACAATCCGTGAAAACAAGAAAAAAAACCTTGAGGCTTGCACAAGATGAATGAGGGATGGGCTTCTTCTTATCAGCCTTTTCATTACTGATAGATTTTCCGCCATTATTAGCTAAAGTAGGAGCAGGGACAGAGGACTTTCCAGTAAAAAGGCCTTTGGCACCTTTTCCTGTAACCATCGTTTCTTCTTTAGCCGATTTCTATTCAGAGCCTACAAAACCCATATGCTAGGTTTGTGTGAAATTGGGCCCAATGGATCAAACCTGATATTCAATCAATGGATGAAAAGTAGCTTAGGTGTAGCAGAGGAACCCCAAACACAGGTTGTGCATGGAAAAAGAATGGAGTAATGAAGCGAAAACTAAGAGAAGAAAAAGCACCCAAATGAAATGAAATGGTAAGGTGTGGCAGTGGTGCTTTTGAATACTGTGAAAGTTTTCTCATATCTTCCCCAATAGATTATTTACAGATATGCTGAAAGCCCCCTGGAATTCGTCAAATCTTGAATTCGTTCCCCACAAACAAGGCTGGGCATGATGTTAAAAATAATGTTCTTCCTCATCTCCTTCCTCTCCTAATTCAAGATTTTCTGCAGAACCTCTACAATGTCGACTTTTTCTTCTCTAACTGTCTCGAATGAAAACTGAATATGAAGTTGCATTTGTAGGGAGGGACTTGCAGGCTCGCGTGGTGTCCCTAATGCGCAGCACATATTTTCTTTTTTCTTAAAATAGATTGTAAAAATGCTAGTTTCAACTTTCCACCGACAATAAGAATGCATCAGAAAGAATGTGGCAAATACTGTAGCGCCAAACCAGTCTGAAATCCTCTGCAAATGTCCAAAAGGCTACGAAATTTATTTTAGGGTCTTTGCATTTTTTCCTATTAATGTCATGCGAGTCTATGCACTTAGGTTTTCCGGTAGCATCCACCTCAGAAAATGTAGTTGAACCCTAACCACCAAGTGTCTCATTTTCTACTGCCATGGACGCTCAGATTTATTTCCCAGAGGGATGGGTGGACAGACATAACAGCACAACAGACTGTTACATACCATTTCTGAAGGCTATGAAGAGAGCCTGGGCACTTTTTCTGTTGCCGGGATTTTGCCACCTCTTACTTGCATGAAAACAACTAAAACTTAAACTGCCAAATGTTCATCTCAATCATTCTCTGCAGAGACGGTGATCTCCAGAACCCACCATCCCAAGACTCTGTTTTCCTGTGCAATTCTGCAGACCTCAGATTAGTGTCTTGAGGGGAATGCGTTCTCCGCTATCGGGAATATACAGCTTCCCTGACATATATACACCCGCCTCTTGCCAAAACATACCAACTGGTAAGCCCTTCTGCAAAAATGGTAACTCCAACACCTATGCTTTGATACTCGCTCCTTCTCATGGCAGGAACTAATAAGATCCCATGGCTCAATGTCCTGAGTTGAAGATTGTCAGCAGTCTTGCTACTATATTCCTCATCCTCTGAACTCCTTTGTACTCTGTTATTTCTCTCTTAAATTTTTCAAACAATCAGAAACTCCAAACTTTTTGTTATCAATCATAATATTTGGCATATGAAAATCAACTCTTCTTTCAACTTTTTGAACTTCATGATTTTCTACGCTAGAAGGAAGGGGTTGATACTTCTCCTAACCTCTTTTTTTCTTGTCTTTCTCCTCCAAGCATCATTTTTTGTCCATCAAAACATCAGAAGAATGCAAGCTATTATAAGATGGAAGAATATTTCTCCCCCCTTATGGATTGTGCCTAGAAGAACACATTTTCTTTTTGCTTCCTTTCATATGGTTAATCCTCATGGTCTGGTGGCCAATAGTAACACCCACTTTGCTACAATGATTGCATACAATAGGAGAATTTTCAAATTCAATAACCTACACTGGCCTAGCAAACTTCTCTAATAAAGTAAGCTCATGGAAAGTACCTTATCCATTTCCACCAACACAAAATCTAGCATACAATAGACATTTTAAAAATTCAGTAATTTAATTTAATAGCATTAAATTTATCAAATGAATTGGCAATAGCATGAGTCTCTTTTCACTCCATTATTGCTATATATTTAAGGATTGGATAATTTATTCAATAGAATTAAATTACCAAATTGAATTGGTAATAGTTATGAGGCTCCTTTCACTAAAGTGTTCCAAAAGTAGCCCAAATAAAAGCACCTAGACAAAGAACATGAAGCTATATACCAAGTTCAAACAAGAAATCCATTTAGGAAGAAAAAGGTCATTCCAACTCCAGAACCAAGGATCCCCACCAAGAACCTTAGAACATTCACAACAAAATAGAAAAGGAAAACATAAAGTATTTATTCAACCAAGTGGTTATCCTAACTTGACCTTTGAGCTTCTAGACATAGAAATTCCTCTACTTTTACTATGAATATTAGGAATACTGGTACAAAATTTTCCAACAAGAATGTTCCTTAGCCACTTAGATAAATTCAAAAGAAAAGATTCTAGAATATCAACTTCAAAGACCTTGGAGAAAATGCTAACCATCAATACTAATGGCGAAGCAACATGTTCCAAGACCATTTGTTGGAATGAAAGGATGCATGAATTATTTTAAACCTCATAAAAATATTATATCCATTGAATGAACTGTTATTATAATAACTTATGATTATATTCTTCAATATCTCACTTCATAAAATCATATACCTCTTTACACATCTCTAGAGCTGGAGAAGGAACAGATTCCAATACCATTTGTTGGGATGAAAGGGTGCAAAAATTATTTTAAACGTCATGAAAACAGTAAATATATTTACTTAACTTTTTTTGTACTAACTTATGGTTATATTTCTCAGTAAGTCACTTCGTAAACAATAGAAATTTTATAAAATCATATAACTCTCTAGAACTGGAGTCTTGAGAGTGCTTAGCAAAATGCAAACCATAAAATATATAGACAACTAGACAATAAGTAGGAGAAGAAAGATGATCACATTTTCTACCTACGAATTTATATCTTATATATGCTCTTTCATCTCTTATAGATCTAACTTAAAATATAAATTATTTTTAGACAAAAATAATATATTAAAATAATAGTAAAAAGTATGTAAAAATATACAATATACTATGACAAATTGTCATAATTTTGACCACAACAATAAATTCTTTGTAGAAAACAATTGATACACAAAATCAAATAGGAGTCCAAATCCATTTACCCACAAATTTGTAAAAAGTTCACAGTAGTTTCTAGAGTAGTCCACATACAAAATGAAATCATAAAATAAAAGTCACAGCATAGTAGTTCTGACTAGTTTCACCCAATTTTGTAAAGAGAAGGTTTCTCAATATCTGAAATTACAGCTGTACGTTATTTCTACATTTCAGCTTGTTCTTCTAGATATCTCTTGTATACCTTGTCTGTATCAGGCCAATAAACATTACAATTAAAAGGAAATAAAAAAGAATATGCAATGCAAATTAAGAAGCAAGAAAGAATGAATATGCAATGCAAATCTAGAGGTGCATACCTTTTATTCGTGCCAGCCTCAGATAATCTCTGATGGATTTTGGCATGTCGGGGATCTTCCTTATTTGATAATGGTTATGATTGCTAACATCTTGATCTTCATTTTGAACTGAAAAAAATGTAATTTCTATCAAATAAATATTTTGATTGTTAATTGGATTTCTTACTAGTGACCAAAACTAAACGATTGAATGAAATATTCTATTGTTAAAAAACTAATAGCCATTTACAGTGTGAGAGATCCCACATTTCTACTACATTTTAAATGCAAAATAAAGAAATATGTATGTTCTAGTAGAATGGCCAAATCAAAAGATTTAACATCTTCTTTGTAATAGTGTGGCCAAATTAAAAACAGTTTATAGACTTTTTATAAAGTATAATAGTGAGAAGATGACATACCTTTATTTTTATTCGTGATCTAAGTATCTTGACTGTAACAAAAAAAGTCACAAATTAATATTGAATTAGAAATATTTCTGTATTACCCTAATTTTGTAAAGAATAAATCTTTTCGTTTTTATAAGAAAGAAAAAATTTTAAATAGAAAAAAATCGAAAAGATAGTCCATAAATCAATTGACATAAGATATGAAGTATATTTTAACCCGGTTGAATCCATCAGTCTAATTCCTTTCCTTTATGAACACCTTTCCACTGTATTGTGAAAAATGATCGACTTGAGTGGAAATTCTTAGCTTGAATGGAAAATAGAATACTACTGTTTATATAGCTTTTTCAGCTATGTAATATTCTGTGCTTAAGTTTATTCGGCACTTTGTAGTCAACTCATCAGTTATTTTCTATAAACTCAACACGTAAACCCATCACTTATTTTCTATAAATCCAATGCGTAAACATTAATTCCAATATATGGAAAATAGAATACTAGTGTTTATATAGCTTTTTCAGCAATCTAATATTCTGTGATTAAGTTGATTGGGCACTTCGTAGTCAGCTCATCAGTTATTTTCTATAAACCCAACGCATAAACATTAATTCCAACATGTAAATGTTATTTGGAATACACCAACTTTTTACCTAAAATAGTTTTATACAATCATTATTTAATATAAAACTCTGTCCCGACACATTAGATATTAGTTCCAATACATCAACTCTTTATCAAAAAAAGACTTGACTTTTATGTGGCTAAATCACAATTTTACTGTCAATGAGTGGTGTAGTTGGCTAAAGCATTGGATTCTTCCTATATAATTATTAAAGTTAGTTCTATGTACCTAGGGTTACCCAAACAATGGTGACGTGTGGACTGTTGTTGTCTTCCTGAAAGGAATTAGTCTTGCTCAAGAGAGGTCAAAAACAAATTATCGAAAAAAAATTAAGAAATTGCCAATATACTATATCTAAGTTGTGTAAACAATAAATATTTTAAAACCAGGACACAAATTATTTCATACAAAACATAACTCTCATTCATACGTATTAATTCAAAACATAACCTTTCAGAATTACATGATGCATGTAAGAACATAGAAAATTAACGTGACTACAAAAGTTTTACAGCAGAGCGAATCTTCAAATTAGGCCATTCGTATCAGGATTAACTTCAAATAGGGGAACCTTTGAAAACGTGGCATAGATGATGAATGCGAGGTGATAACCATCTCATAGTTTGGTTAGTTCGTTCTTGGAGCTAGGGTTTCAATGCTTGCTTAATAATATTTGAAGATATATTTACACTGGTAACCTTTATACTCAAAGTGAAATTGAGGAAAATTTCTTTTAAATTGTATTTTAAATTTAAAAAATATTAAAATTTTAAGTTTATATATTAATATTAATAAATTAAATATTTTATATTTAAATATATAACATTTATTATTTCATGTAAAAATAAAATAATTTTATTAATAATGATGAATGACTTATTTGAAAGTTAAATTAAAATATATATAATAAAAATATAAATGTATTAGAAATAAATGGAGAATGATAAAATAAAATTATTTTTTGATAAAAAAATAAATTTTATCTGAGTATTTATATTTATAGAAAATTATAATAGATATGTTAAATATAGATATATCTTAAAATTTTAACTTGTGTCATAAATTTAATACAAAGAACTTTAAATCAAATATTTTAAGTTTCAAATATATGGGTTAGTGATGGAATTGATAATTATTATAAATATAAATTAATCAATTCCATAAATTTAAAATGTTGAATACTTCTATTATGATGAAGGAGAAGTCTTATAATAGATGCCACACACGCTAACCAATATTTTTTAATACTATTTTGATAGATTTTAGATGTAAAATTTATATTTTAAAAATTAATTATTCTTCACATTTAATCACCTATGCAACTTTAAACATTGTTTCTAAGACAATGAACCTAGCTTTGTGTATAGCTCTAAACTTCTTCTTTGTTGATCTAAACTAATATTATTCAAACTATTGAATTTAACTCAAGCTTATTTCTAATATTTAAAAGCTTAAAATGATAGGTGGTGCTTAAAACCAACTTTAATTTAATTTGTTGGATTTCAAGGTCAATGTTATTCTATACTAGATCGAAGGATGAATAAAATAGTTTATAAACATACATGTCACAAAATAAAAATGATTATTTAAAACTAACGGCATTTCCCTTATGCTACATGCATGTGTAGTGTTGTAAATTGCATCCTTGTGCAATGTCTTTCCTTCCTAGGCCCCATTTTAGCTTGTATGGTCTCCCACATTAATTTTAATATCCATAATCATCCAAACATTTATGAATGAAATTAATCAAGAAAGCATCCATCTACATTCAAGTGCCCAAGCATTAAAGTTCTCAAGCATTAAAGGCATGTTGTGCCATCATATTCTTCTTTACCGCAAGATTCAATAACCCTCATGCAAACATGTATTTTAAGATTTCCTTCTACATTATTGCAAATTCAAATTATTGAATTAACACTTATGATCATGTTGAAAGAGTATTGAGTCATCAAGGCATAATAAAATTTTATTCTTAGATATAACCTATATTATACATCAACATGTTTTACTTTTTAGCATATTTAATTTATATTTCAAGGTTTAATCCAAAATTGAGGTCTGAATTAGGAAACCTCAATTCACTAGAAACTATAGGGAACAAGGTCACTCACGCTATTCCAATTAATAGGGTGACTAAGTTTCCATAAATCCTGCAATCTCTACTTCAAAAAAATTTTGCATGTGTTATTGTCTCTCATTTTGGTTTCTAGTTCTGATATTTGCATGATAATTCTAGATTTTTCTATGCATGAAGAAACTCATCTTTCATCCCTATATAGTCCTACACCCAAAACATTTCAATTACATTTGAATATTCATAGTCTCTTACAACAAAGGATCATTATATAAACCTAGTGCTTCATCCCTATTGAGGCCTAGAGGATCATCTTCCTCTAAATGTAAGAGGAGATACGTCCATTGTTTCCTAGTTTTCCCATGCATCCTAACAAAAAATATTTCCCACCTTACATTCTTGTGAACCGAACACCTTACATCTTAATTCCCACTTGGACATCTAGATTGATTTGTATGCATTTTATTAACCCATATTATGTATCATATCATTGATATATTTCATTTATCTAGTGAGCTAGTTTAATTTTACATTTCATGTAAAACACAAAAATGTTTCTTTCCCTGCATTTTCTCTACATTTCATGTATCTTAATTTGATTTGTATGTATTTTAATTCATATAATTTATGTATAGCTTATTTTATTATAGTGCATCTCATGAATGAAGTTATTGTCTTCTTTTTCTAGTTCAATTTCATGTTTTATTGAAGATTTTGAAGATGTTCCCTTTCATTCATAGGATGATAAATTTTTCTTCCTTTTATTCATAACTATAATCTACCATATCCCAAAATTGATCCCACACATGAGGATGTTTCGGCAAAAGAAGAGATTAAATCAAAACTTGTTCCAAAAATAAGTTCTTGAGGAATGATATTTCCACTTCTAAACTATATCTCCCCTATGTGGATATTTTGGAGGAAGATAATTGTATTATAAACACCTTTATTAATATCACTTTGGTCTACCTAAATGGCATCCCTTATAGAGATGAAGCACTGATGAATATTGTTAATCCCTCTCTTAAATTTTGTCCCCCTCAAGATAATAGTGTAGATTCAAAGGATGTCTTTATTACCACTTTCCTTGAGGCTCTCACTTCAAGAGATGAAATTTGTAACAAAAACAAACCTAATCAAGTTAATATGATTCATTTTTTGGGTAGTAAGAATCCTAAGATTATTTTCCACCTTCATCAAGGCATCCCTCAACCTTAAATAAACTATTGATTATTTTACGAGGTGTTTTATAACCCAATTATCATGTCATACATCACACATAAAACTCAAAAAAAAAATAAAGATTCAAATATTAATCCCCCTTCTCAACATTTCCTTCATCTCCACATATGTAAGAAGTATTAAAAGAAATAAGAATAAGTTCATGAAAATAATCCAAAAAAGTAAAGTGCAAGAAGGAGTTTACCATAAGCCAAATATGAGATAAAGTTGCAAGATCAATCACGAAAACATGAGAATACTCCAAGAATCCCAATAAAGAGCCAAGAGATTTTTGAAAGGGGAAAAGAAAAGAAGAAGTTTATCCTCAAGAAAAAACCCCTTGTGTATTATGAATGAGGTAAGAAAAGCCTAAAGAGAGAGATAGAATATGAGCAACAAGCTCAATACAATACTGAGAGAACTAATATGTCAAGATGAGAGAAAATTATGTGTAGGAACTGTGAGAAAATTGTGTCAAGTGTGTGGAGAAGCATCTCTTAAGCAGAGATGAGTGGAGGAGTTTTCATGTAACTCTGATGTGTATGAGTGCCACATTCATACTAAGTGTGTTCCGAGTGTGAGGATCCTCATAAGGAGGAGAAAACCAATATCCTTATTAAAAGAATTACAAGATATGAGTTGTCCTCCCACTTGGACTAGACGACAAAATTACATGTAGAGATTCCTATAGGAATATCCTAAAATAAATAAAAGGAGGATACCTTGGTTTATCTTCAAATTAAATAAAAATAACCAAGGCAAGATTACTAAATTCTAACATCCCCCTTTATTCTTTACTTGCGCCAGGGTGATTACATCAATGGGTATCAAACCCAAATTTTTGCAATAAAATTCATTTTTTTCTCTAGAAAGAGGTGTTGTAAAATTACTTGCAACTTTATCTTCACCCTTGCAATAGATGAGGGACACTTTCTTTTCTTTAATTTTCTTTATAATGAATTGGTGGTGGAGAGAAATGTTCTTTGACTTTTCATGGTAAACCAAATTCTTTGCCAAGGCTACTGCGCTTTGATTGTCACAATATAAAGGTGTAGGTTCTTGTTGAGGTGGACCCAAATCTTCAAGTATTATTTTAAGCTATAAAACATCTTTAGAGGCATGAGTACAACTTTTGTATTCAACTTCAATAGAAGATAGAGAAACAGATTGATCTTTTTTACTTTTCCAAGATATAGCACCTGAACCAAGAGAAAAATAATACTCACAAGTAGATTTCCCATCATTGGGGTCTCCACCTAAATCTAAATTATTAAAACCTTTTAAAGGAAAATCAGAGTTTGCATCATAAAATAATCCTAAGTTAATAGTACCTTTAATGTATCGTAATATTCTTTTAGCAGTTTTGAAGTGTTTTTCTTGAGGTTTGGACATGAATATTGAAACTGAACCAGCACTAAAATATATATTATGTCTAGTGATAGTTAGATAATTTAAACTTCCTATGAGTTGTCTATAAGGAGTAGCATCTATAAATGGAGATTCCATATCTATCATTAACTTAGTTCCTAATTCACATGGAATTGAAACATGGTTAGCATCATTCATATGAAATCTATCTAGAAGATATTTAGCATATTTACTTTGAGAAATAAAAATACCCTTAGGGGTTTTCCAAATTTGCATTCCTAGGAAATAATATAAAAGTCCTAAATCAATCATTTAATTTTTTTGGTTAAAATTTGGAACATAATATCAGAAATTAAATGGTTAGAACTAGAAGTAAGAATCAAATCATCAACATAAAGAATGATAATAATAATAATGTAATCTTCACTATGCTTGATATACAAGTTAGGATTGTTTTTACTTCTTTCAAAACCTTGAGAAATGAAGAAAGCATTAATTTTGAAATACAACTTTCTAGGAGACTGCTTTAAACCATAAATAGATTTATTTAGTTTGCATACTAGATCTTCATGAGCTTCTTTAATAAAACTGGGAGGTTGGGACATATAGATTTCTTCATGCATGTTAGGTCATTTTCCCGTCAATGCAAAAATCCTATGAAAATGGCCTTTTCCTTGCAATCTAGTTAAGTTGTCTTGCCATGCCTGCAATCATATTTTTAATGTGCGATGAAGATCCACAATGTTTCATGGTGTGCGCTCTTGGCACTGTGCTCTTTATTGTGTCACCTAGCTCCAGTCCAGATCGCATAAGCTAATTCGCAAAACCCAGGGAGATATTCAAGTTTTAAGGTCTGTAGGAAACAGTTTTAGAATATGCCTTGATGTTGAAAAC
Source organism: Chamaecyparis obtusa (assembly GCA_027943335.1). Classification (NCBI taxonomy): domain Eukaryota; kingdom Viridiplantae; phylum Streptophyta; class Pinopsida; order Cupressales; family Cupressaceae; genus Chamaecyparis; species Chamaecyparis obtusa. The sequence goes on along the minus strand of BSBK01002089.1, from coordinate 213,388 downwards.
CTTTCAATGTTTTTTGTTTGTCTGTATGAAAACCCTAGTTTTTTTCAACCTTGTGCCTTCCTGCTTTTGTGTGCTCATCTTCCAATGTTGAAAACCTTGGATGTTGTCGATCCTTCGCTGTTGTGAAAACTTTGGGTGTTTTCGACCTTGCATTTCTGCCCTGTTTGTTGGCATTCTTTAACTGTGCAACTGCGATCTATTGGTGGGCCCAGGTCTTCAATGGGCTTTAAAATGATTGGTTGTTTCATGATCTAATGTCAGAGTTTTCTGACATGCGACCATGCGACCGGTTACCTTTTTGTGCTGGGGCCCATTGGCGTGGAAGTTCAGTGGTCCCATTGGCGGCTTGTGGTTGGCTATCGCATGATCGCATGTCAGAGATTTCTGACATGTGATCATGTGACAAGGGTGCCACATTGTGTTGGGGCCCGGTGGCAGGTGGTGATGTTGCATTTTCTGATTGGTCGATGTGGTGGTGACATGGAAGTTCTTGGTGGGGCCGGTGTTTTCAGTTTCCTAACAAATTCAACGTGCGGCAGGGTGAATGCTAGTGGTTAGTCACATGTTCGCATAGCCTTTTTCAAGGCTATGTGATCATGTCACTGACATTCTGCATTAACTCTCGGCAGCAGCGGTTATGCAGCAGGGTAAAGGTTTGCAACTTGTCACATGTTCGCATAGCCTTTCTCCTGGCTATGCGATCATGTGACAACTATTATGATGTTGTTGTTGCGGAGTTAAGGTGGGTCCATGGTGCCAATGGTGCTGATGTGCTAGATTCTAATTGGTTGTTGACCGGCTAGCCGTTGGCGCCCAAATTCAAATATGATTGTAGGGTTTCTTGCTGGTGTTTTCACAGTGAGCTATTTGCGACAAGTGTGGTAGCTCAGAATTTAATTTTTGCAAGATAGTAGCAGTTGTGATGATGATGAAGAAGATATGTGCGGCTACGCAGATCAGATTTTCTTTCCTGGGGTGTCGCGCTGGTTTAAATGCAATAGTTTGTTTATCTCTACAGGCAGCTAGGGTTTGGTATGTCAGTGACCTCTATGTGCATGTGAAGTTTTCCAAGTTGGTCTTGACATCAAATTTTGTCTCTCCTACAACAAGAAGGCTGTAACTTGTGATCGCAGTTAGTCTATGGTGATGAAACCAATGCAAATGTACATCAAATTTTACCTAATTTCTTCCTGGGTTTCTAGGCTTCTCTACACTCTTTCTCTTCTTGTTTTACTAGGTGGTTGCAGACCTAAATTTTTCCCTAATGATCGGTAGCTTGTTGCAATCCTTGTTCCTATAAAAGGATTTTCATGATCATTAGGAAGGGTTCTGAATTTTGTCAGTTCTAGGAAGGGTTCTTTTCCTGTAGATTTTCTTCTTCTTCTCTGCATATAGGGTGTTCTTCTTCTTCCTTTGTTGGTTCAGAGAATATAATGCATGTTGCAACAGATTTGTCTCATGTATGAGAACTCAATTTATTCTTACTGTTACCAAGCTATCTCCATTTGAATTCTGGATTCATTAATCATACATCAAGGGTGTTTGATTTTTCTATAAATGCATTGCCTAAGTGTTTGCAAGTGGAGTTGTCTTCATAGGGATAACTGGTTCAGAGTTAGTTTTCATGTATGTATGAGCTGAGGTGTCAAAGATATGTCATGCTTGTCTTCCAGTGGATGCTGGTCAATGTATTATCTTCTTATAGGTCTCTTCTAAGGGGAGGGTTCAAATCCTTTGAATGGATAATAACGTACTTGAATGCATAGGTGGGTTGTTAAGTTGAGGTTTGGTCATGGTGTGTGATTGATGTTAGGCATCAACACACTGATTATATTATTTTCTTGTTTCATAGCTTTCTCTTGCAATAGGGTATTTGACTCTGCCGCCCATTGGATAAGGCACTAGTCTATGAGAGATTTAGGGTATCTTAGGGGTCCCTTCAATCCATTTAAAATCATGTCCTTTAAGTTCCACCCTTTCCCTTTCATGTTGTTAGGATAGGTCTCTAGTTTTCATACTCATTCCATGCAAGTAGGGCTATTGCATGAGATATTGGTTTCATTGAGGTACAGGATACCTATAAGAGTTTGAGAACCATTCCATAGTCAGTTACTTGTAGGCCTGTAGTGTGACACAAGTTTTATAAGTGTGCAGTTGAGGTATACCCGCCTGAGTGATGTGGAGCTCAAAGTGTAGAAGGATCTCTCTTTGATCCTTGTCAGTTGGCCTTTTTCCTTGTCAGATTTGGAGTGTTGAGTGAATGTGACATTAGCCTTGTCAATCCTTATGTCAATTTGACCTTTGGGGAAAAAGAACACCAACTATGCAAATCACCATTTAAAAAATCACTTTTAACATCCATTTGGTGAATAGGCCATTTCATTTTAAAAGCGAAAGCAAAAACAACTTTAATGGTAGGCATTTTTGAAACAGGGTAAAAGGTCTCATTATAGTCTAAACCTTCAATTTGAGAGAAACCTCTTGCTATAAACCTAGCTTTAAACTTACTAATTTCATTATTGGCATTCAACTTAGTTTTATATAACCCTTTGCATGAAACTAGATTTTTATCATGAGGTAAATAAACTAAATCCCAAGTATTATTAGAAATTAAAGTGTCATATTCCTCTTGCATAGCATTTTACTAATGAGGTTGATTTTTAGCTTGACAAAAGGTTTGAGGATCATTAGTGATCATAAGAGAAGACATTAAAGAATAATTATAATAACTAACTCTCCTAGGTCTAAGACCAGCCATTCTAGCAATATAATCATCACCTTTATTAAGTAAATCTTTAAACCATTTAAGATTTCTGTTAGAAGTAACAGAAATATCACTATGAGGAGTATCATTATCATCATGATCAACATTATCACTATGAGGAGTAGATATATTATTACCATCATCATCATCATTAGTATTACTAGTAGGAATAGAAATAGAAGTATTAGGAGTAGGGTTTAGAATAGGAGGTTGGTCCTCCACAATCTCAATTGTGCCTCCTTTAAATTTATCATCTTTGACATTGGAGCAATCATGGACTTCATTTTCTACAATGCAAACATCTCTTGCAATATGTACCTTGTTAGTAGTGGGATCATAAACTGAGTAACCTTTAGTAAATTCATCATACCCAACAAAAATAAATGGAGAAGATTTAGAATCAAGTTTGTGCCATTTTTGTTTAGGTGTGTGAACATAAGCAATAGATCCAAAAATTCTCAAATGATGTAAATTTGGTTTTCTACTAGACCACACTTCATCAGGAGTTATATCTTGCAAAGCTTTCGTAGGAGTTCTATTAAGAATATAAGTGGCACAAGTCATTGCTTCAGCCCATAACTTGTAAGGAATATTTTTTGCATGTAACATACATCTAGCCATTTCCATAATAGTTCTATGCTTCCTTTCCACCACACCATTTTGTTGTGCTATAAAAGGGATGGTAAGATGATGTTTTATACCAAAAGATCTGAAATAACAATGAAATGTATTTTTAACATATTCAGTACCATTATCTAAACTATAAGAATTTGAAGCTTAGAACCTGATTGTCTTTCCACAAATATATGAAATTCAAATAATGTATCAAGAACTTGATCTTTACTATGCAAGAAATAGATCCAAATTCTTCTAGTAAAGTCATTGACAAAGGTAAGAGCATACTTCGAACCTTGAATGAACATGTTCTCAATTCATCCCAAAAGTTCACTATGAGTCAAATGTGACTTATGAGATGCCCTCCATGAAGTACCATGAGGAAAGGGCTCCCTTTTCATTTTGCCACTCATGCACCATGTGCATGTAATTTTAGATGGAACAATATGTGGTAATCCTTCAACCATGTTATATTTGAGCAATCTAGAAATATAATTAGAATTCAAATGGCCGAGCCTTCTATGCCATACATTAAAATCAATATTAACTTTCAAAGAGTACCTTGATGAGGCAAACTCATAAAGCTTAAACAAATTATCATGATCCAACTTAGTATTAGCAACAACATGATCATTCTTAGGATTTAATAATGTAACACATGTCCTTATGAAATTCAACTTTGTAATCTTGACATAACTGAGAAACTGAAAGGAGATTGGATTTAAACTCAAGAACATTATTTAATTTTCTATTTGGAAAATTAACATCACCAAATCCATCAACTTTGCAACTATGATTATTAGCTAATTGAATAGGAATATTTGTTTTATCAGGTTGCAAATAATCAAACACTTATCTATGATATGTAACATGGTGAGAATCCCCACTATCAATAATCCATTCTAATGCATGAGAAGCTTTAAAACACACAGTAAAAGCATGACGAGATTCATTAACTTGAGATTTGAAATTATTTTGATTATTGTTATTCATAGCCTTCTTATCATTTTGCTTTTTAAAACAAACATTAGTTAGGTGACCATCTATGCCGCAATAAGTACAGTGTGGTTTCTTATTAGGAGTATTTAGTTGATTATTATAATTATTATTATTGTGATTAGCATTATTGTTATATGAGGGCCTAGAATTAAATCAATTGTTATTATGATTATTATTATTGTTATGAGGATTATTATTTTTATGATGATTATAATTTTTATTACGAGAATTATGATTATTATGAAAAGAATTATGATTATGAGAGCTATTATTTTCATTTTGATGCTTAGACACAAAATCATGTTCAGAAGATCTAAGAGTACCAAATTGCAATAACTTAGCTTCCTCTTGACGTAAAATATTTTGAAATATACCATAAGTTAACTGAGGAGCTAAAGTAGAAATAGCAAGTTGCGAATGAATGTTAGTAATAAATTAATAAAATTATTTAGGAAGACACTTCTTGAGAATAATAGTAATTAATCTAATATTAGTTAAAGTAATAGTCATGCCACTTAATTGAGCTTTAATAGCATCAAATTTAAGTAAAAGTTTATCCATGGATTTAAATTCAATATACTTGAGATCTTCCAAGTTATCTTGGAGTTGAATCTTATGTGATTCGGTGGAGCTATCATAGGTTTGTTACAGAATGGTCCATGTTTGACGAGCTTTGGTGCAATGTCCAATTATGATGTATAAATCAAGAATAATTGAAAGACCACTTAATCCAAGGGCTTCTTCATTTTTAACTTGCCATGCATCTATGTTTGTCTAAGAAGCAATGACACCTGGTTCAATAGAGGCATCTATAGAAACTTGGAGTAAATGTTTAAAATGAAATATAAAAGAGATGTGTGTTTTCCATTGATGATAGTTAGAGCTATTTAATTTGATTTCTAGAATTAGGGTAGACATGATTAGCTAAGTAAATGATTAAATTAACTTTAATAAAGTGAAATTTACAAATAATATCTAAAGTAAAAGAATAAGAAAAACAAATTAACTCTAAGCTTAAGTATGCTTTGAATAATACAAATTGAATTTTTTTTTTAAATAAGATTTTATTAAATTTTTTAAAATAAAGAAGGTAAATTGATTAAAATTAAAATGAAGAGTGTAATAGTGAATAAAGAGGTATAACAGACAATGTATTGACATTAATTAAGATTTGTTTACACAAATTGATAGAAACAAAATAAATTGTAAATCAAATGCTTTTGTTAAATATAAACTAGAATGGATTTGATAAATTGAATTTTTAAAATTTAATAAAATTAACAAATTGAATTAAAATCAAAAGTATTTATGAGTTAAAAGTATTACTTAGAATAATTTAAAAGTATTATTCAAAATTTAATAATAAAAAACTAATTAACAATAAACTTATTAGAATTAATGAAGAAAAATAAAATCTTTAAACTAAATTGAATATTAAAATGTAACAAATTAACAATTTGTTTTACTATCAAACTAACTTTCAAATTTAAGAAAACTAAATTGAAAAGGAATAGTTAAAAAGAGTTTTTTAATGAAGAGGAATCAACTAAATGAAGATAAGAGACCAAGACCAGTTAGGCCAAGTTTAGATTTAATGAACCAAACTGCAGTAAAAATGTAGAGGTCATATGCCAAATGCAACCAAAAAGGCTCACACGGGGATGTAAATCACTCTACCAATATAGACTGAACTAGTCAAGGAAGGATTGACAATGCACAAAGGAAACTCAAGACAAATCTTATATCTAAAAAAACCACTTCTAAAGCAAGAGAATCATGCCAAGAAGGTACCAAGGAGAATCACACTTGGAGCAGTTTGAGCTCACGCAACCAAGGTAAATGGAGCTAGTTTGGGCTCATGCAGCCAAGGAAAAGATAAAACACTATGAAAAGCTAGATGAGACTGCACACAAGCTAGAAATGTATAGAAATAAAATGATTTATACATAAGTTTATATTTCAAGATATGGCTACAAGAGATAGCTCACATACCTGGACAAATGGCTCTGCATGGGAGGCTCATGCAGCTGGTCAAAGAGCAATCAAGGACTACTCATGCAACATGGAAGGAGGCTGCAAAAAAAAAATAGCATACACTAAGAAGGAGTCCACGCAAGGAACCTCATACAAGGGAGGAGTCCATGTAAGGTACCTCACACAAGGGGCAGCTAAAAAATAAGTTAAAGCTACTAAATGCTAGTCAAAAGAAGATTAAAAGGCATATTTAAAGTAGCTAATGGTAGTTATGAAGATTTGATGGCTACAGAAATAATTGATCCAACTAAGGTAAACAATGAAAATAGCAATGTAATATGAAATGAAATGTAAAACAAAGAGATATTTACTGCGCACTCTAATGAAAGTTACTTATTGTCAAATGTTATGAAGGTTGTGTAATAGAAAGATTAAAATATTGAAACAATAGCAGAAAAATAGCAGATTAATAAGGATTGGTATTATTATTATGTGAAATGTTATGCCAAATCTGCTAGAAATATCATGAACAACGATGCCAATTTTTTATAACAGTGATGCCAAACTTAAAAGACAGATTTATTTTACTGTTAAAGTGCAATATATGTAGAAAAAATATTTTAAAAGTTGCCATCAATAGAAAGAGATTAAAAAAATAGAATAAAAGGAAGGATAAATGGTTGTAGCAAAGAAGGAATAAAACATGTTGAAACCTGCAAAACAGAGATTAAAAATATATAGATATGATAGTTGTAAAAGACAAAACAAAATTGAGATATGCGAAATCTCTATTGAAACTTGCAGACAAGGTTAGAGAAACCATGCAAAACATGAGTTCCTTTGTTTTATTGTTGTGTTTGTTATTCAGCTTATTCCATTTAGTTTCTTATGCAAGTTACAAGTTAATTACATATATCCACAAGTGGGAAAAAAAAAAATTGTGAAATACTGATTCACCCCCCCCCCCCCCCCCCCCACATCAATATTTCCTATTGAACTAACAATTGGTATCAGAGAACAGTTATTCAAAAAAGGCCTTATAGCTTGAGTAAGATCTCTATGGATATGGATCAGTTGCAGAAATACCTAGAGAATCTCTTGAGATGATTGATATTCTCACTAAAGAAAGAGATACTCTCAAGAACCAATATGAAAGTGAAAAAGACTACATTGAGCAACTAAAAGACAAGATAGAAGATCTTAAATCAAAGAAAGATCCTATAGCTCAGATCAAGGATAGTGATGAAGTTTCAAAACTAAAAAAGGAAAATGAGATCGTAAAGCATGAACTAAGGATTTTAGATCTAAAGCTAAGCTTGAAAGATGATAATAGCAAAGTTGAATCAGATCTGAAGTCTGAAAATGTAGATCTAAGGTCTAAACTTACCAAAGTAACATCTAAACTTGAGACTACAAAGTTGCAGTATGCTGAACTTGTGAAGTATAATACAATTGTGAAAGGAGAACTAACTCAATCCAAGCAACATCTTGAGAAATTAAATTCAAGTAGTGAAAATATTCACAAACATATTTCTTATCAGAAACCTTCTTATGACAAAATTGGTCTTGAATATTTTGAAGAAAATTTCTCAAAGAAGACTGAAGAATATAAAGAACCAGATCTTTGAAAATTCAACAACTTGAGAACATAGAAGAAGAAAAACAAAATAAAGTTGAGTCTTTAACAAATCTGAATATGTACCTAAACAACCTAAGAAAGATGAATCACCTAAATAAATGTGAAATTAATTGAAATGTAGATGTTTTACATGAAATTCACTTGGACACATGAAAAGAGATTGTACAGGTAAGAAATTCAAACCTGTATTTGGTTATTGTTATAATTGTCATGGTTTCGGTCATAGAGATATTGATTGTAAGAAACCTAGACTAATAATGAAGATAATAGTAGAATGTTTAAAAGTACTAACTCTTCAGATAAATGACCTACTAGAGTAAAAAACAATATAAGAAATGGAGTTGTGTGTTATAGATGCAACAATTTTGGACATATTGCCAGAAATTGCAAATCGTTGATCAATCATTCAAGGCCGAGATATGGAAACAATGTCATAGTTTGTCAGATTTTTAATAACATGGGTCACACAACAAGATATTGCAGAATGGAAAACATGAGGAATCCTAATCCTAGAAGAAATGTGAACTACACTAGAAGAAATATGGATATCAACAATAGTCAAAAAGGAAATAACAATAACATGGAAGAATTTATATTTGTTAAAACTACAAATCAAGCAAGTGCATCCACAATATCAGGAAGTCAGTCAGGTGAAGCATTTGGAAGTAAGTTGGAATCAATTATGAACCCATATCAAACTAATTGAGCATCAAATCTCGTTAATTAAGCATTATACTAAGCACCAGAATAGCATAGAATTCAACAGAACTTCAGTCAAGCCTTGTGAAGTTAATATATAATAGAAAGTGATGTAAGGAACCTATGGTTAAGAGCACATGGGATTATGAGTATGTATGAGAGCACACGGAGTGAAGGAAGTCTGTAGACAACCAGGAACATCTTTTTCCCATGAATACACTTATGCAATCAATGCAACGATAATGACTTGAATGATTTGATAGATAAAAGTGGTTTATTGGATATCGTTCGATCATGCATGAGTTTACAAGAGTTTTAAAGAGCTAGTTAGTAAAGGTTGAAAGCAATTTGAAGGATTTAGAGATAGATTTTTTCCAGATCTACATAGAAGCCCTAAATCATGATTCTAAGGTATTTTACTAAGAGCTTACTATTAGAGAAGGTATTTTTTAGTGCAATCATGGATGTATCCCTAGTTCACACCATTAAGGACACACCTATACCTAAGGTGAGAAGGGAACCTATATAACCTACTGATGATAATCCTAGCTTAGTTTTATTGTCTATACTAGACAGATTATTGCATTTGGAAGATGTTAAAGGATCTTTGAAGTGAAATTTTGAGATTTTAGGAGACAGTAGCATGATTAGAGAATATGATAAAATATACAACCAGGACATGACCTATAAGGAAGGGTATGAATATTTAGGTCAACTAGATATCATCAAGTATATGTTTCACTATGAGTTCCAGAATGATGAATGCAATAAGATTATTTTGAGCAGAATTCATGATGGAAAGTTTTGGTTGGATGATAGAGTGATAGATGTCACAGCTAATTTGATTCATGAAGTAACAAGTTTATCCAACAAAGGTGTAATTCCACTAAATGAGAAAAATGTAAAGAAAATAGTCCTAGATATCACTAAGTCTTCATACAATGGAAGAGGTATTATGATAAGTAAAATTGAGCAGAATGATGTTAGGTATGTTTGTAAGATAATGACTACCAAGTTATGTGTCAGTTCTAGAGAAGATGATATGATAGCAGGTATGGTACAAGTAGTCTATCTTATCTGTGTTGATAAATTTGATGTTGATATGAGTGAAATTATGAGGATTCAACTGATTGAAAATCTTGAGAAGATCAAAAAAATAAAGAATTCATAATTCAAATTTTCATCATTAATCACCTATATGTTTTTCCACCTTTTGAGAAGATTTCCTTACACTATAGGACCTGATTGTGTTGGATATTGGTAATGCATTGGGGAGATTATTGAATACATTTAATATGTTTAATCACTACATTGAGTGATGTGGGAATTATTGATGTTGTTATTTGTGTGTTGTCACTGATGTCAACATACGTTTCTATGAGAAGAATAGGTTGGTTATTACAGTGTACAGATATTGTACGGATCTTTCAGAATGTGCGAAGTCAGTTGTGTGTACAAGAAGGTGTTGTAATCTTATATCTAAGATTGTATGATGTAATATAGCATATTGGCTAAGTTACAAAAGACTTGGTGAAGACTGGTTACAAGATAGTGACACTGGAAGTTGGCAGAGTTAGTCTCTGAGTATTTGGTATATCTTACAGGCGATGAGGATTTAGTGTATGCAGGCTTAAGAGATGACAGATATTGTATTGAAGAATGGTCTCTGGTCTTAGCAAGGAACAAAAAGATGGATTACGTCAGTTCACTACTACATTTGACCTCATTTTTCTACAAAAATTTTTGATAATCAATTAAAAAGGTTTAGGTTGGTCAGATTATAGAAGGAAAACTTCCTTTTTTTTAATCCATGTCTGTGTTAGTTAAAATTTTGACTAATACCATGCAGGTCAAAATTTTGACCAACACAGACATAACTTTATAAAGAAAAAAGATTTTGTCTCTAATTTCATTGTTTGGTTTTAACTTGGAGCACACAAAGGAGTTAGAGCCTACGATTGTTTGAACTATTATTTGGTGAGAGTAAAAGGAGGACTGCCTTCCTGCGAGGGTTGCCACTGTGATTTTCTATAAAAGGAGGACCGCTTCCCTGTGAGGGTTGCCACTGTGATTTTGTGTAAAAGGAGGTCCGCCTATAAGGATTTTCTTACTCTGCATTTGTTTGGCACTGTTTTATTGGTTACCTACTTAGGGCACATGAGCAATGTGCTATGGCATCATGTATTTGGTATTTTTCGGCATGTTTTTTATCATTGTTTATATACATTTGATTTAGAGATGAACTTGCGAAACCCTAAATTTTTGAATCATCGCATCATGTTACATTGTAAATGTACTAGTGTTAGGTTTATGATTATAAGGTTGGAAGAGGAAATATTGTAAATAAGATTGAGAAAATTGTGTTTTTAACATTTTTTTACTAGTATTTATTTTCTACTGACTTCGTGTGGATTGGAATGTCAAATCTAACTCCATAGGAAGTCTACCTAGAGTCATACCTTTCAATTACAACCGGTCTGAGATCATTTGGTGGAGAAATCTAAAAGAAATTATGTGACAGTCATCTATAGACCATTTTTTATATAAAACTAGGGCAGTCAGCTTTCTACAATCAGCTTTCTATGGACTCTTTGAGATTAGGTGTGACTGTCTACACACTATGGCTTTAGAAGTGCTTAAAAAGACCCCAAATAACAAAGCAACCATAGACTCCTTGCACTCCCAAGACTCTGAACCTTCATCAGTCTTTAATAATGTCTAAAAATGAACAAACCTCAAAGGAATAGGGCTCAGTCCATCGAGAACCCCAAAATCCCCAAATTTAGCACTTATAAACCCTTAATCCAAGGGTTTCTTAAATCTCCTACCTCCGATCACTTCTAATCTATAAGAATTACAACTAAAAAAATTATGTCCATGTAGCTCTAAATCTCCAGCTTATCCTTTGTCTCTCATTTCATTGTTTGGTTTTAACTATAGTTTCCTCTATAAATTATGGTGATCACCCAAACATTCATCCTTCTCATTACATTAATGGATTAGGGAAATATAGTACATGTTAATACTCAGTCATTCCATGTGTTACAGTGGTCAAAGGTCATGGAATGACCATATTCAATTGGAAACTCACAAAAATGTCAAAGGAATGGTTGAAACTAATCTGCCAGTCAAAATTAATTGAGTAAAAATACAAATACAGACCTCACAAATGCATAGATGTGGTCAAAGATCAATATCTAACTATTAAAAATGTATTGAAATGTAAGACAATGAAAAAATGAATCCAAAATCACTCTAAAAACTAAAGGAAATTGCATTTCAAAGAAATTTATTTATCAAAAACTCAATATAGTCCGTACACTAGGCCTCTTCTGCCATACAATGAAACTTTGGCATATTTGATGGATTAGTTTGCACTAAAACATAATAAAATTCAATTCCCTCCATTTTCTAATAACTGTTGCATTTCAAATTTTTGAATTTGCAACATTACAAATTTGGAGTTTTTGAAACTTTTAAAGATAATGAAGCCTTAAGACTTTGAAATGTGACCCAAATGAACTTATTAAGCATTATTAAAATAAAATCTAAACTATTATAAACTCGTAACACCAAATACCATCCTAGGCTCTTATGTTGGTCCTAAGGCCTATTAGGCCTTTTAAGACTTATTACATATTTTCCATTTGCCTTGCATAGAATGACCTTATAGGCCATTATAGGTGCTAATACATTCCAATTGATATCTTTAGATGTCATTAGGTGCATGGTTGTTATTATGGACTCCTGGTAGTCTTTGGATGTTCTAGGTGCCCCTGCACCATGTTCACCACCTTTGAAAGGATTCTTGTCCCAAGAATCAGTCCTGGCATTGGATGTCTGAGTCTGAACCAAAAATTTCAAAAAAACATCAGCCAACTCAAGATATGAAAACATGTCTAAATTCATTAAAAAAATTCATATTACATCTCATTAAATAATGTTGAAGTCAGATTGGGAAATAAAAGTGAAAATATTACGCCTTCCAAACGTGCATAAAACTATTCAAAACTCCAATGAAATGTAACACCATATCCTAGAAATCATTTGAATCCATATGAACCATAAAAATAAATGTTTGTCAAAAATATAGTTAGATTGTACCGTCACAGGAAGTGACTGGCAGATTTCAAATGAATTACATTTTCATTGCTCGAACATTATTTACATTCACTGTTATGATCTGGAATCGATCATTAACTTGGTGCATTCCCAATACTCATTAACTTAGTTTACGTTTACTATTATGATCTCTAAATCTGGAACAATGGAGTTTTGAATTTCTAGTTTCTAGAGTGTATTTATTTTAATGTTATGTAAATTTAATTTAAGAATCAATACTATCAATACAAGTATAAGCATTGTTAACTGGATTTGTATTCTCAATTCAATTCGTGCAAGAATATGATGTACTTTACATACTATTAAATTTTTTAAAAACTTCACATATTAACTTTTGAAGTAGAACTAAAGGCAATGCATTGTTGTTTTTTATTGCAGGAAAAAATAGGTTTTAAAAGGGACCCGAAACCACATACAAGGTAGAATAAAAGTATAGCGTTAAAGGAAACTAAAAAGAGATAGGACTGGGTACTAGTCCACCATAACCAAAACCAGTATAAAAACTAGAAAACCAAAAACCAGTAAAAAACTTACAGAAGGCCAGTACCAAGGACCCGGGGCACTAGATAAACTCCTTGCGAGTTTCATCAGCTTCTTGCTTTGCCTCAGATATCTTCTTTATTGCAGCATTGAAGTCAGAGAGATCCTAGATTCTTTCTTGAATCTTTCTCCTTTTTGCAAATCTGGTACATTTTCCCAAGCCTTCCTCTTCCAAGTCCTTTGTATTCTAATCAGGTTTCTTGCTGGGGGAACTAGCATCCAGCTCAACTTTAATGGTCATAAAAATTCCATGGCCGAACCCATAAAATTATTGTTGTCATGCATGTGTTTTTTCATGGTGTTCTCCATTGTTTCCATTCTAGCACCTTTTTATCCCCATCAATGTTCGTTGCCATCCGCAGTTTTCGAACTAGACTCCAACTTATCCTACAGGGAATCCACCTTAGTGGAAATAGAGTGATACTTTAAATTTAAATTCTTGATTTCCTGATAAACCCATTTCAGTAATTGGAAAGAGTCAATACATTGTTGTTAATTTGTTATTAATAAAAAAATTATTGGCAAATCAGAAATTAGTTATTGTTCATGTTGTAAAACTAAACTATTTTAACTAAAGTATACATGCGGTTTTTACAGAAGAGGTTGAACAAACTATAATCTTGAACAAACTAAGTGGAATATGTAAACATTTTCTAAACTATCTCTTTTCTCTATGATTGATTATAAATATCATGGTGTTTTATGTCACTTTCATTAATTGTATCATGGTTGTGCTCTATTATTGTACTTAACCTTTAACATATCTCCAATGATTACAATGACTTGCATATGCTTGTACCTTATGGTTGTTTCATCTTCTTATTGTGATTTTTTCCGATTTAAGGCATGATATGTCAATGTCTTCTTATTGTATTTATTCTATTAGGACTTCAAACTGAGTGACATTTCCTTTTCACATGAGCATAGAATTCAAAATTGCTTCTATAGAAGAAATTGTTCATTAATAGTAGATAGATGTGTTTTGCCCTATGATCTCATGATAATGTCCATATTCAATAACTCTATAACATGATGGTTGTTCCTCTTAAGAGAGATGGTTGTTCCATTGTTCTAAAAACTACACTTTGTTGTCCTTTTGACATGATAGCATTATATGTCAGAAACTTTAAGGTTCTCTTACCTTTTGTATGTCATGGCTTCACCTCTATGTAGCTAAATCTCACTCTGAAAATGATCTTCTTTTAGGAAACAATGAAAATCCTCTATGGGTTCATACTTATTGTGACTTCTCATGGTGCACTATCATTGCTTTTACACTGTATTTTTCCAATTCTTTTAAATTGTCACTGTCTTTGAAAATTAATGCCATATGTTGTTTACATTTGATTCAATTTCCATATTAATTACTGTATGGTGAAAATGTGACCACACTTTTATGAATCCTTACATGCAAGAAAACTCAAAAATGAGCCCTCACAAATCGATCCATAGCTCTTTATCCATGGAGTTGCAAGATTTGTAAAATTGCTCTCAGCTAGAGCTATAAACTCGTGACCTTGCTAGTCAACCATACAATGAGAGATTCACAATGAAAACAAGGGCAAGAATGTCAATATCTCTAATGAAACCAAATGTATGCAATGCAATGCAAATCTATATGACAATGCAAGTTAATCTATTGCATAAAAGGAAATCTAAGCTAATATGCCATGATAATGCAACTAAGAAAGGAAATATGTAACTACAATGAAATGCAATAACAAGTCTTCAAAGCTTGGATGTAGAATATCTTCAAAGAGCTCCAAATGACCTAGAAAACCTGTAGCATAATATTAGCATGAAAACTTAAGATATGAAAATGAGGAAGAGAGCTCTTCTTTTATAGAGAATGAGAATCAATGGACGGTCGAGATTAAGAGGCAAAAGACTTAATCAACGATGGAGAAAAATAGAAGCTTGATCCTTGTGCACAAATATCCTCCAATAGGAAAATAGGAGTTGACTTTAGTGTCCATATGAGACAAAAAGTACTTTTTCTCTTTTTATAAAATAAGAATAATATTTTATTTGTGCAACTTAGGATAAGAAAAAAAGTGGGGATTTTTTATTTAAATAAAAGGGGAGGAAATTCCTTTTAAATAAATAAAGACTTAGGATAAAGTGATTTTATTATTTAATTAAAAGAGATTTTTAATTAATTAAAAGGGAGCATGTTCTCTTAATTAAATAAGATTTTTATTTTTTTCTCTTTTAAATTAAATAAGACTCAAACTTTAGGAAATATTGAATTGATTATGATTTGATCGAGGAAATTGATATAATTGATATTGTTGATAATTGAAAATATTGATTCAGAGATTTGACAAATTGCAGAAATAGGGCCCAAAGTCTAGGTGACCATTTTAGGGTGCATACATTTTCCCCTCTTTGACTAATGTGTGATCGATCTGGGAACACATGTAGTCAAAGAATGGAGTTGCAATGTGAGATCGATTTGGGATCACAAAACAACTCAAATGTGAAATCGATTTGGGATCACATCTGGAAAAACATAGACAAAGGATTCTGGACATGAGGTCAATTCAGGATCATATCCAAAATAAGAGATAAGAATCTCAAGCTTGAGAAAAAGCTCACAGAAAAATAGCTGAATCAAGAAAATCAAAGAATCAAGGATTAAAATCCAATAGGTACTACCCCCTCGGAATCGAAAGCGAAATCAGATAGAAAGGAATAGAAAACTGATAAAGATTTGATCAAATCATAATGAATCACAATCAAGAATAAAGGTCAAATAGATTAACCATTAGGCAGTGAAAACATGCCCCAGTGATGAATTAGAAGAAAAGAAGTGGGGTGAATAAAAGACTAGAAGTTTGAAAGACATGAAAAAAAAAAAATTACATCAAAGATCAAAGAATTATGCCTCAAAAGGTCAGTCAACTGTACAAAAGAGAATGAAATGTGATTTTGATGATCAAGGTGAATGTGGATTTCAGTTTTGATCTTGAAATGAATAGAAAATGATGTGATATGAAAAACCAGAAATTAAAGATATGATCAAGAAGAATCAAAAAATGAGCACAGTTGACCAACTAGTCCATATATGATAAAAAGAAGAGCTCTCTCCATATGCAAGATGCAAAAACAAAACTATATAATGAACCTAAGAATGCAAGCTACTATGAAAGTGGTTGACTTGCAAGGTCACAACGCCTATAGAAATCTAATTATCATCATCGAGCGTTATTGGTAGCGTCGTAAGATCATACAATACACACTAGCATAACTATGTGGATATGAATATGATCTTTATCAGATAGAAATGTAAAAATCCCACCTAGGCATCAAAGACATGGAGGTCAAGATGGCTAATGCAGTGAGATTACCTATGTTTGATATGGCGAGATTATGCTTGTATCAAGACACATGAAAGTCAGGATAACTAGAAGCATGCACTCACAAAACAGTCAAGGATAATACCTTGTCAATCCATAGTGTCAAGTAAGACCAGCATAAATGCTCATGACAGTTAGGACCAACAAAATATACCCACAAGCAGATAAAAAAAGAAAACATGTTCTCATACCCTCAGTCTTCTAGCTATGCATCATCGAAAACTTCTCAGGGAGAGACCACCTATCAAAGAAATCCTCATAGATAGCACACAAAGAAAAATAAAGTCAACATATCTCAAGCGAGTTGATTGTTTAAGTGTGTGTGTGTTGGTCATAGAGTCAAACTTTGAGGATCAAATTTGCTAATGAGTGATATCGCATTATACTTAGACTGGTGGGTAAGACATCTGATAAGTGTTAAGAAACACTTGACGCTAGGGTAGTGTTGAAAAACACAGTTTGGGGTGGTGTTGAAAAATACCTGTTTGTGAAATGCCCCAAGAGACAAATGCACCTAAAGGACCTATGCTAACAGGTATGCCCCCTAGACAAAAACAAAGACCGATTCCAGACCACGCCAAATAAGGTCAAGACATGATGGAGAAAGGTTCAGTGTCGAGGATGCATGCTAACAAATAGGAGTGCAAAGGCCTCAAGTAGCACCTGTTTCCAGATTTTCACCACTTGGAATCTTTTTTCATTTTTTAATTTTTTATTTTATTTTTATTTTTGCTACCAAGGTGCCTGTTTCTAGGTTTTCACCAAGGCACTTTTTCTATTTTTTTAAACTTTTTAATTTTTAATTTTTTTGTATTTTTTCAGGACTATATATGCTTTTTAAGATTTTTTCAGCATCATATATGATTTTTTTTGGTATTTTTTCAAGATCATAAAATATGTACAAAAGATGCCCCCAGACAAAATAGGCATCAAACTCTTTAAGCAAGATCACATCGTGTAGTCCCAAAATGTGGCAAGGTGAGGGAAAAAAAGGATGAGCAAGCTGGCGAAAGAGATGGAAGACATGAGAATGAAGGAGAGTGAAGGGAAGACATCCTCAAAGGAAAACTCTTCAAGAGTACCCAAGCTAGGGAAAAATTTTCATGTAAAGCGCATTTGGACAAGCAATGAGAGGCTAGCATAGGATAAGTCATAAAAGCGCACTGCAAAAGAAGGAAGGATGCAGTCCAAAAGAGTAGACATGTCAAGAGGCTTCATAGCATCGTGTTTACTCTTTTTTTATATTAGATCAAGACCAAAGGGGAAAAGGATAGCGAAAGACTAGAATGAATGAAGGAAAATGAATATGAAGGCTAAACATGAAGGGAATGAAAGCAAGATCATCATAAGATAGCTCACAAGATAGCCAAATATTCAAGTATAGGTCAACATTGTCAAGATCAAAGAGAGAAGATGGAATGGATAAAAATATGTAGAAGAACTACACATGATGCCTGATTGCCAAGTTTTCATCATGGTACTTATCTAAGATGCCACAAAAGAGTGGTTTTCACCATAGGATGAATTTATTTCTCTTTACTTTTGCTGCCAAGGCACTTGTTTTCAAGTTTTCACCATGGCACATTTTTTATTTTTTTATTTTTTTCTTTTATTTTATTTTTAAATTTTGTTTTTTAATTTGTTTTTTTTGGAAGAAGGCAAGCTCTTTAGATAATGCTCCTTGAAAGGATAAACCATGATATGTCAAGAATTCAAAATGATATGCTCAAAGATGCTAATAGGAAAAGGAAGATGGAAGAGAAAAATGGAGAATAAGGTTTTATGTAAAGCGAGTGAGGTTGGAAGATAGGAGGAATAGACAAATGAAGAAAAAGGATAGAAGGTAGAAGGATAATGAATGGAAGGATTGTGAAAGGGTAGATGAAAAGGAAGGCAAGATAAACATCAACACACACCTTGAAGAGTGGCGAGAGGGTGGAGGAAACTTGAATGAAGGAATTCGTGAAGGAATATGGTGAATATTTAGCAGAAGTTGCGGTTTAGGCATATGGAATTGAAGAATGTTTTTGGAAGAAGATGAAGAGGAAGCCTTTGGAAGCTTGAATGTCAATTTCACTTTTTGTTCAACATTAGACTCTTTCAAGAGAGACTTTGGAATCCATATAGTTGTAGTCTTTTCATTTCCTTTTGACGATTTAGAGATAATATCTTGAATGATGGATTTTGGAACCCATACTTGTCTTGTAGTTTTCTTCTTAGATATCTCTTTTGATTTTATGCCCCCATGTCGATTAGAGAAGACATGGTGATCTTTTCTTGATGGATTCTTGTATTGCTTCTTTTT
Source organism: Chamaecyparis obtusa (assembly GCA_027943335.1). Lineage (NCBI taxonomy): Eukaryota > Viridiplantae > Streptophyta > Pinopsida > Cupressales > Cupressaceae > Chamaecyparis > Chamaecyparis obtusa. The sequence goes on along the minus strand of BSBK01002089.1, from coordinate 194,372 downwards.
CTTGTATTGAACATTCAAGTTACTTCCAAAAGACTTGGGACTTCTGGAAGAAGAAGAAGGATATGACTAGTTTAGATGGATGGATGAATGAAAAGGATTCAAGGGTATGTATCTATGTTGATCTTGAGGAAAGATAGGAGATGGAGGGATGTAAGGACCCAAGATGGATGACGAATTAGGAGAATTAGGAGGGGAAAGTGAAGGGATATAAGGACCTAATATAGAAGGCAGACGTGAATTCCTTAGCAATGGTGGAAGAGGTCCAAGGATGGAAGTAGAAGATGCAAAAGGATAATCAATAAGTTCATCAGCATCTATATCACAACCAAGGATATCATCATCTTTAGAGTGAGTATTAGGATTTTCAATAGTATCATGAACATCTTGAATAAGAGAAACTTCTTTGATAGAATCGTTCAAAGCTTGCGAAGGCTTAGGAAGAGTAGAAAATGGAAGTGAACATGAAGTGGTAGAACAAGATGGAAGACTTTGATCTTGACAAATAGCTTTGGATAGCATAAGCGTATCATTTTTTTCTTGATTTTCAATAAGCTCATCATTGGAAGTAACAACACCATTTTCAATAACCTTAATGGAAGTCTCATCTTTGGAGAGCGCAAGTGTGGTAAGGTTATTTTGATTATCAATAAGCTCAACGGTGTAAGTAGTAACTTGATCTTTCTTAGAGGAAGAATTAAGACATGGTGGAATGAATGAGGAAGGGTGTAAAGGATCGAAAGAACCATGAAATGGATGAGAGATATTATAAATAAGATTGGATGACATGGAGGGTTCTTGATCTTGATCTTTTTTTATATTCTTTTCTTCATCATTTTTAGAGTCCTCTTGACATGGAGCCACTTCTAAGAACAAGGAAGCAGGTTGGAGTTGCATGGAAGATTTTGGAATAGATGGTGAAGGACTAGCTAAAGTAGGAATTATAGTGCATAAAAGATTAGGCTTTTTAGGTTTGACATTATTGAAAGTATTTGCAACCAAGTGAAGGTTAGCTTGAGTTTCTTTAAAAGGTAGCCCTTGAGGATAACTATAGGGAACCGCATGAAAAGCCTTAGGATCTTTGTTGGATGAAGAATTTGTGAAATATTTGGAAGACTTGGAAGCTTTAGGAGATGTATGGGCATTGGATGAAGTAGAGGATGGAAAGGAACCATCACAAGACAAAGGTTTAGCATTAACATGATCTTTCTTGAGAGTTTCATCTATATTTTTAGCATGAATGTTCTTAGAGGAAGGATTCTTATAGTATTGACATTTCAAATTGGCATGGTGCATTCTATAATCCTTAGTAGTAGTAGATGAATCACAATCAAGGTATTGTTCACAGAACTCATCAAAGTCTTTTTCAAAATCAGAAACATATGGATCACCATCACAATTTTTCCAATAGGATGACCCTTTAGCAAGAATGAGCACACGACAAGGAGGACTCTTAGGAATAGAAGTTTTATAGGCATCACTACATTGTCCATCATCATAGTCATCATAGGTGGGTGTGTCACTCTTTGTGGAAGAGACATCACAAGGACTATCACGTTGCTTGTTATGGTATGTATTCTGAAGAGAAGGAAGATTCTTGGGAGAAGTAGAAGAAGAATGAGATCATGAAGAAGAGGAAATTGAAGACTTAGTGTAGGAAGAGGACTTGGATAATGAGGAATTCGAATAATTTTTAGAAGAGTTATGATAAGATTTGGAAGATGAAGAATGTGAATAGTGTTTAGAAGAATTGTGATTAGATTTAGAAGATGAAGAATGTGAATAGTGTTTAGAAGAATCATGATAAGATTTAGAATGTGAGTAATGATGAGAAGATTTAGAAGATGAAGAATATTTGGATGAGATCATGAGTATGATTCTAGCAAAGGCGTATGATTTAATCAATTTTTCTTTTATTTTTGTCATAAATTTGTTACTCATGAGAATTTTGGAGGAACAACACTTTTCAAATATGTCAATGAGCTCAAGATCATCTATTCTTAATAAGGTTCCAAAACCATATATTTGAGATTCATGGTTCTAGAAGAAGAAGAATCAAGCATGGAAGAAATGGATAGATGAATAGAAGAAGGTAGACTAGATAGTAAGAGGAAAAGAATCAAGAAGAAGAAGAATTTCCCATGGGAATAGAAGACTTTAGAAGAACATGGGAAATGGAGAGGAAAGAAGAAGACTAAGAGTCATCTTGTGTAATTGATACCATAACGTTCATTGAGATGTTGAGCAACATGACAGCACCTAGGATCTGAGATCTAGACTGACCAAGGAAGACCAAGCTTCTAAGAAGAACTCACTACAGCAGGACGGAACTCAGTTTCAATATTCCAATTAGATCTTTCAAAAAAAAATTCAATGATGATCAAGCACATAGAATAGCAACCAGGGAGTTCAAGCAAACAGTCTTCAAGCAATGAGCAAGGGGCAAAGCAACCTTGCGCATGAACAAGTATAGTAACTTAGTATTTCTACTCCTTAAAGGTTCTACTTGTGTATGTTCTTGAGAATATTTTAGCAGGCACATAGAATACAACAAAACTTTAACAAGTTGTCTATAAAGATATACGTGGCTTTCTAAAAGGAGTCATCAATATACACAAGGTACATGAGGCCCAAATCCATAGATGAGAAGAATCCAAAATCACACAACCGGGGGGAGATAGTAACCCAAATCTCCTCCTTCACTTCTCAAAGGTATAAAGTTCTTTGAAGCTTAGCCAAGAGTGATATCAAAATCAATTCCCAAGAGAGGTGTCTTTGGATTCACCTCCTGATATTTATAATCCACTGGAACACAGGAGTTAAGGTCATCCCTTGAGGTGGTGTGTCCCCAAGCAGGCCTTCTAGAAATAAAAACTAAGTAATTCACTATCAAAAGTATTTAAAGCACTAAAGGTGGAACACTTAACTCTTCAAGTAAATGTGAAGTGAGTCCAAAAGTGGAACATTTAACTCTTCAAGTGAATGTGAAGCGAGTCCAAAAGTGGAACATTTAACTTTTCAAGTGAATGTGAAGTGAGTCCAAAAGTGGAACATTTAACTCTTCAAGTGAATGTGAAGTGAGTCCAAAAGTGGAACATTTAACTCTTCAAGTAAATGTGAAGCGAGTCCAAAAGTGGAACATTTAACTCTTCAAGTGAATGTGAAGCGAGTTCAAAAGTGGAACATTTAACTCTTCAAGTGAATGTGAAGTGATTCTACAAGGTGGAACATTTAACTCTTCACATAAACTCAAAGTGAGTCCAAAAGTGGAACCTTTAACTCCTCACACAAACTCAAAGTGAGTCCAAAAGTGGAATATTTAACTCTTCACACAAACTCAAAGTGAGTCCAAAAGTGGAACACTTAACTCCTCACACAAACTCAAAGTGAGTCCACACCTTAGAAAACTAATGAGATCAAGAAAGCATAAAAAAGAGGAAACTTTGTAGAACATTTAATGCTCTTTTCAAGTAGACCCCTCCCCCATGTATGAATGTTGACCTTACACCCAAAGAGAAAATAATGAGGGGCGATTAGAAATAAGTGAGTCCAACACCCAATTTAGCTAACAAGCTCAATCAAAAGTAATCTAAAGTTGCTTATCAATACTACTCACAAATGAAAAAGGGTTGAACAATAGAATATTTAACTTTCCAAGTAAACATAAAGTGAGTCCACAAAGTGGTGCATTTAACTTCCTATGTAAACAAGGAATGAATCTATGCCCTCAATCACTCAATGAGATATTTGATATTGGAACCAAGAATTACTTAAAGTTTAAACACAATCATTCACTTACACAAACTTGTAAAAACAAATCTATGTTCTTTCATTTTCCATTAAGAGCATCAATTAAAATGTGTTCTGTGAAAGCATGTAAAATACTCAAGCCAAACACATGAGAGGTCCAATTTTAATCCCAAAATCCAAATATTGTAGAAATGGAACAAAGTACCTCAAGTCCAACGCTTTGTTTTAAGCATTTTCCATGAAAGCAAGAGCACCTTCAAATGAACAAGACAAGAAAATAAGCAAACAAGATATGCAATGTATATCCAACTTATGCAAACCCTAGGGTTAGATCTGAAAATCAATTTTTAGGAGCAATAATAGCTAGCAAATAATCCAAATGACAACTCACATCATGCATTGAACCATGTGAAAAATAAGTGCATGCTAATCATCAAACATCCTTTTTTTAATTTTGATTTTTGACCTTGTCAACAAGATTGGACTTATACCACATGAATTCGGACCCTAAACACAAAATGCAGAAAAGAGACCTTTGTCAAAAAATAGAGAGCTTTTCAAAAATATAAAAATTTCAGAAAAATCTCTTCATTTGTGCCCTAGAGACCCATTTTACCAAAATAGACCAGCTTTTATAAATTGACCAAATGAGCTAAGATATGAACTCTAAATTAAAAACACAATGAATGGACCCCCTATATAATTTTTAGACCTTTCCAAAAATGTAAAAATTTCTGACAAATACATGGATTTGCGTCAAAAATCAATTTTTTATAAAAAATAAAGAAAAAATCATAAAAAATAGATATTACCTCCAAAAATTCTGAATATTTTTTTGAAGCTTCTCTGATACATTGCCAACCTACAAAAACAATTTCAAACCAAAACACCAAGCTGTTTGGGAGATATGATCAAATTTTTCAAATCTAAGGTTTTTTTATCTCCAAACAAATCTGCACAAGGGTTAGCTCTAAAAATAATCAAAACCCACATGTAAAAGTGGGTTGCATCAAAAATGTATGGTGAAAATTTGACCACACTTCTATGAATCCTTATATGCAAGAAAACTCAAAAATGAGCCCTCACAAATCGATCCATAGCTTTTTATGCATGAAGTTGCAAGATTTGTAAAATTGCTCTCAGCTAGAGCTATAAACTCATGACCTTGCTAGTCAACCATACAATGAGAGATTCACAATGAAAACAAGGTCAAGAATGCTAATATCTCCAATGAAACCAAATGTATGCAATGCAATGCAAATCTATATGACAATGCAAGTTAATCTATTGCATAAAAGGAAATCTAAGATAATATGTCATGATAATGCAACTAAGAAAGGAAATATGCAACTACAATAAACTCATGACCTTGCTCTTAGCTAGAGCTATAAACTTATGACCTTGCTAGTCAACCACACAATGAGAGATTCCAAATCAAAGACAAGGGAAACAATGTCAATATCTCCAATGAAATCAATATGGATGCAATGTAATGCAAACTAATCTATGAGAATGAAAGATGCAAGCTATGCTATGAAAGGAAAATACAAGTGTTACAAATCCTCCTATCAAGCTATGTGAGATTAATCTATTGCATAAAGAAAATCTATACTAAAAATGTCATTATCATGCAACTATGATGTAAGAAAATAAGCTAAATGAAATGCAACAATACTGTCTTCAAAGCTTGGATGTAGAATGTCTTCAAAGAGCTCCAAATGGCCTAGAAAACCTGCAGCATAATATTAGTATAAAAACTTAAGATATGAAAATGAAGAAGAGAGCTCTTCTTTTATAGAAAATGAGAATCAATGGACGATCGAGATTAAGAGGCAAAAGACTTAATCAACGATGGAGAAAAATAGAAGCTTGATCCTTGTGCACAAATATCCTCCAATAGAAAAATAGGAGTTGACTTTAGTGTCCATATGAGACACTAATACATTTGGGGGCATTTTACGATGGCTATGTGTCGCAATTGCGATGGCTATGTGTCGCAATAGCAACACCCATAGACGTCGCTATTTTTTAGTCGCAAATTGCGACGTCTATGGGTAGCCGTCGCAATTGCAGCGCCCTCCCATCGCAATGTCGCTAAGATTTGTTAGCGGCATGGGCGTCACCCCCCCGTCGCATGGCTTCAGAGGGCCGTCGCAATTGCGACGGGCCTCCCAAGCAATTGCGACGGGTGCCTGCATCGCATTACGATGGGCTCCCGTCGCAATTGTGACGCCCGTGGGTGGATTAAAAAAAAAAAATTATTTAATACATTGCTAATGAACCACATTAATGCTTTTTTCTTTCAACAAATGAGGACAGCCACTGTAAAGACAACATGATAATGTACACTCACTGTAAGGATAGTCACAAATGAGGACATCTCACAGTGACTGTCCCTTGTGTAATTGCCACTTGAATGTATTGCTATTCAACCACATTAATGCTTTTCTTCTTCAACAAATGAGGATAGTCACTGTAAAGACAACATGATAATGTACACTCACAGTGAGTGTACATTATCATGTTGTCTTTACAGTGACTATCCTCATTTTTTGAAGAAGAAAAGCATTAATGTGGCTGAATAGCAATACATTCAAGTGGCAATTACACTAGGGACAGTCACTGTGAGATGTCCTCATTTGTGACTATCCTTACAGTGAGTGTACATTATCATGTTGTCTTTACAGTGAGTGTACATTATCATGTTGTCTTTACAGTGTCAATATATGCATTATTACTTAAACTGAAGAGTACTCTAAATAATATGTCATTGTGGAGTTCTGATTGCTTCCAATTTGATATACGCTTGTTCTACTTATGTATCCAGCATCATGTAAGAAAAGTTGATGCTTTTAAAATAGATTCATTTAGCCATGAAATGCCTATGCATGTTACATACAAGATTCCAAGGCCCAAAACTGATTACTCATTATAATTCATGTACAGAATGATAATCAACCACAATGAGGCATGCGTAGGCGCTGCTTAGATTTTGAGGCATCAGAAGCTCGTAGAAGAAACTTGACCAATGGCTCATGGAACGCAACAAACTTATTGCCTAAAATAGGAGCATTGGTAACCATAGATGATGGTTCTGAAAAGAACACTTCACCATCAATGTCACGTGAGGGAACTGCAATTTCTGATGGCAAGCAACTTGTAGTATATAAGAGAGATGCAGGTACAGATGCTGGGAGAAGTTCCCAATCTTTATCTGTTGGACAGTTTTCATCTGCAAAATAGATTATAAAAACATGAAAATATATCAGAGATGTTTGATATTGATACAAAACAACACAGATTCATTTCTTCGTACACCTGTATATCATAAAAATCCTTGCACACTTCAAAAAATTGTATTGCCTTTTACTTACTCAAAAGTAATTTACATAAAGCAGTCATTTGATTAACATGGATCCTAATATTCACAAGTACATGGTCATGTGCTCCATCATAGCATCTTATAGATTTAGATCTGTTCTCTGAAATAATTCAATGTTTTGTTTACAATCCACAAAAGAAATATTTTCCCTCGTCTACTTAATCCTAAACAAAAGGCCATATAGCAATATAGATAGAACTATATAATAGAAACCATAAACAATGGTAACCTTAGCAGCAGCAAGAAATTGTTGCAAAAACTTTACCTTATCATACCCAGATTGTTGCTTTGCCTGGCGGAGGGAAATTTGATCAGTAAAATTGACACAGAGTATGCTGTCTCCATTGTCATGCTGGATAACAAAACACCAACTTTAATGGGCATGTACTGTCCCTTGTGTAATTGCCACTTGAATGCATTGCTATTGAACCACATTAATGCTTTTTTCCTTCAACAAATGAGGACAGTCACTGTAAAGACAACATGATAATGTACACTCACTGTAAGGATAGTCACAAATGAGGAAATCTCAGAGTGATTATCCCTTGTGTAATTGCTGCTTGAATACATTGCTATTGAACCACATTAATGCTTTTTTCCTTCAACAAATGAGGACAGTCACTGTAAAGACAACATGATAATGTACACTCACTGTAAGGATAGTCACAAATGAGGAAATCTCAGAGTGACTATCCCTTGTGTAATTGCCGCTTGAATACATTGCTAATGAACCACATTAATGCTTTTTTCCTTCAACAAATGAGGACAGTCACTATAAAGACAACATGATAATGTACACTCACTGTAAGGATAGTCACAAATGAGGACATCTCACAGTGACTGTCCCTTGTGTAATTGCCACTTGAATGTATTGCTATTCATCCACATTAATGCTTTTCTTCTTCAACAAATGAGGATAGTCACTCTAAAGACAACATGATAATGTACACGGGCTGTAAGTGTACATTATCATGTTATCTTTATAGTGACTATCCTCCTTCAAGTGGCAATTACACAAGGGACAGTCACTGTAAAGGAAACATGATAATGTAGAGAAACGTTGTCATTTGTATTTTCAACAGTGCCGAGAGAGATTCCCTCCACAAAATCACAGCTACAATTTCTGAGTACATTGGGTTTATTTTTCTTTTGTCATTATTATGTAATCTGGTATTCAGCTGTTACAGAGCTAAAATACCCAGAAATGAGGACATATCTGTGTTGAATTTATTGTTAGCGGCTTTGGTTATTTAGAAGTTTAATTTTATTTGTTCATCTTTCAAGCACAAATGTTTTGTGGACCGTAACATCTTCATTGTTTCGGGTATGCAATGAAACAGCCCTAACTTGCAACTACCTTCACAGTACTTGTGTACATTATCATGTTGTCTTTACAGTGACTGTCCTCATTCAGGTGGCAATTACACAAGGGACAGTCACTGTGAGATGTCCTCATTTGTGACAAGGACAGTCACACATGAGGACATCTCACAGTGACTGTCCCTTGTGTAATTGCCACTTGAATGTATTGCTATTCAACCACATTTATGGGCCCGTTTAGACCACAGCACACAGTAGCATCTACAGAGAAGAATATCCCAGGTGTAACAAGTTGTAAGGATATACCAACAGTTCTAAGAAGTTCCCTAGCACATAGTAGCATCTACAGAGAAGAATATACAACATGAGGTCAGCCACTGTAAAGACAACATGATAATGTACACTCATTGTATGTGTACATTATCATGTTGTCTTTACAGTGACTGTCCTCATTCAAGTGGAAATTACACAAGGGACAGTCACTGTGAGATGTCCTCATTTGTGACAAGGACAGTCACACATGAGGACATCTCATAGTGACTATCCCTTGTGTAATTGCCACTTGAATGTATTGCTATTCAACCACATTTATGGGCCCGTTTGGACCGCGGCACATAGTAGCATCTACAGAGAAGAATATCCCAGGTGTAACAAGTTGTAAGAATATACCAATAGTTCTAAGAAGTTCCCTAGCACATAGTAGCATCTACAGAGAAGAATATGGGTCAACGAGGTTGACTTCAAAGCCATGCAATCTAATGGTAATAGTAATATCATAATTTGACATACTATCAGAAATACTTCCTAAATAGACTATTCAATCTTATAAGAGATGGATTCATGAGAACTATTATTTATGAAATATGAGTCAATGACTTTAATTAAAAAAATTACACAATCTAATTCTTGTAAAAATATCAAAATTTGACACATTGAAAATACCTTCCAAAAGTATCGTTAATTGATTAATATGAATCACTACTCATGAAATATAATTTTATAAACCTAATCTAAAAACTACACAATAAAAATCTTAATAGCAATATTGTAAGAAACTATTCCCAAAAGCAAGCCTAACAAAATTTGATGAAAATAATTTTTGTTTCACTCAACTTTGACATTCACAACTTCCTCTTTTATTATAATAAGAAAAAAAATGTCTTTTTAGATATACCTCATGAACCATACTCGAATAATCTATCATTTTTCTTCTCAAAAACATATTTGCAGAGCCTGCTTCTTTTACTTGTTTGTACTTTTATCTCTCTGATGGAAAGGGTTCCTTCAGGACACATTTTTCCAAGTTCACTGTTTGAGATATTTGAGGAGGGTTCCCCTGCTTGAGTATCCATCCAACCCATATTTGAGTAGTTCTACAATTGCACAGTCTAAATTAATAATACTGACAATTGAATGACGAATGATGATACATAGAATTGATATAAACTAATCCTAAAAACACTAAAACATTATTAATATATTTATATTTCATAAATAAAATTGATATAAAAGATCTGGAAAGATACATTAAAAAATAGAAAAACAGTAATTTATAATAGAAGGAAACTTAAATTGCTATTTTAAAAAAAAACAAGAGTCTTAAATCTTATCATTTTGTTTCATTATCATCCATAAGTACACACCTCTAGCATAATAATTATATTTTACCACCCATAAAATGAAAAAAAGATTTTCACAAGAGAAATTGAAGCTAGATTATAAAAATGAACCATCTTATTGGAAACTGGAACTGTTATCATACCCAAAAGGACTACAAAATTTCACCTTATCATACCTAGATTGTTGCTTTGCCTGGCGGAGGGAAATTTGATCAGTAAAATTGACATAGAGTATGTTGTCTCCATTGTCATGCTGGATAACAAAACACCAACTTTAATGGGCATGTACTGTCCCTTGTGTAATTGCCACTTGAATGCATTGCTATTTGATGCAAGGGCATCCCTAATGCAAGCCAAAGACACCATGATTGAAGGAAGTTGCCATGAAGCCAAGGAGTCAAATCCTATCAATTGGAACATAAGATTTTCACCTTGGAGCTTTGAAGGATTGACTGGTGAAAGGTCCTTTTGATTGACAGATCAGAGTCTTTTTGAATGACAAATCAGAGTCTTTTTGAATGACAATAAATTAGAATAGGAGTTTTAGATGTTTTCTTGGTTTGTAATAAATATTAAGGATTGATTTTATCTCCTTATAAACATCCACTTGTTGGACACAAGACCCCTTGGTGACTTATAAACCTTGGGCATCTTTTGAGTCCTTGGATGAAATGAGCATAGTAAGTGTTTATTAGGTGTCTTTTAGATGTTGTTAAGAAGTTTGAAGGTCCAAAATAACTTTAATAAGGTTCCTAAAGTTTCACAACACATTTTTAACCTTCTCGGCAAAGTTGTTTGCAAAGTTGTAATGCAACTTTAAAAGTTGCTTAGCAAAGTTGACATTTGTTGGATAAACTATTCTAACCACCTAGATGGTTGAACCAACATTTGGAGAGCCTATTTTAGGCTTCAAATGGTCGAAGACAGATAGAGAACCAGTATTGTAATCATTTTGCTTTCATAAAAAATAAAAATAACCCTGTTTTAGTGCATTTCTGGTGAAAAACAAACTCTGTACGGCTGTACGGATGGTGGTTGGATGATAAAATTTGCCTGGAAGTTGTAATAGTGACATCTGATGCTTTGGAAGTTGGTTTGATTGATTCTCTTTGTTTTATATCTAAGTTATTTCAAATTTTCTGTGCATTGTTTACAAACCCTCATTTTCAGGGTTTGACTGATGTAAAGACCTTAACTCACGTTTCAACCATTGGAATTCCTTCTTCCTTGGTGGAATGAGAGTTAAGGATGTATATTTGTATATTCTAAAAGCCCTGAGGCAGGGGGTTGCATCTGCATTTGTTGAGAGCGAGCCCTAGATCAAAAACTACCATGTTTTTGGCTGGGAAGATGGTAATCAGAATAAAATCAGAAGCTTGCATCGTATTGAGGACTTGAAAACTTGTGCATTCTTCTTTATCTGGATCAGGAGAACACTCCAAAACTCTGATCTTGGTTTCATACACCCATTTTCAATGCTTTGTTTTGGAACCCACACCTAAAAGCATGCATTAGGTCTGCGGACTCAATGAAGACATTGATATGCTGGAGTGGAGTCAGGGTCTGGGATGAGTTGGTGGTCTGTTAGAAATCCAAAAAGGGTACTCAAAAAACATATAACTTCTTAGAGTCCTTTGGCAAGTTGCAGAGTTATGGCTGCAGAGCAGGTTTGGGAGACCTACTAGGGTCACTAGGTCAGTTTGTTATTTTGATGTCTTGGGTTGTTTAGATCACAACCAATGCATGATTCTTGTTATTTAGATGATATCTAAGGGGTTTCTAAGTTTTTCTGCAGGAAGTAAGATCTAGAACCTTAAAAGTCTCTTTTGATAGAAAATCAGGGAACTTGTCCCTAAAAGGAAATTTGTTATTAAATGGGATTGAGTCCATAAGTTGTTGTGTGATCCTTGAAACCTTCAAATTCATTACTTTGCAGATTTTAAACATTAACCTATAAAATCAGAGCCTAATTGATTGGTTGAGTCATTTTGGTGTCTTGAAGTGGGTTGGGACATAGATCCAAGTTTCTTGCTGACTACTCTGCATCACTATTGAACCACATTAATGCTTTTTTCCTTCAACAAATGAGGACAGTCACTGTAAAGACAACATGATAATGTACACTCACTGTAAGGATAGTCACAAATGAGGAAATCTCAGAGTGATTATCCCTTGTGTAATTGCCGCTTGAATACATTGCTATTGAACCACATTAATGCTTTTTTCCTTCAAGTGGCAATTACACAAGGGACAGTCACTGTGAGATGTCCTCATTTGTGACAAGGACAGTCACACATGAGGACATCTCACAGTGACTGTCCCTTGTGTAATTGCCACTTGAATGTATTGCTATTCAACCACATTTATGGGCCTGTTTGGACCACGGCACACAATAGCATCTACAGAGAAGAATATCCCAGGTGTAACAACTTGTAAGAATATACCAACAGTTCTAAGAAGTTCCCTAGCACATAGTAGCATCTACAGAGAAGAATATACAACATGAGGGCAGCCACTGTAAAGACAACATGATAATGTACACTCATTGTATGTGTACATTATCATGTTGTCTTTACAGTGACTGTCCTCATTCAAGTGGCAATTACAGAAGGGATAGTCATTGGGAGATGTCCTCATTTGTGACAAGGATAGTCACACATGAGGACATCTCACAGTGATCGATTGTCCCTTGTGTAATTGCCACTTGAATGTATTGCTATTGAACCACATTAATGCTTTTCTTCTTCAACAAATGAGGACAGTCACTCTAAAGACAACATGATAATGTACACTCACTGTAAGGACAGTCACAAATGAGGACATCTCACAGTGACTGTCCCTTGTGTGATTGCCACTTGAATGTATTGCTATTCAGCCACATTAATGCTTTTCTTCTTCAACAAATGAGGATAGTCACTCTAAAGACAACATGATAATGTACACTCACTGTAAGTGTACATTATCATGTTGTCTTTACAGTGACTGTCCTCCTTCAAGTGGCAATTACACAAGGGATTTGTGTTTTCATTTGTGTTTTCAACAGTGTCGTAACCCTCCGCGAAATCACATCGGGATATAAGGGCAAAACAAACAAGAACGTTGTCATTTGTATTTTCAACAGCGCTGAGAGAGATAAACAAACTTAAAACTCAGACTTAAGAAAGATGAAGGCAATGCTTCAAAAGGCTGATGCCCTAAACATGGGAAAACACAATACCACCATTAAACAATGCCCTAGTCACCGTATCAATGCTGCCAGCTCCGTACCAGTATGCTGACTGCTCACTTTCATCCTGTGATAAAGGTAACTTCATTAATCATACTTGAAATGGCAGCATACGAACTAAAGCTGATGAACATTTATAAACTAAAAGTTTAAAACTACAGATTACAAATGTAGTAGTTTCATACGAAAAGAACTTGATGTCTGAAATTTACCATTAGAAGTATCCAAAGGAATACCACAGTACTGTTGAACTTGGAGAATCGGAGATGATCTACACAGCAAGGTTCAACAGCTGTAAGGACTGTTACACCATCTTTAGCATTTGAATACATTTTCTCCTTGGCTTCTGGTGGATCCTCAAAGACCCCCAATGATGTTTTCCCTACAATTATCAATTGTTTGTTAGTATGAGATATTAATAAATAAACATTAATCACAATATTAGGCAAACAATGTTCTTGATGTCTGAATCTAAATCACAGAAAGCTCTAATAAAGCAGTTCTCAGTTTCACATTAAACTAAGTTTCAATTTCAAATGGTTATAATAATTTTTGCAAGTTATAAGTAGCTGGTTACAGTATATGATATAAAAAGAAAAAAAATCATTTCTATTCTTTTCTTCTTTTTCTCTTTCAACAAAGCTTTTGCACCACACAAATGCATACCAAGAATTTCTCAAGAGGTTTCAAGACCATTGCATACCAAACTTCTTCTCTGTAGATGCTACTGTGTGTCATGGTCCAAACGGGCCCATAAATGTGGTTGAATAACAATACATTCAAGTGGAAATTACACAAGGGACAGTGACTGTGAGATGTCCTCATGTGTGACTGTCCTTGTCACAAATGAGGACATCTCATAGTGACTGTCCCTTGTGTAATTGCCACTTGAATGAGGACAGTCACTGTAAAGACAACATGATAATGTACACATAAAATGAGTGTACATTATCATGTTGTCTTTACAGTGACTGCCCTCATGTTGTATATTCTTCTCTGTAGATGCTACTGTGTGCTAGGGAACTTCTTAGAACTATTGGTATATTCTTAGAGCTTGTTACACCTGGGATATTCTTCTCTGTAGATGCTACTGTGTGCCGTGGTCCAAACAGGCCCATAAATGTGGTTGAATAGAAATACATTCAAGTGGCAATTACATATATTATAATGTATCTGTCTAGTCCTCATGACTGCTCATAACAGTACAAGTGATATTTTTTTGGGAGTGGGGAAAGGTTCGAGACTTTCACCTGTATGAAGAATCCTTTCTACCTAACACAAAAATGCACCCCATAAAACATCTAATTGGTTCGAGTATCTTTGAACTATTTGGGTCTATTGACAACACTAGACCAGTGTATACAGAATGACTAATTTCATGCAAGACAATGTGATGCAGAGTGGTCAGCAAGAAACTTGGTCTTAAGCCCCAACCCACTTCAAGACACCAAAATGTTACACCTAAGCAATTTAGCCTCTGATTCTATCAGACCAGTTTAAAATCTCTGTACTAGAGGGACTTCAAAGGTTTCAAGATACTTCTAACACCTTATTGACTCAATCCCAACCAAGACCAAATTTCCTTTTAGGGACAAGTTCCCTGATTTTCTACCAAAAGAGACTTTATTGATCCTAGGCTTTGCCAACCCAATAAAACATTTGAAAACTCTTAAGATTCCCTAAAACCTGCAGAATCATGCATTGGTTGTGTTCCAAACAACCCAAGACATCATGTGAACCTTCATTATGCATAGATTGTGTAGAAGGATTGTCAGGCTGCATTCCAATATCCTACACATTGTTATCATTGCTTTCTTAAAATAGATATACTCACTTTATATTAGAACTTAACATCAAATAGACTAATTGGTAAAGTATTCAATTTGAAATAAATTTCATTTAGCTTATTTACCTGTGGCTCAGATGCATCATTATTTGAACCTTGCACACTGATTTCAGCTCGTAGCCGTTCAGCCACGGCTCTATAGCCTTGTTGGAAGCCAATTCTCTTGTCCTCTTCTGTGAGGCATCTATTGAACTCTGACCCCTACATTTTTGCTTGGTATGGTGAATTTTACTTGCATTGTTTGATCAAAAAAAATTTCCTTGCAATATATAAAAAAATTGATACAAGTTTTCATTTACTAATACTTACAACTCGTGCTTGAAGTTTGGAAAAACCACAAGAGCCGAGCTTGTGTGTCCCGTGCTTTTCTAATCTTGCCTTTGTTGCCTTTGATGTGTCAGGCAATCTATGAAAAGTTTGAAATATGTTAGAGACCAGTACAGGAAAAATTTAGAGGTTAATTAGTACATAATTACAGGAAAAATTTAGAGGTTAATTAGTACATAATTACATTCTCAAAAGTATCACATACCTTGCTCTACTCTCTACTGGCGTAATTCCTTTTTTCATGTCGGCTTTATACTTTCCATCCAAAATCAAAGCCTGCCACTCAGCCTCAAGAACACAGGGCGGATGCTCGTGCCTTGGGTTAACCTCTAAATATTTCTTGTACTAGTCCCTAATATACTTCAAACATAAACCAGCTTTTTCAAGGAGCTTGTTTCTCTCGAATGCACGAGGTCCAAAAAGCTGGGTCATACTATGTACAAGATCATCCTTCAACTTTTTATCTTGGTTATTCCACCTTTTAAGTAAAAAAAAACATGTTAGACTCATAAATGAAGAGAAGCTACCTTTAATATAGTTCAAGAAATTGATGAAAAGGAAAACTATTCTAGCAATGATATGAAATCAAAATAGTGGTTTGGGGTTTTAGTTAGGATATGATGTTCCACCATGTACGTAGGGTGGGCCCGAATATCCACAAACACTCGTCACCAAGTTTTCGCCAAAAAATATCATTCCATACAAAATAATCATGGGATCATTAGTTGATGAAGAGTGATCAAAAACTAAATTACTATTATATCACTATAGAATAATAATAACTTTAAAGTACCTGGAACTTTGGCTACTTTTAAGGGAATGCCTTCATCGTCACTGATGATCAATACGCAATCCTTCACCGTTCCCGTACTAGGAACACGGGAACATCCAGGAAATGATGTTGCATCGGGACTTGTTGCATCTCCTATTGCAAAAAATGAAAACCATTATCAAATGCCTCCAAGAAATAATACTTCAAGGGAAATAAATTGGTGCAGAGCACCCATGGCACAAACACAATCAAGGGATCTACATCGTAAACACATAACACTTAAACACATAACAAAAGAGAGAAAAAGAGGGATTTGTATACCAGTAGATGGTGCAACAGTTGGTGCATTTAGGCTGTGTGTTGTTGACATGGCAGTCGGCAAGACATTTGTGGCTGTCCTGGATGGAGGCGGCGTTGTCATATCATCATGGAAAGGAGCTGAAGAATAAAATTGTTAGAGCATGCATAAATATAGAATGCGTGGACTAGCATGGACAAGATTGTTAGAGCATTAAAAAAAAAGATTGTTCGAGCATGTATTGTCAATGATTATGATCATTCCTATATATATTCAGTGGAAAACACAAGTGGGGAATAGAACATGTGATCTACCTGAACCACTTGCAGTACCGGCCTCATCATGGGAATGGGGTTCAAAATTATGCAAATAACTCTGTAAAGACAATGCATCCATATTTTAATTAATGTCATAAAAGAGCATAACATAAAAACCATTATTGAACTCTTGTAATAATTAAAAATTTCATTAATACTTACTTTAAAGTTTTCAGAAGTGCGCAACAACTCAGCTGCCCTGTCTTTTATTTCCTGAGTCTGAGGATGTATGGATACCAAACGTAGAAGTTCTTTCCCAATTTTCTTTAGCAGCTTATTAATGGAACCGATCGGGTCATCGGTCTCTACTAAATCAATAAAAAAAGGGTCCACAAGGGGGGACTCCTGAGGGACTGCAGGTTGCTTTCCCTCTCTCTGACCACCAGCCCTCTGTGACAACAATAGTATTAGTATTATCAAAATTACTCCAAAATAATGAAGAAAATAACATTAAAAAAAATAACATTTTGCTTCTATCTAGTTTGCACAATTACAATGAGTTTTACCTGCTCATGTGTAGATGAGCTAGGAATATCGTCACCATCACCTTCGGGCGGTTGCTCCATATTGTGCCCCTGTGTCAAAGATCAAGTATAAAAATGTTAGACAAAAATTTAATAACTAAATGGTATGTTGGAGTCATTGATTAGAAGTTGGTTTAATAGTATGTACCACCCCCATGATAGTAGCCTTGTTTGTATCTATGCGGTTCAAATTGTAATCAATAAGCAGCTCTTCCCCTGCACGTATTGATTTTATCGCACAGATGAATACACGATTTCCCTCGCGCACCTCAAATATGCAATTGGGTTGCTTTATAGTTGACCCAGGTCATGTACTATTTATAAAACCCGCAATATTCCCTGTTGCTTTTGGCCTTCCATCAATGTATATAGCCACACTTTTACTTTGATTATTGTCTTGCTGTTGTATATAATTTGCCGAGAGTGCATACCTACGCATACTTTTTTATATTGAACAATATGCATCCAACTTTTGTACTCGTAACATGGTCCAACATACTCCATCAACTCAGAAAATTTTTTGTAAGACACCTTTATGCCATCCATAGAAAATAGGCCCAAACCATGTAATGATGATGGTGCTATGCGATATATCCTCTCATTAACACAAAAATCAGTGTTTATTGGAGGAAGTTCCTTGGGTACCCAATGTTTCTGTAGATGTTGGTACCTCAAGGGCACCTCGATGTCACCTTTCATCTCATCATCATAAGAACATGACCCCCCTTGAGCAAGGAAAAATTTCATGTGTTTATTGAATTTCCTTCTAGTCCTTTGACCTCTAGTTAATCTCCCTATTCTAGATAAACTGCATGTCTCACTTTCCTCTTCTATTCCTATATTTCCCTCACTCGAGGAAGACACTTCTGACAAATACCTATTTGCTGGTACCTACAAATGGGAGAGATCTTAGAAGACATCAATCTTACTATTGATAAGTGTATTAAATAGACTTTCTATAAGGTGTATTGACTTATACCTGTCGATCCATGAGACTGTGCGGGATGCTCTTGAAAGGGGTTCAATTTCCTGCAAATGTAATTCAATTATCGTGAGCATAATCACATCATAATCATAATCACATCCATCATAAGCATCACATAAAAATTAAAAACATTAAAACGTACACATTATAACACTTAAATCAGGCTCACATTAATATGTGTTTTAAATAGTTTTATTTAATTAATTTAGATTAATAGTTAATTTAGATTAGCAGTATTCTATTTGTAGTTGAAACTTGTAGCTTTTAAATAGATAATGAATAAACTATGTAACCATTTAAGACAAATATATTTCTATCAAGAAATGAATATTAAATACATTAAGGATTGATGGCATACCTTTAAATTTCATCATCATCATCCTCATCATCATCATCATCATCATCCTCATCATCGTCGTCATCGTCGTCGTCGTCGTCGTCGTTGTCGTCATCATCAACATCATCATCATCAACATCAACATCATCTTCATCATCATCATCAGTAGCAGCATCATCGTCATCATCTTCTTCTTCTTCTTCATGAAAATTTGTCTCAGGAACATCATCCAATAATTGTCGATTGTGATCATCATCTACATCATCTTCTATTTCTTCGGTATCTTCTTCTTCCATCGCATTATACTTTATCGGCCTTCCTCTCGGTTCATGTCTAACAACAAATGACCAACCCGGTTTATGTGAAACCTCTGAGTAAAATACCTGCTCACATTGGCTTGGAAGAACATAGGGCTCATCCCCAACTGGCTCAAATGACCTTGTATTAACCATTGTAAATCCATTATCATGTTCAATAATAGTTCTATTAGGATCATTTGGATTAAGTCGTAGCCTGTACCATTTGACAATGAAGAGTACTAATTTGAAGGAACTAAAGTTGCACTCAAGTATATCATCCAAAATGCCATAGTATTGATTTTTAGACTCTTGAGGATCTAAGTCATTTCTAGATGAAATATTAGTCACTTGAAAGACTGCAGTTATTCCAGAATCACAAGTTTTCTTCGTGTCATCCAACACTTTGACGCAAAATTTTTGACCATTACAGAACATACCCTTGTGGTGTTTAACCTGCAATAATATGTGAAACATGTCAAAATTATTATATCGTGAGTTGATAAACATACGGGTGATTAATAATTTTGTACGTACCTGGAAATCTCTTAAACCATATGCTAAATCTATTTCCCTTTGCGTAACATTAGAATCTCCATTATGATGAGCTTCTTTAACCAATGAAGATACAACTTCCCATGTTAATGTGTGACCAGAATGTTGACATCGTTCAATCCATACCGTCATCCAATCAAGATTGTTTGCAATATACAAATGTAGTGCATCCCACTCTCGAGCAACTGTACAAAAAAAAAATAGACGACTTACAACCGAATTATTTTGAAGATTAAGAAATAATTTATTACAATAACATCTTATAATTTATTACTTGTCACTTTTCTCAATCTACCTTTCCCCATCAAGTACTCCCCTTTGAATTTTTTAAAAGGGTCGAGATCCCAAATGCGATCTACATGGATATTTGAAGCAAACTTAGGAAGATATTCAGTAATGTACACCATAGTCTGGTATACCATGTATCCCTCTACCATAGAACCCTCAGGATGTGCTCTTTGTCGAACCAAAGCCTTCAAAGATTTCAAGTGCCTCTCAACCATCCACATTGACCTAGTGTGTGCAGGTCCACACAATTCAATCTCCTCAACTTGGTGTATGAGGTAGTGTTCTTGTGCATTGAAAAAAGTTGGAGGTAGACACTTTTGCATTTCACACAGTAAATGAGGAATTCTTCTCTTCCAATAGTTTATATCTTCTTTATGGATTTCTTTAGATGACAACCACCTACATTAAGAGATTCAAGTCACAAAAAATATATAAATACGAGACTTTACAAAATAATATACAATAGATTACATAGCAAGAAAAACAAATCGCGAATATAATAAATATATACAACAAATTGAACAAATATTACTGCTTACCTCATGTATTTTCCAAGATCATATATCACTTGTTTGATGTTATTGTTGAAGTTCTCTGGGAGAGATAGAGGTAGCACGTACTGCAGTAATTATAAACCAATCATTTCATTATTTTCTAACATAACATAATGAATAGTACACGTAGTTTATGAATATATTGTAAATACAGAAGAACATAACTTACCTTGATGAAAGTATGCCAATCATGCATTTTGAGCCCTGGCCCAAATTCACTTTTCTTTGATATGAGATTGCTTATGTTCCCAGCAAATCCTGTGGGAAATTGAATTTTTCGTATGACTTCTTTTATGGCATCACTTTGCTGCTTCGTTAATAACCAAGGAAGGGCACTTATATTAATCTGATCTCTATTGCTATTTGAGTGAATGAAATTCTTCAGTGCATGATTGGATTCATGAATGTCATTACAAATTTTGACAATTTTTTCTTTGTCACGCCTTCCATCCAGTATTTTCCACAATGTCTCTGTTATATTCTTTCCAACATGCATAAGATCAAATAAATGCACAATTTGTAGGTCCTCGTAGTAGGGCAACCTACTAAATTTTCTGGGATAGCTTTTTAGTCCCTTTGGAAGGTTGTCAGTAGTGCCTTGACGACCTTCACGATCATCAATTACATAATTAGTAAACAAAAATCACAATAGAAATATATAAATTACAAACATAAACCATTAAGTGGAACGACATTACCTCGACGATTAATTCTATTATATTCCAACTTCCATAGGCGAGGTGTCATTCTTCGTGGCTTTGATGTAGTCTCTTCTTTCCCATTGAAAAGATGTTTTTCCATACTTCGATACTTATGATTCCTGTGGAGGAAGTGTCTATACTCATCAAACACATGCTTTCCTAAACTTTTTGAATGACGAGATTTCATCTTTGGACCACAAACTGGACATGCAAATTTTCCCTTTGTTTGAAGACCTACAAGATAATGATATAATTGGATTATTAAATATGTTGATTTTTATAATTAGAATTATCATGCGCAACTTGAATTCACTATAACATACCACAAAAATGTGTTAGCCCTGGGGCATCATGTATTGTCCATACAAGTATTACATGGAATTGAAATTGTCTTTGTCCTATTGGTCTAGACACGTCATACATAGTGACACCGTTCCATAACTCCACCAACTCATCAATAAGAGGCTCAATATATACATTCATATCTTTAACTTGATATTTACCTACTTGAATGAACAGTAACATTACATAATTATTGTGACCATTTTACTGTAAGATTTGTAAGTACATGTAAATTAATAACTATCAAATGATAAAATACCTGGAACAATCATTGCCAACATAATGTGCTCCCTCTTTATTGACATCCACGGAGGAATGTTATTGTTGATAACAAAAATAGGCCACACCGAGCAAACAGATCTCATCTCTCCAAATGGATTGACACCATCCGCTGCCAATGAAAGTCTGAGATTACGAGGTTCTTCTTTGAAGTGTTGCCACTTTTCCTCTATGTGCATAAATGCCGAACCATCCGCAGGGATCGAATAATGTCATCTCAACTTCTATTGCGTGCATGGTAATCCATAAATTGTGCCAAGCTAGTACACCTGAATAATTGTCGCATCCGTGGAATAATGGGGATGTAACGAAGAACCTTGTGAGGCACCTTTTTTGTTATTCGATCTGTTCGATATCTACTCGTATGACATACAGGGCATTGTGTTGCAAATTCATGTTCTTTATAATATATAATATGATCATTGGGACAAGCATGTATTGTTTGATACTCCATTCCAATATCTTTCATAATAGCAGATAATTCTCGATATGAGCGAGGTAGAATATTTGATGGTGGTAACAAAAACTCGCCTATCAATCTACAGCAAAAAAATAAGTTGTTAATATAAACAATATTAGTGGTACATTATTCACCCTTTGTTAACTATAAAGACATATATGACATACCTTAACATACGTGACATTGTTATGTTGGATAAACCATTCATAACCTTCAAGTTCAACAACAACAATACAGCAGAGAGAAGAGTTGTTTGGGAGTCTTTGTATAGGGGCTCGTATGCCTTCTCAAGTAGAGGTACATCGAGGCTATCATCATCATCATGATCAGATCTGCTTGGACTAAATGTGTCATGGATCAATGTATTTATACCATCATCTTCAATTGTGTTTTCTGGCGCATGATCGTCATCTTCCATGGGATCATTATCTTCACCTTGGATATTTGCACCCCGATGTTCCTCCATATCATGTACTTCCCTGGGGAGATCAACCTATATAAAATTGATTAACATAAATAAACCATGATCTTCAACTCATCATCAAGTGATTTCATATGTATATAAATTGTTAAAATGATATAATGAACAACTTACCAGTGGATGATAGTCATGCCCCCCTTCAATGTGACCATTCTCCCTACAATGTCTCTTAACTGTTTTGATTAGCAGTCTTCTACGGTTTAAGCCCTTACAAATTTTGCAGGGACAATAACATTTTCCATCACCTTTTCTTTTCAAGTTAGACCACAATCTAGCGATTGTCTCCCTATTTTGTTCTTCACTTATATTATCTGACATGATCATTCTTCGCAGGAAGCAAAAATTGGGCTATGAAAACTTCGGTCTACAACTTTCAGTGACTAAGCAAAATTGTCAAAAGTACACAAATCTTCTTAGACCTAGTTAAATCCTTTAATATTTTAAAATTCTAGTTAAAATATACATTAGATTAAAAAATATACAATTTTCATGCCTGAGCGCGCGGCTACGACTAGTGCAATGGTCTTCTTGCTTAGCTCTAAAAGCTCTCTAGCAATCAAAACATATAAGCTACAAGGCCTAACAGCAATTTCAAAACATATAAGCTACAAGGCAAGACATATTACATGACATGGCAAAAGGATTAAAATATACATTAGATTAAAATATATACAATTTTCAAACCTGAGCGCGCGGCTATAACTCATGCAATGGTCTTCTTGCTTAGCTCTAGAAGCTCTCCAGCAATCAAAACATATAAGCTATTAGAATTCATTAACTTTCTGTAATTAGAAAACTCCATTTGATATTAGACCGTAAACTACTACTATTCTCTCCATAAGAACTAAGTACAAAATTCTTTCAAGTTCACATCCATGATTCCCTTTAGATTAAAATATACAGCAAAAATAAGCTAAAAGTCTAGTTAAAATATTCATTAGATTAAAAAATATACAATTTTCAAACCTGAGCGCGCGGCTATAACTCGTGCAATGGTCTTCTTGCTTAGCTTTAGAAGCTCTCCAGCAATCAAAACATATAAGCTACAAGGCCTAATAGCAATTTCAAAACAAGGGTCATCAAAAGAACCAAAAACAATGTGTGCAAACAATACCTTGTGAAGTGGTATAGACAATTAGAAGATGCTACTATGTGCTAGGGAACTTCTTAGAACTGTTGGTATATTCTTACAACTTGTTACACCTGGGATATTCTTCTCTGTAGATGCTACTATGTGCCGTGGTCCAAACGGGCCCATAAATGTGGTTGAATAGCAATACATTCAAGTGGCAATTACACAAGGGACAGTCACTGTGAGATATCCTCATGTGTGACTGTCCTTGTCACAAATGAGGACATCTCACAGTGATTGTCCCTTGTGTAATTGCCACTTGAATGAGGTCAGTCACTGTAAAGACAACATGATAATGTACACATACAATGAGTGTACATTATCATGTTGTCTTTACAGTGGCTGCCCTCATGTTGTATATCCTTCTCTGTAGATGCTACTACGTGCTAGGGAACTTCTTAGAACTGTTGGTATATTCTTACAACTTGTTACACCTGGGATATTCTTCTCTGTAGATGCTACTGTGTGTCGTGGTCCAAACAGGCCCATAAATGTGGTTGAATAGCAATACATTCAAGTGGCAATTACACAAGGGACAGTCATTGTGAGATGTCCTCATGTGTGACTGTCCTTGTCACAAATGAGGACATCTCACAGTGACTGTCCCTTGTGTAATTGCCACTTGAATGAGGAACAAGGAGGAAGTGATACAATAATAGGGGGGTGATCATTTTAAAATGTGTTGGACACAGACATGTCCTCATTTCTGGGTATTTTAGCTCTGTAACAGCTGAATACCAGATTAAATAATAATGACAAAAGAAAAATAAACCCAACGTACTCAGAAATTGTAGCTGTGATTTTGCGGAGGGAATCTCTCTCGGTGCTGTTGAAAACACAAATGACAACCCGCTTGATTTCGTGGAGGGAATCTCTCTCGGTGCTGTTCAAAACACAAATGACAACCCGCTTTGTTCAAAACACAAATGATAACCCGCTTGATTTCACGGAGGGAATCTCTCTCGGCGCTGTTGAAAACACAAATGACAACGTTCCTTTTTTTTTTTGCACTTATATCCCGACCAACATAAGGTCCATTTGTAATACAACATGATAATGTACACTTACAGTGAGTGTACATTATCATGTTGTCCTTAGAGTGACTATCCTCATTTGTTGAAGAAGAAAAGCATTAATGTGGCTGAATAGCAATACATTCAAGTGGAAATTACACAAGGGACAGTCACTATGAGATGTCCTCATTTGTGACTGTCCTTACAGTGAGTGTACATTATCATGGTGTCTTTAGAGTGACTGTCCTCATTTGTTGAAGAAGAAAAGCATTAATGTGGTTCAATAGCAATACATTCAAGTGGCAATTACACAAGGGACAATCACTGTGAGATGTCCTCATGTGTGACTGTCCTTGTCACAAATGAGGACATCTCACAATGACTGTCCCTTGTGTAATTCAAGTGGCAATTACACAAGGGACAGTCACTGTGAGATGTCCTCATTTGTGACTGTCCTTACAATGAGTGTACATTATCATGTTGTCTTTAGAGTGACTGTCCTCATTTGTTGAAGAAGAAAAGCATTAATGTGGTTCAATAGCAATACATTCAAGTGGCAATTACACAAGGGACAATGTCATGAGCCGTGACATATTGAACTTAGTATAATAATAAAATGATTAGATGATATATAATAATCTATTATTAACGGTATATAACAATAATATATAATTATTATCAAAAGATAATAATAATATATAGTTAGCATAATAAGTAATATGTTAATTAAATAATATTAAAATATTAATAAATAATATAATTATGATTATAATTATAATATAAATTAATAATAAATAATTATTAATAAATTATATATATTATATTATAATAATATATTAAGTAATAATATTAAATCAATTATTGATATAATAATTTTAATATATAAATAATATTAATAAACCTCTCAATATAAAACAATATGTTATCACTATAATAATATTTATTATAATATTATTAATATTACTAACATCATTAATTATAATATTTAATAATAACAATAACATTAATAATAATAATAATAATAATAATAATAATAACGTTTAAAGCAATATCGAATATCTGTAATCGATATACATCTACATTAAACATCTGCATTATCTATCACGATGAGGAATGAAGAAGTGATACAACAATCACTAGTCATTACACATCGATACCATGAGAGGATGATTAATGAACCAAATACTATGAAGTCAAGATCAACATGATATGAATAAGGGATAGGTCGCTATGTGTTTCAGAAGATGTATTGATAAGCAAGAAGGATAACCATTCATATATTATAAATAATCATTAATTGCACAAGTTTAGACAATGACATATCCGATAAAGCAATATCAAACATGAAGACCCGCTAGCAAATATGCACCATCACTTCCTATGTTATCATGACAATAACATAAACTAGATTGAATTCTACTATCTATATCAATAGACACCACATAGGAGGATATCGACTAAAGGATTGAAAGATTATCGATTGTCTGAGATAAACCACATCTTGTAGAAACACAAAAGCATCAGTGATTATATCACAAGCTATTGATGAATGAGGCATCAGTCATGGATAATAAGTACAATGTATCCTTAAGTATTAACAGGAAAGGAAGTCAATTTGAAGATCAAACTCCATTACCAGCAATCAACCAATAAATGGACAATTATCAGAAAATGATATCGACTTATATCAGAGTAGAAAGATTGGATATAATCATAACAATATGGGATAAGGCAAGAGTTAATATCGATTGACTAAATACTAATGATAGTTAGACCAAACCAATACAAACACAATGGATGTTAACTACTGGTTGCACTACCAATTAGGGAAGATTACCTTCATAAAAAGATTTGATATTGAGTCAATCTGGGAGTTATCTATGATCAGAAAATAATGAAATAATATTATGTGAACTGTCGGATTATGGAAAGGTGTGATTAACAAAGGGACATGGAGGAAGAAACAAGACACGTCTCATTCATAGCATCTCTTCATTTGTTAAAGACAATATAAGAATGCATTCTCGTCAGTCACTCAAGGCATCATTAGAACTTTATTTACTTATCCATATTTGGATATACTCAATAGAGCATCTGCCTTTGGCAGTTTGGTTTCAAGTTTATCATTGCAGATCAGAGACAACACCATGATTGCACAGATAGAAAGGATAGTCAGAAACAGCATCAATATTTGAAGTTGCAAGCATATAATTCAGAATCTGAAATAGCAACATATCACTCATAGGGATATTACACATTTGCATAATTACATCATCATATCAGACACAGCAAATACATTGCTGTAAGCAATACTTATTGATTGTATATCGATATTGTTTATATCAGACATAGCATCATTATACTATCACTATAAGTGATAGGAAACATCATATTCATAGCATATTTCATATCATTATATCCGACAGTGCTATTAAACATATTGGTATCAATATCATCTTGCACACATATTGTGATTGAATCTGAAATAGCGGTTGATATCTTAAGTAACCTCCATTACTTAGTTTAATTGTAAGTATCTGATAGAGTAAGTCTGAGAAGTGGAGTAATTGTTCCTGTTTTCCAAGTTAGCCAAAAAGGGGACATTACAGACAATCACTGTGAGATGTCCTCATGTGTGACTGTCCTTGTCACAAATGAGGACATCTCACAATGACTGTCCCTTGTGTAATTCAAGCGGCAATTACACAAGGGACAGTCACTGTGAGATGTCCTCATTTGTGACTGTCCTTACAGTGAGTGTACATTATCATGTTGTCTTTAGAGTGACTGTCCTCATTTGTTGAAGAAGAAAAGCATTAATGTGGTTCAATAGCAATACATTCAAGTGACAATTACACAAGGGACAATCACTGTGAGATGTCCTCATGTGTGACTATCCTTGTCACAAATGAGGACATCTCACAATGACTGTCCCTTATGTAATTCAAGCGGAAATTACACAAGGGACAGTCACTGTGAGATGTCCTCATTTGTGACTGTCCTTACAATGAGTGTACATTATCATGTTGTCTTTAGAGTGACTGTCCTCATTTGTTGAAGAAGAAAAGCATTAATGTGGTTCAATAGCAATACATTCAAGTGGAAATTACACAAGGGACAATCACTGTGAGATGTCCTCATGTGTGACTGTCCTTGTCACAAATGAGGACATCTCACAATGACTGTCCCTTGTGTAATTCAAGCAGCAATTACACAAGGGACAGTCACTGTGAGATGTCCTCATTTGTGACTATCCTTACAGTGAGTGTACATTATCATGTTGTCTTTAGAGTGACTGTCCTCATTTGTTGAAGAAGAAAAGCATTAATGTGGTTCAATAGCAATACATTCAAGCGGCAATTACACAAGGGACAGTCACTGTGAGATGTCCTCATTTGTGATTGTCCTTACAGTGAGTGTACATTATCATGTTGTCTTTAGAGTGACTGTCCTCATTTGTTGAAGAAGAAAAGCATTAATGTGGTTCAATAGCAATACATTCAAGTGGCAATTACACAAGGGACAATCGATCATTGTGAGATGTCCTCATGTGTGACCTTTGTGAAGGCAAGTGCCAATTTGTACCCAAGTTACCAATATTGTGGCAAAAGTGGGAATGAAGCATTTAGGGGTCAAATTGGGAAAAGAAGTGTAGAAGTGGCCTATGTGAGGTCTAAATAGCCTAACTAAGTCATGGTTAGGGTCTTATGGTGTTTGAACAATAAGTTTTGAGCCAAAATCCCAAAGGTTGTAACAAGTTGTCAATGTTGTCATTCACAACATTGACAACATTTGTGCAAGGGAGCATTTTCGAGTAAGATGGTTATGTAACTATATGAAACCATTGAATTAGGCATCAGATCAACTATAAGAGGCCTCCATCGATCTGTGCAAAAGGTTGGGGGGAAAAACATTTGGAATTAAGAAGATTTGTAGAGTAACACGGTTTTAGTGAATTCTTGAGTTTTTTTGTTTCTTTGTTTTCAGTTGATTAATGGATTAGATACCTCGCAGTGTCTATTGGAAAAGTTAGTACAAGTTGTTTTTTTATTCTGTGTTGTGTTTTTTTTGAGTTTTGAAGCATTCCAACTAGTTTGTTAATTCTTTTGTTAAGTACCCTATCATTGGTTTGAACCAGGCAGGTTGAACAATTGGAGTCTTAGCTCATCATTCCATTGTCAATTTTGTACGGGCTCTTGGAATGGGTGAGGAGACTCCATGTACTATATGTTTGGAAGGAGGGGCCCTGGGAAGCTCATTTTCTATGTTTGCAATGATGTCCTAGGTGAGTCAGTTGAGCATAGTTAGGGATGACAAATCATTACAAGAAGATTACAACAAGTTGAATGCATTGGTTGCTTCAACTAAAATCTCATGGAGAGGTAGACACACATCTAAAGAAGCCCCAAGTCAAATTAGAAGATTGGGTGAGTTTCTTTGGCTGCTAAGAAAACAAACTCTTAGTCAGACTATCCAAGTTGTGTCAAAATACTTGTTTTCAGGCATGGCTGTAGCAGTTGGTGTACAAAAAATCTAGGAGGAGAAGACCTTAGATATCTTGGAGTTCTCAATAAAGGGCATCTGAATCCTAAGCCCTTTAGGTGGCTTAATATAAACAAAAAGGCTTGACAAAGGCCTAATTGCTAGCAGCCTATTTTTGGGTGCAATTGGCATGGTTTGATGAACCGGATTGAAGTACTGATGAAAAGTATAGGTGAAGGAGTAATATTGAAACCAATAGAGGTCCTAGTGGCCAGCCTCTCCATGGAGTAAAGTTCTAGTTGAATGTGTTTCAATTTGTGAAGACAAGACTAGGAGTGTCCTAGTAGCTAGATTGGTATTGAGCAGAGTTCGTTGTATTTCTTGTTGGTGTGCACTAGTTGAAGGAGTGGGATCTTGGGTAGAGATACCTAAAGAGTGTAGGGATAGTTAAGTACCCTATCAAGTCAAAACATTGGCCTAAAGAGACCCTAGTGAAGGATAGGGAGTGAGCAAGACAAAGTGTTACATCAATTAACAAGATCATTTTTTGGTAATTGTGTACATTATCATGTTGTCTTTACAGTGACTGTCCTCATTTGTTGAAGAAGAAAAGCATTAATGTGGTTCAATAGCAATACATTCAAGTGGAAATTACACAAGGGAATATCACTATGAGATGTCCTAAGTGTGACTGTCCTTGTCACAAATGAGGACATCTCACAGTGACTGTCCCTTGTGTAATTGCCACTTGAATGAGGACAGTCACTGTAAAGACAACATGATAATGTACACAAGTACCGTGAAGGTAGTCACAAGTTAGGGCTGTTTCATTGCATACCCGAAACAATGAAGACATTACAGTCCACAAAATGTTTGTGCTTGAAAGATGAACAAATAAAATTAAACTTCTAAATAACCAAAGCCGCTAACAATAAATTCAACACAGATATGTCCTCATTTCTGGGTATTTTAGCTCTCTAACAGCTGAATACCAGATTACATAATAATGACAAAAGAAAAATAAACCCAACGTACTCAGAAATTGTAGCTGTGATTTCGCGGAGGGAATCTCTCTCGGTGCTGTTGAAAACACAAATGACAATGTTCTTGTTTTTTTTGCCCTTATATCCCGATGTGATTTCGCGGAGGGTTACGGTGCTGTTGAAAACACAAATGACAACGTTCCTTTTTTTTTTTGCCCTTATATCCCGACAACATCGCAATTGCAAGTTAGGGCTGTTTCACTGCATACCCGAAACAATGAAGACGTTACGGTCCACAAAACGTTTGTGCTTGAAAGATGAACAAATAAAATTAAACTTCTAAATAACCAAAGCCGCTAACAATAAATTCAACATAGATATGTCCTCATTTCTGGGTATTTTAGCTCTCTAACAGCTGAATACCAGATTACATAATAATGACAAAAGAAAAATAAACCCAGCGTACTCAGAAATTGTAGCTGTGATTTCGCGGAGGGTTACGGCGCTGTTGAAAACACAAATGACAACGTTCTTGTTTTTTTTGCCCTTATATCCCGATGTGATTTCGCGGAGGGTTACGGTGCTGTTGAAAACACAAATGACAACGTTCTTTTTTTTTTGCCCTTATATCCTGATGTGATTTCGCAGAGGGTTACGGCGCTGTTGAAAACATAAATGACAACGTTCCTTCTTTTTTTTGTCCTTATATCCCGACAACGTCGCAATGGTGACGTTGCCAAATGTATTGTCGTCGCAAATTGCGACAGTGTCGGGCTATATTTGAAAAAAAAAGCCAAAACCGCATGACATTTGCCTGTCGTCGCAAATTGCCGTCGCAATTTCACCCCAAATGTATTAGTGAGACAAAAAGTACTTTTTCTCTTTTTATAAAATAAGAATAATGCTTTATTTGTGCAACTTAGGATAAGAAGAAAAGTGGAAATTTTTTATTTAAATAAAAAGGGAGGAAATTCCTTTTAAATAAATAAAAACTTAAGATAAAATGATTTTATTATTTAATTAAAAGAGATTTTTAATTAATTAAAAGGGAGCATGTTCTCTTAATTAAATAAGATTTTTATTTTTTTCTCTTTTAAATTAAATAAGACTCAAACCTTAGAAAATATTGAATTGATTATGATTCGATCAAAGAGATTGATAAAATTGATATTGTTGATATTTGAAAATATTGATTCAGAGATTTGACAAATTGCAGAAATGGGGCTCAAAGTCTAGGTGACCATTTTAGGGTGCATACAATTACTCTCTTCAGTTGAATTAAGAACTTTTTCCTTAAGCATGTGTGACGAAAACCTAGATATAGATGGGAATTAATGCATTAATGCTCAATTGAATGCCTTAATGTATCTCCCAGAGAAAGGCCATCTGGAAGCTTTAGAGGAAATAATTTGTACTAGGTATGAAATCACCTCCACTACAATGCCAGATTTTGATGTGTTATTATCTTCAATTGCAAGTTTCTTTTGAAAAAATATATTGTATATCTTTACAGACTAGACAATGTGACTGTACAACTCCAGAATATATTCTCTATAATCTCTAATTACAAACTAAAGTGTAAATTGAAGTAAAGTTTTCCTTGTTTAAAATTCCAACCCTTGTCTACTAATTACAAAAGTAAATTTATAAATTTCATTGTAGAGAATACAACCACCATCAATTGAAACTCTCACACTCACCCAATTTTCATACAATTTAGTGTCGATAATCTTTCATCTAGAAGTCTTTCGCATGTCACCTTTTTCTTACATTTCATATACA
Organism: Chamaecyparis obtusa; assembly: GCA_027943335.1. Classification (NCBI taxonomy): domain Eukaryota; kingdom Viridiplantae; phylum Streptophyta; class Pinopsida; order Cupressales; family Cupressaceae; genus Chamaecyparis; species Chamaecyparis obtusa. The sequence goes on along the minus strand of BSBK01002089.1, from coordinate 162,324 downwards.
AATTCCCTTCTCGACACCAACTCTTCTTTAACTGAACAGTAGCAGGAAATATGCCTTCAATTTATTTATGTAATTTATTTGTATTTTTACTTTTCTGATTCTTTCATTTTTAAACAGAAGAAAAGGGTGGCACAAATTAGGCTATTTGTAGACATTCTAAGCAGTGTTTAGCAAATTCTATATAACTTGATGACCTTTTCTTTATACAGTTAATATATGTGATTCTCTGCTTAGATTTATGTAATGAAAATGTTAGATCTACCTCTTTTATGTAAATTATTGCCCTTTTCCTTTGTATACAAAATTGAAATGTATTTTGGTCGAACCCATTTTCATTATGTTTAGGTTAGTCAAATTTGATGTATCCGCCATTCCTGGCTTCCAATTATATCGGGAGAGAAGATTGTTAGCTAGAATAAAAAATGTAACTCTTGGGAGAGAATTTGATTGCGAAGAGATTTCTAGCACGAATATAGATTGTCTGTATTGCTAAAATATAATGCTTGTTAATTTGTAAAATTTTAAATCAATTTATTTTTATTTCATTTTTTCACTAATAAATAAATTCTCCAATCTTAATAAACACAGTACTTTACATATTTTTCATTCACATAATCTACATATCACATATTTGGCATCAAATTCGAATGTTGTGGTGATTATAGATCTGCGTGTTTTTTTTTCAAGAATTTTTTATTATAACGCTGATTACCTGGCTTTAATAAATTATAACGCTGAAGCAAAGTGCTGTTTTTATTACTTGTTAATCTAAGAACAGTTATACAAAGCAATTTGAACTGAGACAAGTGGACGAAATGATTGAAGATTTGATTTGTGAAGAAATGATTTGATTTGAGACAATTTATTGGGACGACTGTTTTTATTGTAATGTAGGCAACTCACAATTGTGCGAAAAGGAAAAATGTTTCACGAGAATATTTCAAATTTTATGTAGTGCAATAAATGTAAATATGATGTGTGTATTTTGAATGTTGCGTAAATGTATACTGATTGATTGGAATAAAAAAGGGCAGAAATAAAAACAAAAACTATACTAAACATCACAATAACATTATATCGTGACCTACAGACCTACACATTATATCATGACTGAGCTGTTGTTCGAATAAACATTCTTCAGTAACTCAGCTTCTTAAAACTTTAGATCTACACAGCTAGACTACAGAGGGTGCTTAGAAAAATAAAAACCATACAATATATACCAACTACAAACCTAGAGAGGAGAACGAACATTGCATAATAATATTTTCCATACTACCCACAAAGTGTGTGAAACTTTCTGGTCAGACAGTGCACGGCAAGGAGCAACCAAGATAAAAAAAACCATTTAAATTCAAGAAAGATCTGTCTCGATAGGGTTGTGCATAGGGAAGATATAAAACTGTTTTATAGGGTAAAGTATTAATAGTGGCTATAGCTATAGCTAATTTTGTGTGCTTGTATTTATTAAATGGTATATTGGATGTTGATTCTTTTTCTTCTTCTATTTTTGCTGTTTTCATATACCGTTAAACTTTTTAAAGTTAAGGTTTAGGTTTTTGAGTACTAGTTATGTATACTATAGGATTGATTACATAAATGATCAACTATTTGTATATCTGAGATTATTTAAGTGACCAGTTATTAGGGGGTCACTATGACAATAAGTGAGTGGTTATGAGACCCCAAGTCACTATTAGTACCTTAATTGAAATTACAATCTCCAACATTTCTTATTGAGCACCTCCCATATAGTCACACTGCCAAAGCTTTAGTGAGATCTTCTAGTCTCAAACATTGATTGAAAAAATACTTAATTCTGATTACCTACAAATTTTTCAGAATTGTTTTCATCCTTCTTGTAAATCAAAGAGCTGCTCCTTTCTTGGTTATGATTGCCTCCAAATTTTTGGAGTGGCAAATCCTAACAATTATCTCTGCAGGCTTTTAGACCAGAGGTTTACGGTCTTCTTTCATGGATGGCTCCTGTAAATGATGGCCACTTCCTTAAATGATGACTATTACTCAACTGGCCCAAATAGAATAGAAATTAGACTAACTTATGTTGTTCAAAGTGGGCTAAAACAGTGGTTAACCTTACAAACAACATCATTCTCTTTAAAATTATTTTCTTTTTGGGATCAATAAAAGACTCAGTCAGATTATATTATATTAATATAAATTTTTAAGATCAGCATAAACTGGGTAGACAAATAATATATAAAGGTCTATGGAGAGATTCTGCTCCATAAAATTCAAGAAAAAATCTATATAGTTTGAACGAAAATTCACATTGCTAAAACCCAATGCTAGACTTCAAGATCAAATTCAAAAAGACAAAAAAAAAAAAACTAATTGAATCAGAACTCAAAAGGAGAAACTAGCCTCTTCTAAGCCATTTCCGTACTCTTCCTCACCCTCTCATGCTTCCCTCTACTACATCTGCTTTAGAATCTACCATCCTCTGCAAGATAGTTGACATGCATCTCCTTACCTGAATTACCGCACGTTCTTATGGGGTTCTTGTTGATGTGAGTTTTATGACTCACCAAACAGTAGAACAAAATACCGAGACATATTATCCTCTTTTGAACAAAGTACCATGTATGCTAAGATTGCAAAAAAGATCATACGATAACTCCAAAGTTCCTCAACTTGTGGATATACTCGGTGTTGACGTGATTTACTGATGATCACAAGGGGCCTCACATTTTTCAATCCTTTATGTCATGATGAATATGGGTCCTATCAAAAGATTTTCAATTAAGTACTATTTTTTGGGGGGTTTTCACGAGATATGCGGAAATGAAAATGGTTTAGGGTTCAGAGATCCTAATCTAATCCTAAGGGTAATGATAGCCAAGGAAAGTATTTTGATGGACGAGTTCCTTAATTTACCAAGTCTTACTTCGCCAAGTCAACCTACAACTACATGTAGACTAGTGAAATCTTCAAAGGTTTGTACAAATGATTTAATTTAAGCACATGGATAAGGGTTCAGGCTAACTTTGCACAACGCTTTAGAATCACTAAAACGTCAAAAGTATGAACCAAAGAAACTCATCAAAACATCATCATATTGTCCAAAACATTCATTACACTTTGTCTACTAAACTTAATCTAATTGAGAGAATTACAAAACCAAGCAAGCATTAAGACACATCAAATGATCACCACACTTCAATGAAAATTCTATTGTCTCAATAGCTCATAAGCAACAATCTCAAAATTCGGTCCTTTACAAATGAGAAAAAGAGGCCCTTATATAGGTCCTTGAAAACAATGAGTGGCCTAGATCAAAACAATAACCGATGGCCCAGATTTTGCCACCTCATCCCTAATTAGGGTTACGGCACAGAAAAAGGAATCTAAATTAATACAAGGAAGAAACCACTACGGTAGAGGGTAATAAATGCCCACTACGCATGCATGCTCAAGAAGAGAGTGAGGTGTCATAAATGATCATTACATTATATCCACTATGCATTAAATGCATCTACCTTTGACCTCCATGTTTGAATTCCTGGAATCTACCCAATATGGTCTTCAACTCATCAATGCTGACACTCGGTGTTGATTCCTGTCTGAATTATAGCGCCAGCACTGCTTGCTCTGACCTCTTCAAGCTATCCTCTCATTCTAGCAATAGATCCTGAGCTGTGTGCATGTTGTTTGAGAAGGCAGAGAGGTTCTCAAAACCATCCCTTATGAAAGAGTTAAGCCTAAAAAAATCCTCCAATTTCTCCTTCATGTTGTCTATTGTTATTTCCTCCTTGGCCAACCTTTGCAACCACAGTGATGCAATGGTATTGGAGAGCTCCTGCTGGATATTCTCAACTATCCCCTTCAATCGAGTTGAATCCTTACTGAAATGTTCAAACATGTCCTTTGCCAGAAGAACTACACAATACCACCGAGATAAATCATACGCTCCTTCTCTGATGACCTTACTGTCAACCAAGACCTGCGTAGGGGTTTCCATCAACTCCTGTAAGTCAGAGATTGCCTCATCTTGATAGATATGCTCATCTTCCCAAGTCTCCTCTATGCAACAAATTCAGGAAAGGATGGCCAACGCCTTATCATGAATTTATACTAACTCCTCGGCGTGGATGTAAGCCTCATCCTTGATCCCCTTAATCTACGTCTTTTCACCCTGCGCAATCCTCCTAATCTCATTGATGGCCTCAACTGACTCGGTTGGAATATCCATTGGTGGAACGAAAGATGGGTCCTCTTCTCGAACTGGGTGAGGCAACCTAACAATGTATGCACATAAAGCCCTGTTCTCTTCCTTCTTCCTTTGATATTTTTCTTCCAGCCTCCTCATCTTATCCTTAACAGCTTGTGTTGAATCATCAAATTCCTCCATGACCTGTGCTCGAGAGGCCTGACCAAGATCTACCTTTGTTATGTGATACTCCTCAGGAGCAATTTGATCTTTGGTCTTGTCGACTGCTAGAGTCGCTATCTGCAAAATTTTGGATCTAGATTCTCCTCTAACAACCTTGGTAAATTTCTTGGCTTTTCCCTTTTCTCCTAATTACTCAATTTGATCCAGAATCTCTTGTAACTCAACTGCAAGGTCTATCTCCTTTTCCTGGCTTCTCTAAATCCTCGGCTTGAGCCACTCAGGAACATTTGTATTTGGGTCCCTCTATACTGCTAGCTCTTCTTGTCCTTGCACTTCTCTAGTATCAATCTCCTCAGCTCCAAGACTTTCTGCCATTGCTTCAGGAGCAAGTGCCTCTGTCATGGGAATCTCCTCTTCTGCCACTGGGGCCTCTGCTTCTACCTCGGGAATTTCTTCCTCAATTATCCTCCTAAAGAAGACACCAAGACTCTCCTCTATCATCACATCATGTTCCTTGCTTATTCCTGGCACGAACCTCTCATTGGCATTAATGGTCAATCTATCTTATATCGGTCTAGTCATGTGTTGCTCTCCTTGGTACACTCTTATTTCACTTTCTTCTCCTTCCTACCGGGTGAATGCTCCAATTTCCTACACAATGGGAGTTCGACTAGGTGAAGATGGTGCATCCTCAGACCTTAATCTCTTCTGCTATGGTTCTTCACCATGAAGATCCAATCTCCTCTTTATATGCATTTCCTGAGCTGCACCCTTCTCCTTTCTATGTTCTGCACTCCCTAATGGGATGTCTCCTTCTTCTACTCTTCCTCCAGATGGCTTCCTTGGCCTCTCATCTCGTAGCTGTGGATGACCTATCAACTTTTAGGTCCAATCTTCTTTTGACATAGTCATTCTTTCAAGTTTTCGTTCTACCCACCACCTTGTGAAGTCCACAACTGTCTTTGTCAATACATCAAGATCCACAATCTCTTTTTTCTGCGAATCGTAAGGATGAATGACCTTTTTCTTTATCTGGGTTAAAACCTCTCTGTATCACATTTGGGTCCTCCTCCATCTGATCAGGAACATGGACAATCTTACATGCCCTAATCAGGTCTAAGGGCAATCGGAAGCACATCCTCTTCCTAACCTCATTCTCATCAACTACATTTGCCCAAAAATCCTCGAGGTGAGCTTTATGTTGATGCCTCATCCCTGCCACTACTCTAATCTTATTATATGGGTCAAAATCTGGCCTTCCTAGATAGAGTGGTAGATGGAAGAATTTCAGCTCATTAGATGACCCCTCAGCTGCTGGAAGACAGGGACACACTTTGACTGCATCACTTCCAATAAAAAGTGGGAATTCTAGTCCTAGCTTCTTCTTCTTCTTCAGGACTTTGTCGTACGCTGTCAATTGTCTGGTGACTTCCAACAAGACCATTTTATCAATAGGATATCGTGGAAGCTTGAATGGCTGCTCAAAAAATCCTTGCAATCTGATATAGGAGAAGGTGGGAAACTGAATGAACCATGCCCCGAATTCCTCCACCAGCTTCATTGCCTCAGAAGACAATCTTAAATATGCAATCTCTTCTGCAAGGTTCTCACGATGCGCATTGCAAATGCATCATTAACCCTGGTGTAGTCATCTATGGCATGTAGATGCAGTTGTGGGTAACGGTCATGGACCCTTAACGTTGGATTCTCACTTCCGAAAACTCCCTTGTTTGTGTTTTTTCCACGCTTTTAGAATCTGCTAATTTGAGCACTTTGTCTTCATGAAGAAGTTTTCCCATTCCTCAAAATTTTCCAATTTTTTTTATTTTTTATTTTTGAAAAGTTAATTAATTAAATATTAATAAATCAATATTTAACCAATTTTAATTTTAAAACATAAAATCAAAAAAAATCTTTTTAAAGCAATTTTAAATTTTGTGAACTTTTATTCTTTAATTGTTTTTTCTTTGTTTTATCAATATTTTGTGTTTATTTCCAAATTTTTTGATTTTAAAGATTAATTAATTAAATATTAATAAAAAATTAATATTTAACCAATTTTATAATTGAAACTTAAAATCAAAAAACTTTATTATTTCTTTTCCAAGAATGGATTCGTTCTTCAAATTGATCTTTTCCAATTTTCAAAACGATTAATCTTCATATGTCAAAATCTCGCTCGGGAGTTCGAGTGAGTGATGGATTTTGTCCTCAACACACAAATCGGTGACTGCACGAGACTTGCGGGAGCGGGATTCTTCTTCTTGCGGCAGATTTTTCAGTCCGTTGACTTCATTGACCTGCTTTTCCACCATCCTTAGAGCGGGATTTTGGGTATGTTGCGGACTTAGTCCTCAACACACAAATCCGTGACTGCATGAGAATTGCGCCTCAGGGAAGGAAAATTCAGGATTTGGAGGTGGTCGTGGATTGTGCTTTCAGCAGACTCCTTCATTTCTCATTATTCTGCTACTCCGTGATAATCGGGAGGCAAAGCTTTGTTCGAGACTGCAGCTAACAGAGCATCTAAAACCCCAAAAAAGGGCCAAGCCAGCAGGGAGAGAGAAGGGGGATCCCATCTGTTGGGCGGTGTTGTGAAGGTCACAACAGTTCTCATCACTACCTTCTTTGCGCACCAAACAGGATCCCATGGCTCAATGTCCTGAGTTTAAGATTGTCTGCAGCCTTGCTTCCATATTCCTCATCCTTTGAGCTCCTTCATACTCTATTACTTCTCTCTTAAATTCTTCAAACAATGAGAAACTCCAAACTTTTTGTTATGAATCATAATATTTACCATATGAAAATCAAATCTTCTTTCAACTTTTTGAACTTTATGATTTTCTATGCTAGAAGGAAGGGGTTGATACTCCTCTAAACCTCTTTTTTTCTTGTCCTCATCCTATAAGCCCCTTTTTATTCCATCAGAACAACAGAAGAATGCAAGCTATTATGAGATGGAAGAATATTTATCCCCCTTTATGGATTGTCTCTGGAAGAAGACATTTTCTTTTTCCTTCATGTTATATGGTTAATCTTCATGGTCCAGTGGACAATAGTGACATGACCCACTTTGTTACAATGCTTGCATGAGGTAGGAGAACATTTCTTATTAAACACCTTCCATATAGTCATACTACCAAACATTCTAGCTTTAGTGAGATCTGCTGGTCTCAAACATTAATTGAACAAACACATATTTATGATTACCTACAAATTTTTCAGAATTTTTTTCATCCTTCTTTTAAATCGGAGAGCTGCTCCTTTCTTGGTTATGATTACCTCAGAATTTTTGTAGCAGCAGATCCTAACCATTATCTCTACGGGCTTAATTAGACCAATTCATAGGGTTTGAATTCAAAAAGAATGAATATATATATATATATATATATATATATATATATATATATATATATATATATATATATATATATATATATATATATATTTGCATCAGAAATCAAAAGAAGAAACTAGCCTCTCCTAAGTCATTTTCATAGTCTTCCTCGCCCTCTCGTGCTTCCCTCTACTACATCCGCTTTAAAATCTACCATCCTCTGCAGGTGGGCAGTTGACATGCTTCTCCTTACCTGAATTAGTGTGTGTTCTTGTGGGGTCTCATCACTACTTGCTCTGTGCACCAAATAAGATCCCATGGCTCAATGTCCTAAGTTGAAGATTGTCAGCAGTCTTGCTTCCATATTCTTCATCCTCTGAGCTCCTTTGTACTCTGTTACTTCTCTCTTAAATTTTTCAACCAATCAGAAACTCCACACTTTTTGTTATCAATCATAATATTTGGCATATGAAAATAAACTCTTCTTTCAACTTTTTGAACTGTATGATTTTCTATGATAGAAGGGGTTGATACTCCCCCGAACCTCTTTTTTCCTTGTCCTTCTCCTCCGAGCACCATTTTTTGTCCATCAAAACACCAGAAGAATGCAAGCTATTATGAGATGGAAGAATATTTCTCCCCCTATGAATTGTGCCTAGAAGAACACATTTTCATTTTCCTTCCTTTCATATGGTTAATCTTCATGGTATGGTGGCCAATAGTAACACCCACTTTGTTACAATGATTGCATACAATAGGAAAACTTTCAAATTCAATAACCTACACTGGCCTACACTGGCCTAGCAAACTTCTCTAATAAAGTAAGCTCATGGGAAGTACCTTATCCATTTCCACCAACACACAAAATCTAGCATACAATAGACATTTTACTCCAGTGTTGCCATATATTTTATGGATTGGATAATTTATTCAATAGTATTAAATTACCAAATTGAATTGGTAATCGTCATGAGACTCCTTTCACTTAAGTGTTCCAAAAGTAGCCCAAATAAAAGCACCTAGACAGAGAACATGAAGCTATATACCAGGTTCAAACAAGAAATCCATTTAAGAAGAAAAAGGCCATTCCAACTCAAGAACCAAGGATCTCCACCAAGAACCTTAGAACATTCACAAAAAAATAGAACAACTCTCTAGAACTGGAGTCTTGAGAGTGCTTAGCAAAATGCAAACCATAAAATATATAGACAACTAGACAATAAGTAGGAGAAGAAAGATGATCACATTTTCTACCTAAGAATTTATATCTTATATATGCTCTTTCATCCTTTATAGATCCAACCTAAAACATAAATTATTTTTAGATAAAATAATATATTAAAATAATAGTAAAAAGTATGTAAAAATATACAATATACTATGACAAATTGTCATAATTTTGACCACAACAATAAATTCTTTGTAGAAAACAATTGATATTTATATCCCACAAAACGAAATAGGAGTCCAAATCCATTTACCCACAAATTTGTAAAAAGTTCACAGAAGTTTCTAGAGTAGTCCACATACAAAATGAAATCATAAAATAAAAGTCACAGCATAGTAGTTCTGACTAGTTTCACCCAATTTTGTAAAGAGAAGGTTGCTCAATATCTGAAATTACAGCAGTACGTTATTTCTGCATTTCAGCTTGTTCCTCTAGATATCTCTTGTATACCTTGTCTGTATCAGGCCAATAAATATTACAATTAAAAGGAAATAAAAAAGAATATGCAATGCAAATTAAGAAGCAAGAAAGAATGAATAAGCAATGCAAATCTAGAGGTGCATACCTTTTATTCGTGCCGGCCTCAGATAATCTCTCATGGATTTTGGCATGTCGGGGATCTTCCTTATTTGATAATGGTTATGATTGCTAACATCTTGAACTTCATTTTGAACTGAAAAAAATTAATTTCTATCAAATAAATACTTTGATTTGTTAATTGGATTGACCAAAAATAAATGATAGAATGAAATATTCTATTGTTAAAAAATTAATAGCCATTTAGAGAGATCCCACATTTCTACTACATTTTAAATGCAAAATAAAGAAATATGTCTGTTTTAGTGGAGTGGCCAAATCAAAAGATTTAACATCTACTTTGTGATAGTGTGGCCAAATTAAAAACAGTTTACAGACTTTTTATAAAGTATAATAGTGGGAAGGGGACATACCTTTATTTTTATTCTTGATCTGAGTATCTTGACTGTAAGAAAAAAAGTCACAAATTAATATTGAATTAGAAATATTTCTATATTATCCTAATTTTGTAAAGAATAAATCTTTTCATTTTTATAAGAAAGGAAAAATTTTAAATAGAAAAAAAATCGAAGAGATAGTCCATAAATCAGTTGACATAAGATATGAAGTATATTTTAACCTGGTTGAAGTCATCAGTCTAATTCCTTTCCTTTATTAACACCTTTCCACTGTATTGTGAAAAATAATCGACTCGAGAGGAAATTCTTAGCTTGAATGGAAAATAGAATACCAGTGTTTATATAGCTTTTTCAGCTATGTAATATTCTGTGCTTAAGTTTATTCGGCACTTCGTAGTCAACTCATCAGTTATTTTCTATAAACCCAACACATAAACATTAATTCCAATATATCACATGTAAATGTTATTTGGAGTACACCAAATTTTTACCTAAAATAGTTTTATACAATCATTATTTAAAATAAAACCCAGTCCCTGCACATTAGATATTAGTTCCAATACATCAATGGAAAATAGAATACTAGTGTTTATATAGCTTTTTCAGTTATGTAATATTCTGTGCTTAAGTTTATTCGGCACTTCGTAGTCAACTCATCAGTTCTTTTCTATAAGCTAAACACGTAAACATTAATTCCAATATATGGAAAATAGAATACTAGTGTTTATATAGCTTTTTCAGCTATCTAATATTATGTGATTAAGTTTACTAAGCACTTCGTAGTCAACTCATCAGTTATTTTCTATAAACCCAATGTGTAAACATTAATTCCAATATATGGAAAATAGAATACTGGTGTTTATATAGCTTTTTCACCTATCTAATATTATGTGATTAAGTTGATTGGGCACTTCGTAGTCAACTCATAATTATTTTCTATAAACCCAACACGTAAACATTAATTCCAATATATCACATATAAATGTTATTTGGAATACACCAACTTTTTACCTAAAATAGTTTTATACAATCATTATTTAATATAAAACCCAATCCCCGCACATTAGATATTAGTTCCAATACATCAACTCTTTATCAAAAAAAGACTTTTATGTGACTAAATAAAAGTCATCACAATTTTACTCTCAATGAATGGTATTATTAGCTAAAGCTTTGGATTCTTCCTCTATAATTATTGAAGTTAGTCCTATAGATTGTTGTTATCTTCCTGAGAGGAATTAGTCTTGCTCAAAAGAGGTCAAGAACAGATTATCAATCTACCATATCTAAGTTGTGTAAACAATAGATATTTTAAAACCAAGACACATTATTTCATACAAAACATAACTCTCATTCATACGTATTAATTCAAAACATAACCTTTCGGAATTTGTGACAATTTTAAACCCACAAACATGATGCATGTAAGAACTTCGAAAATTAACGTGATTACAAAAGTTTTACAGCAGAGCGAACCTTTGAAAACGTGGCATAGATGATGAATGCGAGGTGATAACCATCTCATAGTTTGGTTAGTTCGTTCTTGGAGCTAGGGTTTCAATGCTTGCTTAATAATATTTGAAGATTTATTTACACTGGTAACCTTTATACTCAAAGTGAGATTGAGGAAAATTTCTTTTTAAATTGTATTTTAAATTTAAAAAATATTAAAATTAAGTTTATATATTAATATTAATAAATTAAATATTTTATATTTAAATATATAACATTTATTACTTCAAGTGAAAATAAAATAATTTTATTAATAATGATGAATGATTTATTTATAATAATAATATAAATGTATTAGAAATAAATGTAGAATAATAAAATAAAATTATTTTTTGATAAAAAAAATAAATTTTATCTATGTATTTATATTTATAGAAAATTATAATAGATATGTTAAATATAGATGTATCTTAAAATTTTAACTTGTGTCATAAATATAATACAAAGAACTTTAAATCAAATATTTTAAGTTTCAAATATATGGGTTAGTGATGGAATTGATAGTTATTATAAATATAAATTTATCAATTTTATAAATTTAAAATGTCGAATACTTACATTATGATGAAGGAGAAGTCTTATAATAGATGCCACAAACGCTAACCAATATTTTTTTAATACTATTTTGATAGATTTTAGATGTAAAATTTATATTTTAAAAATTAATTATTCCTCACATTTAATCACCTATGCAACATTAAACATTGCTTCTAAGACAATGAACCTAACTTTGAGTATAGCTCTAAACTTCTTCTTTGTTGATCTAAACTAATATTATTCAAACTATTGAATTTAACTCTAGCTTATTTCTAATATTTAAAAGCTTAAAAGGATAGGTGGTGCTTAAAACCAACTTTAATTTGATTTGTTGGATTTCAAGGTCAATGTTATTCTATACTAGATCAAAGGATGAATAAAATAGTTTATAAATATACATCTCACAAAATAAAAATGATTATTTAAAACTAACGGCATTTCCCTTATGCTACATGCATGTGTAGTGTTGTAAATTGCATCCTTGTGCAATGTCTTTATTTCCTAGGCCCCACTTTAGCTTGTATGGTCTCCCGCATTAATTTTAATATCCATAATCATCCAAACATTTATGAATGAAATTAATCAAGAAAGCATCCATCTACATTCAAGTGCCCAAGTATTAAAGTTCTCAAGCATTAAAGGCATTTTGTGCCACCATATTCTTCTTTACCCCAAGATTCAATAACCCTCATGCAAACATGTATTTTAAGATTTCCTTCTACATTTTTGAGGATTCAACTTATTGAATTAACACTTATGATCATGTTGAAAGAGTATTGAGTCATCAAGGCATAATAAAATTTTATTCTTAGATATAACCTATATTATACATCAACATGTTTTACTTTTACTTTCAAGCATATTTAATTTATATTTCAAGGTTGAATACAAAATTGATGTCTAAATTAGGAAACCTCATTCTACACAACATTTATCTTTTTTGTGTGTGCAGTAACAAGTGGTGTTGTTGCATAGAGAGATAAAAATTTATCAAGAGATTTTCTATAATATTTTTGAAATTCACTAGAAACTATAGGGAACAATGTCACTCACGCTATTCCAATTAATAGGGTGACTAAGTTTCCATAAATCCCCCAATCTCTACTTCAAATTTTTTTTGCATGTGTTATTGTCTCTCATTTTGGTTTCTAGTTCTGATATTTGCATGATAATTCTAGATTTTTCTATGCATGAAGAAACTCATCTTTCATCCCTATATAGCCCTACAACTAAAACATTTCAATTACATTTGAATATTCATAGTCTCTTACAACAAAGGATCATTATATAAACCGAGTGCTTCATTCCTATTGAGGCCTAGAGGATCATCTTCCTCTAAATGTAAGAGGGGATACGTCCATTATTTCCTAGTTTGCCCATACATCCTAACAAAAATTATTTCCCAGCTTACATTCTTGTGAACCGAACACCTTACATCTTAATTCCCACTTGGACATCTAGATTGATTTGTATGCATTTTATTAACCCATATTTATGTATCATATCATTGATATATTTCATTTATCTAGTGAGCTAATTTAATTTTACATTTCATGTAAAACACAAAAATGTTTCTTTCCCTGCATTTTCTCTACATTTCATGTATCTTAATTTGATTTGTATGTATTCTAATTCATATAATTTATGTATACCTTATTTGATTATAGTGCATCTCATGAATGAAGTTATTGTCTTCTTTTTCTAGTTCATTTTCATGTTTTATTGAAGATTTTGAAGATGTTCCCTTTCATTCATACGATGATAAATTTTTCTTCCTTTTATTCATAACTATAATCTATCATATCCCAAAATTGATCCCACACATGAGGATGTTTTGGCAAAAGAAGAGATTAAATCAAAACTTGTTCCAAAAATAAGTTCTTGACGAATGATATTTCTCCTTCTAAACTATATCTCCCCTATGTGGATATTTTGGAGGAAGATAATTGTATTATAAACACCTTTATTAATATCACTTTGGTCTACCTAAATGACATCCCTTATAGAGATGAAGCACTGATGAATATTGTTAATCCCTCTCTTAAATTTTGTCCCCCTCAAGAGAATAGTGTAGATTCAAAGGATGTCTTTATTACCACGTTCCTTGAGGCTCTCCCTTCTAGAGATGAAATTTGTAACAAAAACAAAACTAATCAAGTTAATATGATTCATTTTTTGGGTAGTAAGAATCCTAAGATTATTTTCCACCTTCATCAAGGTATCCCTAAACCTTAAACAAACTATTGATCATTTTATGAGGTGTTTTATAACCCAATTATCATGTCATACATCACAAATAAAACTCAAAACAAAAATAAAGATTCGAATATTAATCTCCCTTCTCAACATTTCCTTCATCTCCACATCTGTTAGAAGTATTAAAAGAATGAAAATAAGTTCATGAAAATAATCCAAGAAAGTAAAGTGCAAGAAGGAGTTTACCATAAGCCAAATATGAGATAAAGTTGCAAGATCAATCACCAAAACATGAGAATACTCCAAGAATCCCAATAAAGAGCCAAGAGATTTTTAAAAGGGGAAAAGAAAAGAAAAAGTTTATCCTCAAGGAAAAACCCTTTTTGTATTATGAATGAGGTAAGAAAAGCAACAAGCTCAATACAATACTGAGAGAACTAATATGTCAAGATGAGAGAAAATTATGTGTAGGAAATGTGAGAAAATTGTGTCAAGTGTGTGGAGAAGCATCTCTTAAGCAGAGATGAGTGCAAGAGTTTTCATGTAACTCTGATGTGTATGAGTGCCACATTCATACTAAGTGTGTTCCAAGTGTGAGGATCCTCATAAGGAGGAGAAAACTAACATCCTTATTAAAAGAATTACAAGATATGAGTTGTCCTCCCACTTGGACTAGAGGACAAAATTACATGTAGAGATTCCTATAGGAATATCTTAAAATAAATAAAAGGAGGATACCTTGGTTTATCTTCAAATTAAATAAAAATAACCAAGGCAAGATTAATATATTCTAACAACCCCCTTTAATCTTTACTTGGTGTGATTACATCAATGGGTATCAAACCCAAATTTTTGCAATGAAATTCAATTTTTTGTCTAGAAAGAGGCTTTGTAAAAATATCTACAACTTTATCTTCACCCTTGCAATAGATGAGGGACACTTTTTTTTCTTTAATTTTCTTTATAATGAATTGGAGGTGGAGAGAAATGTTCGACTTTGCATGGTAAACCAGAATCTTTGACAAGGCTATTGCACTTTGATTGTCACAATATAAAGGTGTAGGTTCTTATTGAGGTAGACCCAAATCTTCAAGTATTATTCTACGCTATAAAGCATCTTTAGAGGCATGAGTACAAATTTTGTATTCAACTTCGATAGAAGATAGAGAAACAGATTGATCTTTTTTACTTTTCCAAGATATAGCACATGAACCAAGAGAAAAATAATACCCACAAGTAGATTTCCCATCATTGGTGTCTCCACCTAAATCTGAATTAGTAAAACCTTTTAAAGGAAAATCAAAGTTTGCATCATAAAATAATCCTAAGTTAATAGTACCTTTAATGTATCGTAATATTATTTTAGCAATTTTGAAGTGTGTTTTTTGAGGTTTGGACATGAATATTGTAACCGAACCAACACTAAAAGATATATCATGTCTAGTGATAGTTAGATAATTTAAACTACCTACGAGTTGTCTATAAGGAGTAGCATATATAAATGGAGATTCCATATCTATCATTAACTTAGTTCCTAATTCACATGGAATTGAAATATGGTTAGCATCATTCATATGAAATCTATCTAGAAGATATTTATCATATTTACTTTGAGAAATTAAAATACCCTTAGGGGTTTTCCAAATTTGCATTCCTAGGAAATAATATAAAATTCCTAAATCAGTCATTTAATTTTTTTGGTTAAAATTTCGAACTTAATATCAGAAATTAAATGGTTAGAACTAGAAGTAAGAATCAAATCATCAACATAAAGAATGATAATAATAATGTCATCTTTACTATGCTTGATATACAAGTTAGGATCATTTTTGCTTCTTTCAAAACCTTGAGAAATGAAGAAAGCATTAATTTTGGAATACAACTTTCTAGGAGATTGCTTTAAACCATAAATAGATTTATTTAGTTTTCATACTAGATGTTCATGACCTTCTTTAATAAAACTGGGAGGTTGGGACATATAGATTTATTCATGCAAATCACCATTTTATAAACCCCTTTTAACATCCATTTGGTGAATAGGCCAGTTCATTTTAGAAGCGAAAGCAAGTACAACTTTAATGGTAGGCATTTTCGCAATAGGGTAAAAGGTCTCATTATAGTCTAAACCTTCAATTTTTCAGAAACCTCTTGCTACTAACCTAGCTTTAAACTTACTAAATTCATTATTTGCATTCGACTTAGTTTTATATAACCATTTGCATGAAACTAGATTTTTATCATGAGGTAAATTAACTAAATCCCAAGTATTATTAGAAATTAAAGTTTCATATTCCTCTTGCATAGCATTTTACCAATAAGGTTGATTTTTAGCTTGAGAAGAGGTTTGAGGATCATTAGAGATCACAAGAGAAGACATTCAAGAATAATTACAATAACTAACTCTCCTAGGTCTAAGACCAGCCATTCTCGCAATATAATCATCACCTTCATTAAGTAAATCTTTAAACCATTTAAGATTTCTCTTAGAAGTAATAGAAATATCACTATGAGGAGTATCATTATCATCATGATCAACATTATCACTATGAGGAGTAGATATATTATTACCATCATCATCATCATCATCATAATCATTAGTATTACTAGAAGGAATAGAAACAGAAGTATTAGGAGTAGGTTTTAGAATAGGAGGTTGGTCCTCCACAATCTCAATAGTGTCTCCTTTAAATTCATCATCTTTTACCTTGGAGCAATCATGGACTTCATTTTTTGCAATGCAAACATCTCTTGCAATATGTACCTTGTTAGTAGTAGGATCATAAACTCAGTAACCTTTAGTAAATTCATCATACCCAACAAAAATAAAAGGAGAAGATTTAGAATCAAGTTTCTGCCTTTTTTGTTTGGGTGTGTGAACATAAGCAATAGATCCAAAAATTCTCAAACATTGTAAATTTGGTTTTCTACTGGACCACGCTTCGTCAGGAGTTATATCTTGCAAATCTTTAGTAGGAGTTCTATTAAGAATATAAGTGGCACAAGTCATTCCTTCAGCCCATAACTTGTAAGGAATATTTTTTGCATGTAAAATACATCTAGCCATTTCCATAATAGTTCTATGCTTCCTTTCCGCCACATCACTTTGTTGTGGTGTAAAAGGGACGGTAAGATGATGTTTTATATCAAAAGATCTCAAATAACAACGAAATGTATTGTTAACATATTCAGTACCATTATCTAAACTCTAAAAATTTGAAGCTTAGATCCTGATTGCCTTTCCACAAATATATGAAATTCAAAAAATGTATCAAGAACTTGATCTTTACTATGCAAGAAATAGATCCAAATTATTCTAGTAAAGTCATCAACAAAGGTAAGAGCATACTTCGAACCTTGAATGAAGGTGTTCTCAATTGGTCCCAAAAGGTCACTGTGAATCAAGTGTAACCTATGAGATGCCCTCCATGAAGTACCATGAGGAAAGGGCTCCCTTTTCATTTTACCACTCATGCACCATGTGCATGTAATTTTAGATGGAACAATATGTGGTAATCCTTCAACCATGTTATATTTGAGCAATCTAGAAATATAATTAGAATTCAAATGGCCGAGCCTTCCATGCCATACATTGAAATCAATATTAACTTTCAAAGAGTACCTTGATGAGGCAAACTCATAAAACTTAAACAAATTATCATGATCCAACTTAGCATTAGCAACAACATGATCATTCTTAGCATTCAATAATGTAACACATGTCCTTATGAAATTCACCTTTTTAATCTTGACATAACTGAGAAACTGAAAGGAGATTGGATTTAAACTCGGGAACATAAAGAACATTATTTAATTTTATATTTGGAACATTAACATCACCAAATCCATCAACTTTGCAACTATGATTATTACCTAATTGAATAGGAATATGTGTTTTATCAGGTTGCAAATAATCAAATACTTCTCTATGAGATGTAACATGGTGAGAATCCCCACTATCAATTATCCATTCTAATGCATTAGAAGCTTTAAAACACACAGTAAAAGCACAACGAGATTGATTACCTTGAGATTTGAAATTATTTTGATTATTGTTATTCATAGGCTTCTTGTCATTTTGCTTTTTAAAACAAACCTTAGTTAGGTGACCATCTTTGCTGCAATAAGTACAATGTGGTTTCTTATTAGGAGTATTTAGTTGATTATTATAATTATTATTATTGTGATTAGCATTATTGTTATATGAGGGCCTAGAATTAAATCTATTGTTATTATGATTATTATTATTGTTATGATTATTATAATTTTTATTATGAGAATTATGATTATTATGAGAAGAATTATGATTATGAAATCTATTATTTTGATTTTGATGCTTAGACACAAAATCATGTTCAAAAGATCTAAGAGTACCAAATTGCAATAACTTAGCTTCCTCTTGACGTAAAATATTTTGAAATATGCCATAAGTTAACTGAGGAGCTAAAGTAGGAATAGCAAGTTGCGAATGAATGTTAGTAATAAATTAATAAAATTATTTAGGAAGACACTTCTTGAGAATAATAGTAATTAATCTAATATCAGTTAAAGTAACATTCACGCCACTTAATTGAGTTTTAATAGCATCAACTTTAAGTAAAAGTGTATCCATGGATTTAAATTCAATATACCTGAGATCTTCCAAGTTATCTTAGAGTTGAATCTTATGTGATTCGGTGGAGCTATCATAGGTTTTTTATAGAATGGTCCATGCTTGATGGGCTTTGGTGCAATGTCCAATTAAGATGTATAAATCAGGAATAATTGAAAGACCAATTAATCCAAGGGCTTCTTCATTTTTAACTTGCCATGCATCTATGTCTATCTGAGAGGCAGTGACACCTGGTTCAATAGAGGCATTTATAGAAACTTGGAGTAAATGTTTAAAATGAAATATAAAAGAGATATGTGTTTTCCATTGATGATAGTTAGAGCTATTTAATTTGATTTCTAGAATTAGGGTAGACATGATTAGCTAAGTAAATGATTAAATTAACTTTAATAAAGTGAAATTTACAAATAATATCTAAAGTTAAAGAACAAGAAAAATAAATTAACTCTAAGCTTAAGTATGCTTTGAATAATACAAATTGAATTTTTTTTTAAAATGAAATTTTATTAAATCTTTTAAAATAAAGAAGGTAAATTGATTAAAATTAAAATGAAGAGTGCAATAGTGAAGAAAAAGGTATAAGAGACAATGTATTGTAAGATTTGTTTACACAAATTCATAGAAACAAAATAAATTGTAAATCAAATGCTTTTGTTAAATATAAACTAGAATGGATTTGATAAATTAAATTTTTAAAATTTAATAAAATTAACAAATTGAATTAAAATCAAAAGTATTTATGAGTTAAAAGTATTACTTGGAATAATTTAAAAGTATTAATCAAAATTTAACAATAAAAAACTAATTAACAATAAACTTATTAGAATTAATGAAGAAAAATAAAATCTTTAAACTAAATTGAATATTAAAATGTAAAAAATTAACAATTTGTATTAGTATCAAACTAACTTTCAAATTTAAGAAAACTAAATTGAAAAACAATCAAATAGATTTTTTTAAAAAGTCAAATAAACTTAAATACAAAACTAAGAATAGTTAAAAAGACTTTTTTAATGAAGAGGAATAAACTAAACAGAGATAAGAGACCAAGACCAATTATGCCAAGTTTAGATTTAATGAACCAAACTACAGTAAAAATGTAGAGGTTATATGCCAAATGCAGCCAAAAAGGCTAACAAGGGGATGTAAATCACTCTACCAATATAGACTGAACCAGTCAGGAAAGGACTGACAACACGCGAAGGAGACTCAAGACAAGTCTTAGATTTAAAAAAACCACTGCTAAAGCAAGAGAATCATGCCAAGAAGGTACCAAGGAGAATCACACTTGAAGCAGTTGGAGCTCACGCAGCCAAGGTAAATGGAGCTAGTTTGGGCTCATGCAGCCAAGGAAAAGATAAAACACTATTAAAAGCTAGATGAGACTGCACACAAGCTAGAAATGTATAGAAATAAAATGATTTAAACATAAGTTTATATTTCAAGAGATGACTGCAAGAGATAGCTCACGCACCAAGAGGAATGGCTCTGCAAGGGAGGCTCACGCAGCTAGTCAAAGAGCAGTCAAGGACTGCTCATACAACATGGAAGGAGGCTGCAAAAAATAAATAAAAATAGCATACACTAAGAAGGAGTCCACGCAAGGAACCTCACACAAGGGAGGAGTCCATGTAAGGTACCTCACACAAGGGGCACTCTGATGAAAGTTATTTATTGTCAAATGTTATGAAGGTTGTGCTATAGTGAGATTAAAATATTGAAACAATAGCAGAAAAATAGCAGATTAATAAGGATTGGTATTATTATTATGTGAAATTTTATGCCAAATATT
This sequence comes from Chamaecyparis obtusa, assembly GCA_027943335.1. Classification (NCBI taxonomy): domain Eukaryota; kingdom Viridiplantae; phylum Streptophyta; class Pinopsida; order Cupressales; family Cupressaceae; genus Chamaecyparis; species Chamaecyparis obtusa. The sequence goes on along the minus strand of BSBK01002089.1, from coordinate 141,824 downwards.
CTAGAAATATCATGAGCAATGATGCTATTTTTGTATAACAGGATGCCAAACTTAAAAGATAGATTTATTTTACTGTTAAAGTGCAATATATGAAGAAAAAATATTAAAAAAGCTACTCTCAATAGGAAGAGATTAAAAAAATATAATAAGAGGAAGGATAAATGGTTGTAGCAAAGAAGGAATAAAACATGTTGAAACCTGCAAAACAGAGATTAAAAAAATATAGATATGATAGTTGTAAAAGACAAAACAAAATTGAGATATGTGAAATCTATATTAAAACTTGCAGACAAGGTTAGAGAAACCATGCAAAACATGAGATTAAATGAAGGAACTAAGATGGGTTTGGCGGAGAACCGACCAAACCTAAAACAAATCTAAAAGCTACTCTCTGGCGGCAAGCCTTATAAAGAGGGTTAGAGAGAAAAAAAATTATGAAAGAAACAAGTTAGAGCTACAACAACTATTATATCTATAAAAAAAACTTGAAAACACTTTCTCCTTTGTATGGCACCTTACTACAAAACATTTAAACAATGACTAGTAGCTCTAATACCATGTTAGAAGTATTAAAAGAATGAAAATAAGTTCATGAAAATAATCCAAGAAAGTGAAGTGCAAGAAGGAGTTTACCATAAGCCAAATATGAGATAAAGTTGCAAGATCAATCACCAAAACATAAGGATACTCCAAGAATCCCAAAAAAGAGCCAAGAGATTTTTGAAAGGGTAAAATCAAAGAAAAACCCCTTTGCATATTATGAATGAGGCAAGAAAATCCTAAATAGAGAGATAGAATATGAGCAAGAAGTTCAATATAATAATGAGAGAACTAATATGTCAAGATGAGAGAAAATTATGTGTAGGAAAAGTGAGAAAATTGTGTCAAGTGTGTGGAGAATCATCTCTTAAGTAGAGATGAGTGGAGAAGTTTGCATGTAACTCCAATGTGTATGAGTGCCACATTCATACTAAGTGTGTTCCAAGTGTGAGCATCCTCCTAAGGAGGAGAAAACTAATTCCCTTATAAAGGAATTACATGATATGAGTTGTCCTCCCACTTGGACTAGAGGACAAAATTACATGTAGATATCCCTATAGGAATATCCTAAATAAATAAAAGGAGGATACCTTGGTTTATCATCAAATTAAATAAAAATAATCAAGCAAAGATTACTAAATTATAACAACATCATCCTTCAAAACAAGCTGGTAAGGAGTATAATCTTTTTGGAAAACTTTGTGCTTCCCTTTCTAAAATATCCTCTTGGGATTTGTTTCAACTTTCACCCACATTCCACACTATGCTTCAAGATTCTTTACAAAATAATTAAGTTCCTCCTCTAGTGGGACCCAATGATGTGGTGCCCTTTTTGCAGTGTACGAATACAACTAAAACCAACATTGTATTCTCCCAAGATGACTTTTCTTCTTTAGAAGTTCAAAATCAATGGAATCCTCTTATTATTAAATAATTATTAACAAATATGCTATTAGAAGAACCTTTGCTGATAATAGATCTAATTCTTAATATTTTTAGAATTAATTTATTGCATAAAAATCAATATAGATCCTTAGCTTATCCATCTTAATTCTCTTTGTATTCATGTCTTTGGTATTGTTACTAGATCTATTTATTGAGTACTATAAAGTTACCTATTCAAATTGGTTTGGTTACTTTACCTACATCTATCCATGTCATTTTAAATATTCTTAATTATAATATTCTTTTATGGAGGCCATGGTTACACGCTACACATATTGTCCCTTCAACTCTTCATTATTGTGTCAAGGTCATCTATTTTGGAACATTCTTCTATCCCTTCACCAATGCAGGTTGATACACCATCTCCCACCAATCAAGAGAAACTTAGAGAAGATGATTAAGGTTCATTAGACTTTACTCCATATTTTTTGGGAGATAATAAATTTCATAAAGTTAATATTGTTTCTTTCAAAGGGCCTCGTGTGTCACTTTTTCAACCGTCTTCTCCCATAATTTAAAATGTTTAATAAGGTTTATGATGTGTGTAGCTAAGTGTTGAAACTGATGAGATACCTATATCACACTTGTTTATGGGGAATTTAGGTCTCCAACCTCCTTCTTCATCTCCTACTCCTTTGTCTACAACATCTATATCTTCTATGCTAAGTACTTTAAACAAGACCAAATTTTGTGAAACCTTCTCTGTGAAGGTTGATTACCTAACCCAAATAGAAAAATAAATGTAGAGAAGACCTTGGGAATATTCCTTCTTATATGTATCATAAATTTCATGACTAGTCTATTAATGAATGTGAAGATTTGTTTTATAAAATTAAAAAAATTCATTGATCAAGACATCATTTATGTAACATGTGACAATAAGTGGTATTTCAATTATGATTATTTTCAGTAACATTTAATTTCCTATTATGTTCTTATCAATATGTGACATTGTTAGGATATTCCTTTGAGGCTCGTTATCATTCATGGTGGTCCAATTTCAAGTGCAATCCTACTTTTTGAGCAATATAATATCCCTTTTTATCTTTGTCTCTATGCTTGGCAATAAAGGGTGGTGTTTCAATATTCAATCCTTTATAAGGGTCTACTCTTCCTTGGTTAACTAGTATTTTTTATCATGTGATGTCCTTTCATGCATGGAATTGTTCACTTTTATTAAATTCTCTCTTTCAATAGGTGTGTATCCTTGATCACAACCTCTTCCTTTCTTGAGAGTGTATTCCTATCATTAAACATTCCCTTATTTTTGAGCTCATAGTGTTTTATTTTACATAAAAAAATCCATTTACCAAGTATTAGGGTGATGCAGGAGCATATAGGGTTCTTGGAAATGTTATATCTGTTGGAAATTTGGTTGCGTAGGATATCATGATGTTGTCATTATGGAAACATGTATTCATTATTAAGACAAAATGATCCAAGGATGAAGTTATGGATGAGAACTTAAGAAAATTATTTAAGTATAACAACATTTATCCATCTACACAGAGGCCAATTTGATCAACGAAGTTCATAAAAGTATATTCAGTGCATGTGAACTTGAGCACAAATTATATGAGCTATCTTGAAGCTACATCTAAGAGTGCAAGACTATGTGACATGTACGAACTAAGATATTAATGTTTTACAGGAAGAGTGTTGAGCCGGCCAGAACATGGCAGTGATTAGTAAATGATTATTTTGAGTTAAGGGATTATTTTTCTTATCAAAATAATGACTTAACTATACAAGGACAACATCCTAGATGTTTTTGATAAATAAAAGCAGCAAGAGGGTGCTGGCCCATAGTACAGAGGACTAGAAGCACATTAATAGCATATTAATAGCACTAGTCTAGAAAAGTTTATCAGCAATTTAACAGCAAAAAAAATAAGGTCTAATCTGCCTCTATCAAAAACAAACATTATAGTTCTTTCCAAAAAGATCAAACCAGAGTATCTTAAGCAAGTAGTAGCAACTAAATTAACAATATCATGCCACGCAGGGCTAGACCACGAACTAGGAGGATTAACCTTAAAATAAGAAACTAGTAAAGAGAACTTAGGGCCAAGCCCGAACAAAAATAAAAACCTCATAACAACAGCAGAAGCTAAGATCTCCCACCCAAATGTTTAGACATCAGAGTCATTGCCCACTCTTCCTGCAGGAATAGGAAGAGGTCTTTATTGTCTTCGTTGGCCTCCAGTTTGCCACCCACCAGTTTTTCCTGCACAGTGCAGAGGGTCATAGCCGAAGCATGCATGACCTTAAGAGAAAACTTGTTAGTCATCAAAATGTGGTTCTTGAGTTCCTGTAAGTCCTGTTTGATGCCAGCTATCTCATTGTCCAAATCAGAGAACTTCAACTTGAGGGTATCCTTAAATCTATCATTGCCATCCAAAGGCATAGAGTTGTGCTCGGTAGTGGGGGACTTGGTCTATAGATCATGAGGGGAGGCCGGGGGTGGGTCGTGCTATAGGGAGCCTCCATGTTTTGCTGGGGGTTGGGAGGGAGAGTGGTGCCAGTCCTATTCAGACTCAAATGGTCATCAGAAGAACCTTCAATTGAGTCAGTGGAATGGGAGTCTTTTTCAGACAGGGACTTCTCCATTGAAGTAGTTTTCTTGATTCTAGTTTTGCACTGCTCCTTAGCAATTCTATTAGACCAGTGGTGACCAGAGCTACCTAAGTCCACCTACAACTTGACCTGGCTATCCAAGATCCTCCATTTTTGGGGCTTTCTTTTAGTCTCAAGAGTATTGTCAAACTCCTTCAAATCTTTAGTATCTAGGGACTTAGAGACATGGGATTCCTCAAGCTTCTCCCCTCTTTTGAAAGGGTTTTTCACACACCTTTTGTGGCTTTTATCATCTTTAGGGACAAGATCCACCTCCTAGATTTCACAGATGGATTGGGAGGTGGAATGAGTGGGGTTGTCAATTTTTGAAGGGGAGTCCTCCTAGGTGACCTCCTGAATAATCAAGGGAGGTTGGGGTGGAGGGCAGATGGCCATGTGGAATTGATAGAGGAAGAGTAGGAGACCCTGATGGAGAATCATTTTTTCAGTGTTTTCCCTAATATCCAAGATATTGCTTTCAATGGAATGAAGGAGATAAAAGGGAATGGAGATGAGCTCCTTATTTCTGATGTGATTGAGAAAAGGTAAATGGTAATAGTAGAAAACCATAAATTTATCTTCCAGGATGAAATATTTCATCACAATGAGGCATAGCTTGGGCCAAAATTTTGGAAGCTACTCGCAATTGAAACCCCCCGACTTCTTAATAGGAATCTCCCCTACTTTGAAGAATTGGCTAAGGCTGGTAGGGTCCGGCATCCTACTAGTTTTTTTATACTTTCTCCTTCCATAGAGAGCCCTGTCGCCTTAGCGATGACCTCCTCATTAATCTGGAAATGAATGCCCCCAACAAAGACCTTCCTGTTATTCCAAGATGAGACAAACTACTTGGAGATTTGTTCATCTTGTCCTCCTTTCATGTGCTCCATGAAACTCTAGATACCACTCTCTTTATAGTAGTGGTTCATCAGAGGGTCAGAAGTGAAAGCCTCATCAATCTTATCTGGTTCAATGCATAAAGTATTACCTCCCATGTCAGGTGTCTCCTTATCCTTCGCCAGAATTTCCTAAGAATCAAAGGGTCAAGCTTTCTAAAAGATACTATTAAACTAGTTGTTCTGAATAAGCTATTTTAAGAAAAAATTATACTCAAAAGGCTGGCCTTGGGTGGTTTTTTGGGAGCCAAGCTCCGTACGGTGAAATCCAATGGATCTCTAGGCACCATAATTAGCAGTTATGCCATAGCTACACTTAGTTTCCTTATAAGCCAAGAAAACCTACTAATACGGATAGCTAACTCTCCACACATATATGCATGAGAGGTAATTATGGTCCTTTATGGGGTTTTGGGCATTCTTATTTATGATCACACAAATCTTCAACTTGCGCTGACACATAATCAAGGTAGGGCTTTTAACGAGGATGACAACCCAGCTCATTTTAAATTTTTGTGATACCATTTATTTCCTCTCCCATCAGTTGCTGAGTCACCATAGGTAGTTCACTAACAACCTTCCAATTACTAATTTTGGTTTTCCTAATACTAATAGTAGCCATCGAATCCACCACTGCATTTCCCTCTCTGTATGTGTGGGATATCTTGCATTTGAGATTGTTGAGGAGCTCCCAGATTTCTAGAATAATGGAGTTAACACACCACCCCACATTGCCTCTTCTTTTGATAGCCTCCACCACCACTTTGGAATCCCCCTCAATTTCTAGCAGTCTTATGTTCATTTGGGTGGTAAATTCAATTCCCCAAAGAAGAGCCATGCCCTCGGCTTGATTGACAGTGCAGTTATTGAGCAGCCCCATGTACGCCAAGAGGCAAGTTCCATTATGGTCTCTTAACACACCTCCCCCACCTTGGGTGAGGTTAATAACCACCCCATCAAAGTTTAATTTGGTCCAACCTCTGAGTGGGGCAGCCCACTTGGTAGCTTTTCTAGCCATCAGCTTGGTGTCATCAAACTTGGAGAAGCCAGTTAGAAGGTTCCATTTATCAACCATTTTGATTTCCCAGGTAGAGGGGGGTGCTGAGGGGATTTTCCACTTAGCCACACTGACCTTCTCGCAAAGGAGCTTGGTCCCAAGATAGAGGCAAGTCACGGGTGGGTTATTGGACTCCCTGAAAATCTTGTTGTTCCTTTCCTTCCAAATAGCCCAGCAAATGTGAGGAGGCAGCATTCACCAAAGGTGTTGGAGGAGGGGATGATTGGAGGGGGATCTCCAACTGGTGAACTGGTGGACATCAATACCTAAATCCCATGAGATTCCAAGCTTGCCAATGACTTCATGCCAAATGTTAGCGATGTAATCATAGTGTATGAATAGGTGGTTCACCATTTCCTCATCCTTTTTGCATAGGACGCACCTACTTGCCATGGAGAAGCCCCTTTTTATAAGATTGTCCTAAGTTAGGATTTTACCATACATAAGGGTCCACAAGAAGAAATTGATTTTCGGTGTGAGCTAAGGGATCCACACCTTTGTCTACTCCCCCAGATTATTCTCTTCCTTCAGAAGCAGGTTGTAAGTAGTTTTAACCGAGAAGGTACCAGCATGGGTGGGGGCCTAGATGATGGAATCTTGGTCACCAAGTCTTGGGATTCTTACATTCCTCAAGCTTTCCATAAGCTCATTAGCCAAGTATTGAAGCTTCAGTCTATCTCTGAGAAGATTAGATATATCCCTCCAATTCCCTTCAACGATGTAGTTGGAAGTTCTATTTCCAAGGACAGACCTGAGGTAGTCCATGAGGGGGTTGAATCTACTACCAAGGTTAGGGCAGTTCATAATCCAATAGTCATTCTAGAATCTAATGGATCTTCCATTTCCAAGCTGCCAAAAAACACCTTTAGAGAGCAAGGTTTTACATTTGCAGATGTTCGCCCAAAGTTTGGAGCCATTTGGGAGGTCATTATCATGATACATCATCCTATAGGGATGTCCTTGAAGGTACTTAGCTTCCATTATCTTGCACCAATCCACTTTCCTTTCTATGAGTTTCCAGGCCACATTCATGGTAAGGGCTCTATTCATCAAGCCAATTCTCCTCGAGCCCAAAGCACCCAGACTTTTCAGGAGACAAATAGTATCCCAATTGACTAGGGACATCCTCTTCTTTTCTTCAGAGCCAACCCACAAGAAAGTTCTCTGAATTTTTTCTAATATGTCTACCATGTTGTTTTTTATCTTGAAGAGAGATAGAAAGTAGACTGGGATCCCCTAGAGAGTGGAAGCCACTAGTTGAAGTTTACCAGTGTTGCTTAGGATCTTCCCTTTCCAACCAGCAAGTTTCCTCTGGGTTCTTTCTAGGATGGAGTTCCAAAATTCCTGGGGGACCTCTTTAACTGTTAGAGGGAGACCAAGGTAGGTAGAAGGGAGCAAGGTTGACTGATAACCCAGGATTTGAAGCACTTTGTTTTGTATCTCCATGGGAGTATTGATGAAGAACATTTGGCTTTTCTGATAATTAATACACTGTCCGGAGGCCCAGGCATAATTTTCTAGAATTTTTTTCCACTATCTAGCCTCAACCACTGAGGAGTACACAAAGAGGAAGGTGTCATCAACAAATTGCTCCAACACAACCTAATGAAGAGTGGAAGTAGGTTTAACACCTTTTATTCTCCCTGTGGAGGAAAGCATAGTCATATTCATGCTGAGGACTTCAGCCACCATAATAAATAGGTAGGGTGAGAGAGGATCTCCCTGCCTAAGCCCCTTTTTAGGTTTAAAGAAACTACCAGGGGTGCCATTGACTAAGATAGAGAATCTGATAGTTTGAGTATATTCTTGGATAATGTGGATAACCTTTTCATTAAATCCCATCCTAGCAAGGATTTTTAGCAAGAATGACCAATTAACTTTATCATAAGCTTTAGAGATATCGAGTTTGAAGGCCATACCTAGAATATTGCTCCTATCCATGGAGTGGATGATTTCATGAGTGGATATGGCTACATCAAGGATTTTCCTTCCTGGAACAAAACCTTTCTAAGTAGTGTTGATAATCTTATCCAGAAGGGGCTTCATTCAGTTGACCAATATCTTAGTGAGAATCTTGTAGAATGTATTGCAAAGGCTGATGGGCCTAAAGTCTAGCATAGAGGTGGGGTTGTCATGCTTAGGGAAAAGCACAATATAGGTTTTATTATGCTATCTTAGGAGTCACCCCATTCTGAAAAAATCTCTAGCAGCACAGGTAATATCAAGTCCCATAATATCCCTGTATTCCTGAAAGAAGTCCGTGGGGAATCCATCAGACCCCAAGGCTTTGTAGGCACCCATAGCAAAAACCGCAGTCTTGACCTCTTCCTCAGACACCCATTTCCTGAGTTGGTCGTTATGGAAAAATTTATATTTGTTAAAACTACAAATCAAGCAAGTGCATTCACAATATCAAGAATTCAATCAGGTGAAATATTTGAAAGTAAATTGGAATCAATTATGAACCCATCTCAAACTGATTGAGCATCAAATCTCATCAATTAAGCATTATAATAAGCACCAGAATAGCATAGAATTCAGTAGAACTTGAGTCAAGCCTTGTGAAGTTAACATATAATAGAAAGTGATGTAAGGAACCTATGGTTAAGATCACATGGGATTATGAGTATGTATGAGAGCACACGAAGTGAAGGAAGTTTGTAGACAACCAGGAACATCTTTTTCCCATGAATACACTTATGCAATTAATGCAATGACAATGGCTTGAATGATTTGATAGATAAAAGTGGTTTATTGGATATCGTTCGATCATTCATGAGTTTACAAGAGTTTTAAAGAGATAGTTAGTAAAGGTTGAAAGCAATTTGAAGGATTTAGAGATAGATTTTTTCCAAATCTACACAAAAGCCCTAAATCATTATTCTAAGGTATTTTACTAAGAGCTTACTATTAGAGAAGGTATTTTTCAGTGCAATCATGGATGTATCCCTAGTTCACACCATTAAGGACACACCTATACCTAAGGTGAGAAGGGAACCAATATAACCTACTGAGGATAATCCTAGCTTAGTTTTATTGTCTATACCAAGCAGAGTATTGCATTTGGAAGATGTATGAATATTTAGGTCAACTAGATATCATGTCCTTTAAGGAAGGGTATGAATATTTAGGTCAACTAGATATCATCAAGTATATTTTTCACTATGAGTTCCAGAATGATGAATGCGATAAGATTATTTTGAGCAGAATTCATGATGGAAAGTTTTGGTTGGATGATAGAGTGATAGATGTCACAGTTGATTTGATTCATGAAGTAACACATTTATCCAACAAAGGTGCAATTCCACTAAATGAGAAAAATGTAAAGAAAATAGTCCTAGATAACACTAAGTCTTCATATAATGGAAGAGGTATTATGATAAGTAAAATTGAGTAGAAGGATGTTAGGTATGTTTGTAAGATAATGACTACCAAGTTATGTGCCAGTTCTAGAGAAGATGATATGCTAGCAGGTATGGTACAAGTAGCCTATCTTATCTGTGTTGATAAATTTGATGTTGATATGAGTGAAATTGTGATGATTCAACTGATTGAGAATCTTGAGAAGATCAAAAAGACAAAGAATTCATAATTCATATTTTCATCATTAATCACCTATATGTTTTTCCACCTTTTGAGAAGATTTCCTTACACTATAGGAGTTGATTGTGTTGGATATTGGTAATACATTGGGGAGATTATTGAATACATTTAATATGTTTAATCACTACATTGAGTGATGTTGGAATTACTAATGTTGTCATTTGTGTGTTGTCACTGATGTCAACATATGTTTCTATGAGAAGAACAGGTTGGTTATTACAGTCTACAGATACTGTACAGATCTTTCAAAATGTGCGAAGTCAGTTGTGTGTACAAGAAGGTGTTGTAATCTTATATCTAAGATTGCGTGATGTAATATAGCATATTGGCTAAGTTACAGAAGATTTGGTGAAGATTGGTTACTAGACAGTAACAGTGGAAGTTGATAGAGTTAGTCTCTGAGTTTTTGGTATATCTTACAGGCGATGAGGATTTAGTGTATGCGAGCTTAAGAGATGACAGATATTGTATTGAAGAATGTTCTCTAGTCTTAGCAAGGTACAGAAAGAAGGATTACGTCAGTTCACTATTACATTTGACCTCATTTTTCTACCAAAATTTTCAACAATCAATTAAAAAGGTTTAGGTTGGTCGGATTATAGAAGGAAAACTTCCTTTTTTTTTAATCCATGCTTGTGTTAGTCAAAATTTTGACTAATACCATCTAGGTTGAAATTTCAACCAACACGAGCATAACTTTAAAAAGAAAAAAGATTTTGTGTCTCATTTCATTGTTTGGTTTTAACTTGGGGCACGCAAAGGAGCTGGAGCCTGCAATTGTTTGAACTGTTATTTGGTGAGAGTAAAAGGAGGACCGCCTCCCTACGAGGGCTTCCACTATGATGTGGTGTAAAAGGAGGACTGCCTGCCTGTGAGGGTTGCCACTATGATTTGGTGTAAAAGGAGGACCGCCTGTAAGGATTTCCTTACCCTACATTTGTTTTCCATTGTTTTATTGGTTACCTACTCAGGGCCTATGAGAAATGTGCTAGGGCATCATTTATTTGGTATTTGTTGGCACATTTTTTATCATTGTTTATATACATTTGATTCAGAGATGAACTTGAAAAACCCTAAATTTATGAATCATCGCATCATGTTACATTGTAAATGTACTAGTGTCAGGTTTATGATTGTAAGGTTCGAAGAGGAAATATTGCAAACAAGATTGAGAAAACTATTTTTTTAACATTTCTTTTACTGGTATTTGTTTTCTGCCGACTTCGTGTGGATTGGAATGTCAAATCTAACTCCATAGGAAGTCTACCTAGAGTCATAGCTTTCAATTGCGACCAGTCTGAGATCATTTGGTGGAGAAATCCAAAAGAAATCATGTGACAGTCATCTATAGACCATTTTTTACATAAAACTAGGGTAGTCGGCTTTCTATGGACTCTTTTAGACCATGTGTGACTGTCTACACACTATGGCTTCAAAAGTGCTTAAAAAGACCCCAAATAACAAAGCAACCATAGATTCCTTGCACTCCCAAGACTTCAAACCTTCATCAATCTTTAATAATGTCTAAAAATGAACAAACCTCAAAGGAATAGGGCTCAATCCACCAATAACCCCAAAATCCCCAAATTTAGCACTTCTAAACCCTTAATCCAAGGGTTTCTTAAATCTCCTACCTCTGATCACTTCTAGGTCCAATAGGTAGTTTTTTCACCATTAGATGATCATTATAAGATAATCCAAATCATAATCTATGTTCCTCCTTCAGACCAAATGGCTATTGTTGTAGCATACCAAGCAAATTCATTAAGTTTCCTCTATAAATTATGGTGATCACCCAAAAATTATTCCTTCTCATTACATTAATGGATTAGGGAGCTATAGTACATGTTAATACTCATTCATTCCATGTGTTATAGTGGTTAGAGATCATGGAATGACCATATTCAATTGGAAACTCACAAAACTCTCAAATGAATGGTTGAAACTACTCTGCCAGTCAGAATTAATTGAGTAAAAATACAAATACAGACCTCACAAATGCATAGATGTGGTCTATGATCAATATCTAACTATTAAAAATGCATTTAAATTTAAGACAATGACAAAATGAATCCAAAATCACTCTAAGAACTCAAGGAAATTACATTAGAAAGAAGTTTATTTATCAAATACTCAGTACAGTCCATACACCAGGCCTCTTCTGCCATACAATGAAACTTTGGCATATTTGATGGACTCCTAGAAACTACCCAAACCAAGCCCAATCATTTGGATGGATTAGTTTGCACTAAAACATAACAAAATCCAATTCCCTCCATTTTCTAATAACCGTTTCATTTCAAATTTTTGAATTTGCAACATTACAAATTTGGATTTTTCGAAACTTTTGAAGATAATGAAGCCTTAAGACTTTGAAATGTGACCCAAATGAACTTATTAAGCATTATTAAAATCAAATCTAAACTATTATAAACTTGTAACACCAAATACCATCCTAGGCTCTTATTTTGGTCCTAAGGCCTATTAGGCCTTTTAAGACTTATTACATATTTGCCATTTGCATTGCATGGAATGACCTTATAGGCCATTATAGGTGCCAATACATTCCAATTGATGTCTTTAGATGTCATTAGGTGCATGGTTGTTATTATGGACTCCTGGTAGTCTTTGGATGTTCTAGGTGCCCTTGCACTATGTTCACCGCCTTCGAAAGGATTCTTGTCCCAAGAATCAGTCCTGGCATTGGATGTTTGAGTCTGAACCAAAAATTTCAAAAAAACATCAGTTAACTCAAGATATGAAAACATGTCTAAATTCATTAAAAAAAAATCATATTACATCTCATTAAATAATGTTGAAGTCAGATTGGGCAATAAAAGTGAAAATATTACACCTTCCAAACGTGCATGAAACTATTCAAAACTCCAATGAAATATAACACCATATCCTAGAATCATTTGAATCCATATCAACCATAAAAATAAATGTTTGTCAACAATATAGTCAGACTATACCCTCACGGGCAATGATTGGTAGATTTCAAATGAATTTACATTTTTATTGCTTGAACATAGTTTACATTCACTGTTATGATCTGGAATCGGTCATTAACTTAGTCCATTCCTAATACTCATTAACTTAGTTTATGTTCATTGTTATGATCTCTATAATCTGGAACAATGGAGTTTTTAATTTCCAGTTTCTAAAGTGTATTTATTTTGATGTTATGTAAATTTAATTTAAAAATCAATAATATCAATACAAGTATAAGCATTGTTAAGTGGATTTGTCTTCTCAATTCAATTCATGCAAGAATATGATGTACTTTACATACTGTTAAATTTTTGACAAACTTTCACATATAAACTTTTGAAGTAAAACTAAAGGCAATGCATTGTTGTTAACTTGTTATTAATAAAACATTTATTGGCAAATTAGAAATTAGTTATTGTTCATGTTGTAAAACTAAACTATTTTAACTAAAGTATACATGCAGTTTTTACAGGAAGAGGTTCAACAAACTATAATCTTGAACAAACTAAGTGGAATATGTAAACATTTGCTACATTGTCTCTTTTCTCTATGATTGATTATATATATCATGGTGTTTTATGGCACTTTCATTAATTGTATCATGGTTGTGCTCTACTATTGTACTTAACCTTTAACATATCTCCAATGATTACAATGACTTTCACATGCTTGTACCTTGTGGTTGTTCCATCTTCTTATTGTGATTTTTTTCGATTTAAGGCATGATATCTCAATGTCTTCTTATTGTATGTATTCTATTAGGACTTCAAACTAAGTGACATTTCCTTTTCATATGAGCATAGAATTCAAAATTGCTTTTATAGAAGAAATTGTTCATTAATAGTAGATAGATGTGTTTTGCACTATGATCTCATGATAATGGCCATATTCAATAACTCTATAACATGATGGTTGTTCCTTTTAAGAGAGAGGGTTTTTCCATTGTTCTAAAAACTACACTTTGTTCCTTTTGACATGATAGCATTATATGTCAGAAACTTTGAGGTTCTCTTACCTTTTGTATGTCATGGCTTCACCTCTATGTAGTTAAATCTCACTCTGAAAATGATCTTCTTTTAGGAAACCATGAAAATCCTCTATGGGTTCATACTTATTGTGACTTCCCATGGTGCACTATCATTTCTTGTACACTGTATTTTTCCAATTCTTTTAAATTGTCACTATCTTTGAAAATGAATGCCATATGTTGCTTACATTTGATTCAATTTCTATATTAATTACTCTCTTCAGTTGTATTAGGAACATTTTCCTTAAGCATGTGTGATGCAAACCTATATATAGATGGGCATTAATGCATTAATGCTCAATTGAATATCTTAATGCAGCTCCCAGAGAGAGGCCATCTGGAAGCTTTAGAGGAAATAATTTGTACTAGGTATGGAATCACCTCCACTACAATGCCAGATTCTGATGTGTTATTATCTTCAATTGCAAGTTTCTTTTGCAAAAATATATTGTATATCTTTATAGACTAGACAATGTGACTGTACAACTCCAGAATATATTCTCTATAATCTCTAATTACAAACTAAAGTGTAAATTGAAGTAAAGTTTTCCTTGGATAAAATTCCAACCCTTGTCTACTAATTACAATACTTACCTTTATAGTTCATGTGACTTCCCTAGGGATCTATTAGAACTAAAATAATTTTTTTATATGCTAGTTGGCCAACTATGCCTAGTCAGCCAACTAGGAGACATGTCGTTTGGGAGGTAAAGACTCATATAAATGAAAGATGAAAATCTTCATCCAATGAAAAAAAAAATTCAACACAAACATCTGTGAATTATATCCATACAGTAGCGGACTATATATAGGCAGTAATGAATTAGATGTAATTGCTTCAACTTCACATTCTTGATTTACTTTAGCATCAAGAATAATATCCAAAGATTCAGTAGTCTAGTGAGGAGATTTGTGTAACTCCCAAAATAGTTATCCTTTTGAATATTTTGTGGTCTAGTGAGCATGATTTGTGTGTGTATTTTTAAATCTTGTATAATCTTATAATATTTTATTTATTTTTATTATATACAAGATACTACTAATGTTTGTATATTTACATTTTGTATATTTATAGCATGTGAAGAAAGTCCACACCTGGCAATATGAACCCAGAACAAAATAATGAGACACTTGCTAGATTGTGGTCTCAGTTCCAAAGAAAAGATGTTGAAAAATGTAATTGTCCTTGAAAAAAGTGTAAGGGCTTAAAGAATCAAAGAATTTTAATCAAAACAGCCTAGAGTCATTGTAGGCAATATGGTCACATTGAAGGGAGGCATGATTTTTGTCAATTGGTGAATGTGGATTTCCAATTGGAGGAACATGGAGGTGTGAATATCCAAGCTGACAATAACACTCCCATGGAAGAAGATGATCCTGTGGCAGAGGACACAATTGAAGATGATGGTATTGGCGTAGCTGATAATGTGCTAGAGGACATGATTGAAGAAGATGGTATTGGCATAGCTGATCAAGATGATCATGATGATGGTACTAGCGCATCTGATAATGATGATGAAGATGGTCTTGATATTGCTATAATTGAGAAGGCATACAAGCCCCTATACCAAGGCTCCCAAACAACTCTTCTCTCCACTATAGTGTTGTTGGTGAACTTCAAGGTTATGGATGGTTTATCCAATGTAGCAATGTCATGTATGCTAAGGTATGCCATTTTTTTCATCTTCAATGTTAGCATACCATTACGATTTATTATATTAACAATTCATATTTGTTTTTGTAGGTTGATAGGTGATTTTTTCTTACTACCATCAAACATTTTGCCTCATTCATACTGAGAATTATCTACCATTATGAATCAAATTGGAATGCAGTATCAAACAATACATGCATGTCCCAATGATCACATTCTATATCATAAACAACATGAATTTGCAACAGAATGCCCTGTTTGTCATACTAGTAGATATCAGTTAGATCAAATAAAAAAAAGGTGCCTCACAAGAGTCTTCGGTACATTCCCCTTATTCCACGTCTTCAATGATTATTCAGGTGCACTAGCTTGGCACAATTTATGGATTACCATCCACATAATAGAAGTCAAGATGACATTATATGAATTCATGCGGATGGTTCTGCATTTAAAGACATAGAAACAACATGGCCACACTTTAAAGAAGAACCTCGTAATCTCAAGATTTCAATGGCAGCGGATGGTGTCAATCCATTTGGAGATATGAGATCTACTTACTCAGTGTGGCCTATTTTTGTTATTAACAATAACATTCCTCCTTGGATGGCCATAAAGAGGGAGCACATAATGTTGTCAATGATTGTACCAGGTATTTTTTCATTTAATAGTTATGTAAATTAATTTATAAACACTAAATCAAGATGGTCATAATAATTATGTAATTTTTTTGTTCATTTAACTAGGTAAGTACCAAGTTAAATATATGAACATGTATATTGAGCCCCTTATTGATGAGTTGTTGATTTTATGGAATGGGATCACTATTTATGACATCTCTAGACCAATAGGACAAAGAAAATTTCAATTCCATGCAATGCTTGTATGGACAATACATGATGCCCCTGGGCTAACTCATTTTTGTGGTATGTTATACATTCATGTTAAGGTCACATATTTTTGCTATGTTATAGTGCTTACATATTATTTCTATATGTTTAAGTTTCACATGATAATTGTACATGATCCAATTGTACGATATCTTTTAGGTCTTTAGACAAAGGGTAAATTTGCATGTCCAGTTTGTGGTCCAAAGATGAAATCTCATCATTCAGGAAGTT
This sequence comes from Chamaecyparis obtusa, assembly GCA_027943335.1. NCBI lineage: Eukaryota > Viridiplantae > Streptophyta > Pinopsida > Cupressales > Cupressaceae > Chamaecyparis > Chamaecyparis obtusa. Next base: position 125,374 of record BSBK01002089.1, on the reverse strand, counting down.
TAGGAAAGCAGGTGTTTGATGAATTTAGACACTTTCTCCACAATAATCATAAGTATCAAACTATCAAAAAATATCTTTTTAATGGGAAAGAAGAGACGACATCAAGGCCACGAAGAATGGCACCTCGTCTATGGAAGTTGGAATGCAATAGACTAAATCGTCGAGGTAATGTCATTCCATCTGATGATTTTTATTTGAAATTTAGATTTTGATATTGTCTTTTATTTACTAATGATGTTATTGATTCTTGTGAATGTCATCACGGCATCAATGACCAACTTCCTAGACAAATAAAAAGTTATCCTAGTCAATTTAGTAGGTTGTTGTACTACAAGGATCTCCCAATCGTGGCGTGACAAAGAAAAAATGGCCAAAATTTGTAATGACATTCATGAATCCAATCATGCAATAAAAAATTTTATTGAATCAAATAGCAATGGAGACCACATAAATACGAGTGCCCTTCCTTGGTTATTAACTGAGTAGCAAAGTGATGCATTAAAAGAAGTCATAAAAAAAAAAAAATTCCAACAGGATTTGCTACAAATATAAGCAATCTTGTATCAAAGAAAGGTGATTTTGGGCCAGGGTTGAAAACACATGATTGGCATACCTTCATCAAGGTAATTCATGTTCTCTATTTACAATATATTTGTAAAATTGCATGTACTATTTATTGTATTATTTTATAATATATTGAAAAGATCATTTTTTAATCATTGCAGTACATCCTACCTTTATCCCTCCTAGACCAGTTTGATAAAAATGTTAAACAAGTTTATATACAATCTTGGAGAATTCATGAGGTTAGAAATTTTATTATATTTATGACTTGCTTTACATTTTATGTAATTTATTGTATATTTTTATCTAAAATCTTGTTTATATGTTCTTGTGAGTTGAATCTTTTTTAGGTGGTTATCATCTAAAGAAATTGATAAAAAAGATATAAAATATTGGAAGAGAAAAATTCCCCACCTTATGTGTGAAATGCAAAAGTCTCTACCTCTAACTTTTTTCAATGCTCAAGAACACTAGCTCATATATCTAGTTGAGGAGATTAAATTGTGTGAACTTGTACAAACTAGGTCAATGTGGATGGTTGAGAGGCACTTGAAATTTATGAAGGGCTTGGTTCGACAAAGAGCATGTCCTGAGGGTTCTATGGTGGAGGGATATATGGTATACTAGACCATGGTGTATATTAGTGAATATCTTCCCAAGTTTGCAGCAAATATCCATGTAGATCACATTTGGGATCCCAACTCTATTAACAAATTTGAAGGGGAGTACTAGATGGGGAAAGATAGATTGAGAAAAGTGAGAGATAATTATATGATGTTATTGTAGTTTATTAATTCTTATAGATCTTCAATATAATTTGTTTCTAAGTGGTCTATTTGTTTTCTTTACAATTGGTCGTGAGTGGGATGCAGTACATTTGTATATTGCAAACAATTTTGATTAGATGATGGTATGGATTCAACAATCTCAAGAAAATGGTCACTCATTAACATGGGATGGTGTTGCATCATTGGTTAAAGAAGTTCATTGTAATGGAGATCCCAATGTTACACCAATGGTACTTGATCTAGCATATGGTTTAAGAGGTAGAAAGGTAAGTATAAGTTTACTAACCATGACCCATAAGTTTAATATCAACTCACAGATTGATGCAAATAATCTTGACATGTTTGAATAATTTCAAATCAAACACCACAAAGCTATGTACTACCATGGCTGTAAATTTTTCATAAAAAAGTTAGACGACACAAAGAAAACTTGTGATTATGGGATAAATGTAGTCTTCGAGGTCACTAATATTTCATCTAGAAATGACATACATCCTCAACAATTTGAAAATCGATACTATAGCATTTTGGATAATATACTTGAGTGCGACTTTAATTCATTCAAATTAGTTCTATTTGTTATCAAATGGTACAAGCTACGGCTAAATCAAAATGATCCTGATATGACTGTTATTGAACATGATAGTGGATTTAAAATGATTAATACAAGGTCATTTGAGCCAATTGAAGATGAGCCCTATGTTCTTACAAGCCAATGTGAGCAAGTGTTTAACTTTTCCATTCCACATAAACCGGGTTGGTCATTTGTTGTTAGACATGATCCAAGAGGAAGACCGGTACAGTATAATGTGATGGAAGAAGAAGATACTAAAGAATCAGAAGATGAAGTAAATGATGATCACGGACGAATGTTACACAATGAAGAAGAAGAAGAAGAAGAAGAAAATGATGATGATTCCAGTGATGCTGATGATGGTCATGATGATGATAGTCATGATGATGGTGATGATGATGATGATGATGAAGATGATCAATAACATGATTAATGAAATGTATGTCAAGGTATGATCAATGCCACATATGAGGTATTGATTTATTCATAGAAATTTGAATTAAGTTATTATGTGTTGAACTCTATAGTCATGGATTATATTTTGCATCATGTAAATTTTGTCTTCTATGTAATTTGTAGCTTACATATCATGTAATTTTTGGCTAACTTAAGATAAATGATTTACATATGCAGGAAATTTAATGCCTTTGACATGGATTGATAGGTATAATTTATTATTTGGTTTCCTTCTCTTTAGTCAGCCAAATATATAGATCCTACTATGTCTCATTTTATGGATTGCAGGTATCACCAAATAGTTATTTGTCTGATCTGTCTTCCTCAAGTGAGGAAAATGCGGGAATAGAAGACAAAAGTGAGACATCTAGTGGGTCTAAAATAGGGAGATCAACTAGAGGTCAAAAGATTAGAAGAAAATTTGATAAAAGAATGCAAGTTTTTCTTTCTAAGGGGGGGTCATGTTCTTATGATAATGAGAGCAAAGGCAACATGAAGGTTCCCTTAAGGTACACACATCTTCAGAAAGAATGGGTACCCAGGGAGCTACCTCCCGTTAATACTAATTTTTTTGTTAACAAAAGCATATATCACATAGCTCCATCTTCATTACATGGTTTGGGCTTATTTTCCATGGATGGCATAAAGGTTGATTATAATCAAGTTGTTGAATTGATGGAGTATGTAGGACCTTGTTACAATTACAAGAATTGGATGCAGATTGTGCAATATAAAAAAAGTATGTGTAGGTATGCATTGTCAGCAAATTATATACAATGCAAAGCAAATGATCAAACTAAAAGGCTCGCTATGTATATTGATGGAAGGCCAAAAGCAATAGGGAATATTGTAGGTTTTATAAATAGTTCTTGACCCGTGTCAACTAATAAGCGGCTGAATTATTTATTTGAGGCATGTGAGGGAAATCGTGTATTTGTATGTGCGATAAAATCAATAAGTGCAAGGGAAGAGCTTCTAATAGATTACAATTTGAATTGTGTAGATACAAAAAAATTCCCTATCATGGGATTGGTAAGTATAACATTTAAACCAATTGCCTCCAATTAATATTGACTCTAATCGCTTTTGATTGCTAAGAATTACTAATCTTTGTCACAGGGTGACATGGATATTCCACCTCAAGATACAGGCGGGGATGTTCCTCACAGTACACCTTCTTCATCAAAGGTAAACCTTAATTAGTGTAATTCTACAAATTATATAGAAACAAATTTCATATTATTATGTTCTTTTCTTTATGGCTTTGGAGTTATTTTGATAGAATTTTACTGATATTGATGTCACAACTTGATACTTATTGATAGATTAAAGCAAAAGAGGCAGCAGATCTATTGTGATCTAAAGTTGAGGAGGCATTTATAGATGATGTAGAATCTAACTCTAACCATGTATTCATGGCTACTCAAATAAAAACTAAATATGGTAAGGAAATTCTTAACCTTCTAATAGAAGCAAACAAAACTGAGTCAAAGGAACTCGAAGAAGAATTGACACATAGAGTCAATTCTATTGATGTAAGCAATAATTAATCTTAAGCAATAATTAAAGTTCAATAGATATTTATATTTTATACTATCTTATGGATCATGATCTAAAATATGATGTGTTCTTCTTACAAAAATTTTTGACACATGTGAAACATCATCAACATGGTGAGGGTTGTAGTGCCGCACCACCTTCATGTAAATAATACTTAAACCTTTAACCATTGATTTAACCTTTGCATGCATTATTGACTCAACTTATGTTTGGGATGCTTCTAGTACCCCATTTAATCTTTATCCATTGAAAATGTATTTGCTAACAATATATTCTTCAACTCATGATGAAGTGCAGATGCTTCCTTTGGTTAACATTCTGCATTCGACGGCTGCATTGTCTGCAACAAGGTGCTTGCAGAAATCTTCCTATGTACCTGTTACCCAAAATTTCCTTGTCATACAATTTTGGCCATAATCCTTTTTTTTGCCTGCGAAGTAGATCCTCAAAGTTCCACGGTTTGCGCTCTTGGCCCCATGTTCTTTGATGTATTGTCAAACCCCAATTTAGATCGCACGTGCTAAATTGCAAAGCCCTCAAAGATTTTCAAGTTTGAATGGTTGCAGGAAATGCTCAGGTCGCAGTTTTCCAAAATGTTCAGTGTCAAAAACCCTCTATGTTTTCAACCTTCACTCTGAAAACTCAAGATGTTTTCAACCTTCGGTCTAAAAACCTTCTATGTTTTCAACCACTTCTGCACTTTGCACTTCTCCGGCATCAGCATTTTTTCTAGGCGCGCAACTCCGACTAGTGGGGCCCAATTGGTTTTTGGCAAATGATTATGCGGGTTGTCGCATGATCACATAAGTCATTTTCCCCTAATGTGATCATGCGACTAAAGGGTTCTTCCTATGCACCCCAGCTTTTAACATTACCATGGGCCTAGTCAGCAGTCAGGAAGGTATTTTTCATGTTGGTCGCATGATCACATGTGGTCTCAAGACTGCATGCGACCATGCGACAAGCCATCAAGTGGTTCACAGTCCAGTGGGGGTAGCATCTTGTGGTTGGTCACATGATCGCATGCGATCTTGAGATTGCATGCAACCATGTGACAAGCGATAAGCAGCGGCTTCTGGTGGTGACATGTTAGGACTATCGGTGGGTCTGATGGTCAGTGGAAGTGCCAGTTGATCCAAGATCAACGGCTGGCGCATGATCTCATGGGATCTTCTGATCCCATGTGATCATGCGACAGCTATTCGATTCTTCTAAGTTTTTCAGTAGATGTTGTCGTGGGTCTGACCGACGTGTGGTTGGGTTTTAGTTGGTCCACATGTTAAGGGTGGCAGGTTTGGAAGGGCTAGTTGTCTTGCGTGGAAGAGTGGCAGATTCTAAAAGGGGTTGTCGCATGATCGCATGTAGCTTTCTAACCACATGCAATCATGTGACCAGTGGTTTTTCAAAGTGGTGCGTGGTGTGGCCAGTTTTGGTAGGCTTTCTTCTGCGGAGATGTTTGCAAAATGCGGGTAGCTAGAAATTGATGATTTCAGAGGTGGTTGCAGTTGGATAGAATTTTGCAAAGATTTTAGGCCACCGTTTTGGGTCCTTTTAGGATGAGATCAGATTTTGAGCATTCATGACTCAGTGGGCTTGCAGGGACGTAGATGGATCATGGCGGCCTGATTTTTATAGACTCGGTACAAGGATGGACACGCAAAGAAAGATATATCTGATCTGTCATGATATTTTCAGAAAAGCATTTATGATCAAAAGTGACTGGTTTAGGGTTGGACTATTTTATGCATATTTTTGTAACCCTAGTTAGTTTTGACTCCTCCCTGCGTGCAGTTGAGTGATGTATATATTCTTTTTTTGGAGCTTTTGAGTGAAGAATCTAGTAATTGTAAAAAGAAAGTTTCTTTCTCAAAGAGCAATTTGTGGCATTTTTGCCCCTTTGGCTTTCTACAGTTGTAATTCCCATTGATTATTCAGATATTACAAAGCATCTTGTGGCATTCTTTTTGTCCTTATGCTTTCTTATGTGGATTATCTCTTATTGAATTCAGTATATGCATGTTCAGTAACTTTTAGGTTTTTTTGGATTCCTCTTTCTTTCTACAATTCATGTGTATGCTTATGAATGATCTGATTCGAATGCTTTTGTGGGTATACCTCCACCCCTAGCAATCTATCTCATTCCTATACCCAATTGTAGAGATGAATGTTTGTCTGCAGGTTATAGTCTGTGTCTAACTCTTTAGGAGTACTGTTTTCTTGAGAAATCCCCTTTTCCCTGCATAATATTCCTTTACTGCAGACCCCTCTATAAAATATTTATGCAGGCCTATTCATTGAGTTGTAATCTCCTAGACCTAGGATTGTCTATTGGTTTCATCCTTTATACTGCAATTCATACCCTAGTTTCGGTGCATCACCTAGTAAGATAGTTTGCTTTCAGTCATTTCCCTTTCATGCACTCCTTCTAACCCTTTCCCTTCAAAGATTTACTTTCTTGTTAAGAGCAAACTAAGGTGACAATCCAAGAGGAACCAGCCTAGAACCTGGAGGTTTCATCTCGGTTAGCAAAGGTCCCACAACCTTGAGATGATTCCCAAGTTATACTGAGCTATCAAGACTATGAGAGCTTGAGACAGAGGTACAAAATTAGTGTATAACAGTACCATCTACAAGTGGTAAAACATTATTTTTCTATATTTTGTTATGTGCTAATCATGCATTGATTATTTTTCTTGTGTGAATTTTATACACTGTATGTACCTATTTTGTGCACTAATAGATACACCTACACCTGGTATAAGAACATATCAGACCAGTACTAGTGAAGATCAACCATTTCCTGGATCAGCCCATGTTACTAGTACAGGTTCATTTGCGGGGACATTATTGATGAACAAGAACAATATGGTTCTGTTAAAAGTACCAAAGCTTCTAGGTCCTTTAAAATTGTCATTATTTATAGTGTAATTGTAGTTTACTTATACATAACTCATTTTGGACTAATAATCCCATGGTATTTTTGTAGGAAATGATGTTTTTTTATGAAACTCTTTTTGAAATGACATTGAAGCTATTTGGGCCCACCATACATAAAAGGTACGTAACTTCGTAATATTGGTATAATATTTTTCTTATCTTCTATTTATTGTACTATATTAAAGTTATGATATCTAACAATTTTGTTTTTTCAAAAAAGGTGGAATGATCAGGATGCTGACTTAAAAAATGAGCTCATTAAATCTTTAGAGGACCTCTTTGAAAATGAAACTTTTGATAGAGCCATGATTCTTAAAATAGCATCCAAACATATAAAGACTCTGAGGGACCAATATAGAAGGGCTCTAAAGGATAACCCAAAGTACGAGTGTCCTCCTATGATTCCACCGATGGAGTGGAATGAAATAATGGAAGATGCAAAAGAGAAAAGGCTAAAGGGTAGTGGAATTCAACCAGAAGATGGAAAAAGAAGGTATGTCATGATAGTATTAAGTAGAATGTAATCATGCACTAATTAGTGATCTTTGTAAATATGTAATCTAACATGTTTCAAACTTTTCATAGACTGCAAGACACATCAAAAGCCACACAAGTGAGATTAACAAAGTTTGGCCAACACAAACTTAGCTCTGGTGGCTATATGAAACTTCACTCTCGACTTGTAAGTAGCAGCATTGGAATTTCATATCAAATTTTTATATATAAGATTGCAAACAATTCTATTTAATCAAATAACACATGTAAAAGTGACAATATTAAACAAAAAAAATAGGGCACAAAATTCAATGTAGAGCCCACGGATGAAGACAAGAGAATAGCCTTGAAGGAAGGCTATGTAGTCGTGGCTACACGCCTACTCCAAGAATCCAAAAGCCATAATGAAGAATCTGCTGCACCAGATGAGACATAGGTAATTTGGTCAAATGAAAAATAAATCAAATTGAATAGTTAATTTCAAACATAAATTGACTATTTATGATAACAATGTGCATGACATTTCACTACAGCCTTCAAATCCTACCACAGAACCTAGACGTGACGAAGGCCATGATGTGCATCACAGTGTTGGAGGTATTAATTTGCTATTGGAAATAAATTATGTAGTTATTAATAGAATTTAACATCTTTAATTGCAATTGGCCATGTAACCTTTTTTTTAATATTTTAGAGCATGTTGAGCATGTTGAGGTGGCAGAAGATCAAAATGTTATTGTACATGATGATGTGGCATTTTTAGGTAAAGAAAAATTCATGTTATGTTCTACTAGTTAATGAAATACATGTAACAGTAAAAAAAAGTATGTGAATTTAACCCATTTACTTGTTATTACAGCAAACCCCCTTTAGTGAAGTAGCGTCATCCTCCTCAAGACATGAGGAATCATCATAATTTGAGATCACAACCACAAGAGGAGGAAGATAATATTGATGCTCTTGTTAGCCTTTACCTAAATAAGAAATCTAAGAAAAACCCAAAAAAGAAATGATTTCTTAAAAATGCTCTTTGATAAAACTTGTTTGATTAACTTTGTTGGATAATGAAAGAATGTCATTTTAAGTAATTATCTATGAATGTTGTGTATTAATATTGAATTATATGTCATGTTAATGAATATTGTTATATGTTAATGAATTCTTGATTAGTGTTGCGTATTAATGAATGTTATATCATATTAATGAATGTTATGTGATTGTATTGATTGAATGTTATAGTTCATAATTGGATGAATGAAGTGTGTAATTAGATGTTAATGGGGAATTTAGATTTATGTTAGGGGGAGGGGGGGTGAGACTAGATGAGCTTCCACCTTCACGTGGTTGGCCTTGTTAAGTAGAGAATATTAAAGTATTCTCGAAACCAAGTGAATCTCAAACTAACATACCTTCATTATTTAATAAATTTCATTCATTCTAGGTCTTTGCACTCATAAGTGCATTTTGAATGTGTCATTGTGAGGCAACTATCAAATAAAAAACTAGAAGGGCCAATAGTCAACTTCTCATTTTCATTGTCTAGCATGATTTGGCTTTATTTTGTGTAAGTATTCTTGTATTGAATGCGTCAACCTCTCTTGGCCTAATGTGGATTATTTCATTGGTTTGTGTTTTTGAGTAGGTGAAGTGTTAAATTAGATATTAGTTAGATCTATAAGTAGCATAGATATATTCTATAGCTAATAGCCTAATACACCCACGTGAATAAATTTACTTGATGTCCCCTTAGGATTTACTTAAGAAAACAGTCCTTATGTGGTCAAAAATTACTTGTTTTAGTGCTGCAATTGTAGATGATTGTATGCATGAATTCAATGACAAGAACTAAATATTAAGAAATAGAGCAATAACACAAGATAATACTACAGAGAAGCGTGATGTGGTGAAAACTCTTGCACAACAAGGTTGTACCTATTGAAGATTTAAATGTCTATCTGTTTAGGTCTTGCAAATGATGACTTGATGCAATTAAGTATCAAGCACCTAGTGAAGGGTGGATAATCCAAGAAGATATGCATGCACAGTGATGATCTCTTAAAAGCAGAATTACAACTCTGAATAACAGCATTCCATTTCTTCATTGGTCAAATCTATTGCAATCTTTTTAATGATGGTTCTCTTTATGATGTTTGTAATTTTTTGGATTTTCATTTGACCATCCTCTGTGGTTATTAATTGACTTATCTTGTGCACATTGTTGCTCATCCCTGGTGTGCCAAATGTTTAGTTGGATTCCACAAACATTGTATAAAAAATTTTTGTCATTATTTCTCTAGTAAATCTATTTGTGTCCATTGAGTCCTAGTATTCCCTTGAAGGTTTTATTGGGTAATATAAGTTGTGGAACTTTGTTGGTTGACTTTATTTTTGAAATGGTGTGGGAACTATTTAAAACATGGGTATTGCTCTTGGAAGGGTTTACATTTCTTATAAGTTTTTTTGTAACTTTTAAGCTCTATGATAATGCTTGTCATCTGTTAGAAAAATGTTCAGCACTCTCCTCGAGATTCGTGACATGGCTTAACCACCTCTTGTGTCTTTTATAAGTCTAGTGGTTGTATCAAGCATTAACAAGTTGATCTTTTGGTGCAATGGCAACTACTAATTGTAACAAGTGGTATCAGAGCTTGGCCATAGGTTCGAATACCCTCGAATAACACTGAGGGGGAGATTGTTGGAAAAATGTTCAGCGCTCCCCTCAGAATTTGTGACATGGCTTAACCACCTCATGTGTCTTCTATAAGTCTAGTGGTTGTATCAGGCATTAACAAGTCGATCTTTTGGTGCAATGGCAACTACTACTTGTAACATCATCCTTATATGGCAGGAAAATGAATCCAAGAAGGAAGTTTTTAGGAAATATTTGGAGTCAAGTGGCGTGCTTGATACCCTCACAAAAGGTCTACGATAGTTCTTCTTATATGATGAAATGTTGAATCTAGAAAATTAATTTGTGAATTTACATCTATTTGTGAGATAATATATTAATATTGGTAGTTGCTCTTATATGATGAAATGTCAATTTTAGAAAATTAGTTTGTGAATTTGCATCTATTATTTTTGGATGCCTAAATGTTATGTTTGCCTTGTGAGGATTCAAATTAATTTGATTGATATGATCTTTGAAATGGTGTAGTAGTCTTTTAGATTAATGTAATTTGTATTATCATATAATATCTCTGCTCTTATAAACTACTTTGTTTCCATGTATCATTTACAGTTTGTGTGCTAAAATGTTGTCACACTTCTATGAATCATTGCATGCAAGGAAACTCAAGAATGAGCCTTCACAAATCGATCCATACCTCTTTATGCATGAAGCTACAAGATTTGTAAAATTGCTTTCAACTAGAGCTATGAACTCATGACCTTGCTAGTCAACCACACAATGAGAGATTCCAAATCAAAGACAAGGGCAACAATGTTAATATCTCTAATGAAATCCAAATGTATGCAATGCAATGCAAGTAAGCTAAGAATGAGAATGCAATCTAGTCTATGGAAATGAAAGTACAATGCAACTAATCTATGAAAGGAAAGAACAAATGTGACCAATCCCTCCTATTTAGACTATGTGAGATTAATCTATTGCATAAAAGGAAATCTACACTAAGAATGTCATTATCATGCAACTATGAAAGCAAATATGAAATAAGATGCAACAAAGTCTTCAAAGCTTGGATTGCAAGAGTGTCTTCAAAGAGAGCTCCAAATGACCTAGAAAACCTGCAACATAATATTAGCATGAAAACCTAAGATGCAAATGAGGAAGAGAGCTCTCATTTTATAAGAAATGAGATAAAAATGGACCATTGAGATTAAGAGGCAAAAGACTTAATCAACGGTGGAGAAAAGTAGAAGCTTGATCCTTGTGCATAAATATCCTCCAATAGAAAAATAGGAGTTGACTTTAGTGTCCATATGAGACAAAAAGTACTTTTTTCTCTTTTTATAAAATAAGAATAATGTTTTATTTGTGCAACTTAGGATAAGAGGAAAAGGTGGGGCTTTTTATTTATTAAAAGGGGAGGAAATTCCTTTTAATTAAATAAAAGCTTAGGATAAAGTGATTTTATTATTTAATTAAAAAAAATTAATTAATTAATTAAAAGGGAGCATGTTCTCTTACTTAAATAAGATTTTTATTTTTTTCTCTTTTAAATTAAATAAGGCTCAAACCTTAGGAAATATTGAATTGATTATGATTTGATCAAAGAAATTGATATAATTGATATTGTTGATATTTGAAAATATTGATTCAAGGATTTGATAAATTACAGAAATGGGGCCCAAAGTCTAGGCGACCATTTTAGGGTGTATACATTTGGCCCTTTTTGGCTAATGTGAGATTGATTTGGGATCACATGTAGTCAAAGAATGAAGTTGAAATGTGAGATCGATTTGGGATCACAGAACAACTCAGATGTGTGTTCATTTTGGAAACACATCAAGACAAAAATAAGCAAAAGCTGAAAGACAAGACCAACACCATCGCTGCTAGGTGCAAATCAAGTCTTAGACAAAACTATCACCGTCGCTGCTAAGCAATAATCAAGTCTGAAAAATAGGAGATAAAAATTGAAAGATAAAATCACCACCGTCGCTGCTAGGTGATAATCAAGCCTCAAAATAAGAATCTCAAGTTGAGTTGAATGATAAAGTTGAATCAAAGATTAAAGCTGATAGGTACTGCCCCCTCGGAATCGAAATCGAAACCAGGTAGAAGAGAACAAGAAATTAATAAACTTGATCAAAGCACTAGAAATCATAGTCGAAGAATAAGACAATAGGATAACCATCAAGTAGTGAAGACAACCTTAAAAATGAATAATCTCATATGCATTATCATTATTAACAAATATTTCCACAAATTGATTAATTTGATGAAGCACCCTATATAGCATTATGAATAATCATTCTTGAGTTTCCTTGCATGCAATGATTCATAGAAGTGTGACAATATTTTAGCTTAGGATAAAGTGATCTCACATTAGTCAAAGAGGGGCAAATGTATACACCCTAAAATGGTCACCTAGACTTTGGGCCCCATTTCTGCAATTTATCAAATCCCTAAATCAATATTTTCAAATATCAACAATATCAATTATATCAATTTCCTTGATCAAATCATAATCAATTCAATATTTCCTAAGGTTTGAGCCTTATTTAATTTAAAAGAGAAAAAAATAAAAAATTTATTTAATTAAGAGAACATGCTCTCTTTTAATTAATTAAAAATCTCTTTTAATTAAATAATAAAATCACTTTATCCTAAGCTTTTATTTAATTAAAAGGAATTTCCTCCCCTTTTATTTAAATAAAAAATCTTCACTTTTTTTCTTATCATATGTTGCACAAATAAAATATTAGTCTTATTTTATAAAAAGAGAAAAAAGTACTTTTTGTCTCATATGGACACTAAAGTCAACTCCTATTTTCCTATTGGAGGATATTTGTGCACAAGGATCAAGCTTCTATTTTTCTCCACCGTTGTTTAAGTCTTTTGCCTATTAATCTCAATGGTCCATTTTCATCTCATTTCTTAGAAAAGGAGAGCTCTCTTCCTCATTTGCATCTTAGGTTTTCATGCTAATATTATGCTACAAGTTTTCTAGATCATTTGGAGCTTTTTTTGAAGACACTCTTGCAATCCAAGTTTTGAAGACTTTGTTGCATCTCATTTCATATTTGCTTTCATAGTTTCATGATAATGGCATTCTTAGTGTAGATTTCCTTTTATGCAATAGATTAATCTCACATAGTCTAAATAGGAGGGATTGGTCACATTTGTTCTTTCCTTTCATAGATTAGTTGCATTGTACTTTCATTTTCATAGACTAGATTGCATTCTCATTCTTAGCTTACTTGCATTGCATTGCATACATTTGGATTTCATTAGAGATATTGACATTGTTTCCCTTGTCTTTGATTTGGAATCTCTCATTGTGTGGTTGACTAACAAGGTCATGAGTTCATAGCTCTAGTTGAGAGCAATTTTACAAATATTGCAACTCCATGCATAGAGAGCTATGGATGGATTTGTGAGGGCTCACTCTTGAGTTTCCTTTCATGCAATGATTCATAGAAGTGTGACAACATTTTAGCATATATTTTTGGCACCCACCGTGGGGCAACCCACCTCTTGCATGTTGGTTTTGATTATTTTTGGAGCTAACCCTTGTGCAGATTTGTTTGGAGATGGAAAACCCTAGATTTGAAAGATTTGATCATATCTCCCAAATAGCTTGGTGTTTTGGTCTAAAAAAAAAATTTCAGGTTGGAAACATATCAGAGAAGTTCCAATAAAAAAATCAAAATTTTTTAAGGTATTTTCAATTTTTTATAATTTTTTCTTGATTTTTCATAAAAAAATTAATTTTCAGCTCAAATTAGCATATTTTTCAAAAAAATTTACATTTTCAGAAATATCTTCAAATTATATAGAGATTCTATTCATTGTGTCTTTAATTTAGAGGTCATATCATAGCTTATTTGGTCAATTTATAAAAATTAGTCTATTTTGAGAAAGTGGCTCTCTAGGGCACAAATGAAAAGATCTTGTTGAAATTTTTGGAAATCTCTCTATTTTTTGATAGAGATCTTTTTTCTTCATTTTGGGTTTAGGGTCTGAATTCATGTGGTATAAGTCCAATCTTGTTGACAAGGTCAAAAAATCAAAATTAAAAAAAGGGTATTTGATGATTAGCATGCACTTATTTTTCACATGGTTCAATGCATGATGTAAGTTGTCATTTAGATTATTTTCTGGTTATTATTATTGGATCATTTAGATTATTATTGCATGCACTTATTGGTTATGATGAAAGTTGAGTCATCCACATAATCTTCCATGTTCTTATGCATCATATCATGAAAAATTATGGTCATAGCTCATTGGTATGTTGCTCCTGCATTCTTTAGGCCAAATGGCATGAAGTTCCAACAATAGGTTCCCCATGCACATGTGAAATTTGTTTTCTCTTGATCTTTGAGAGCTATTTTTATCTGGTTATATCCAGAAAACCCATCCATTAAGGAATATATCTCATAACCCACCGTCATATCCACTATCATGTCTATGTTTGGGAGTGGAAAGTCATCCTTTGGGCATGCTTTGTTGAGGTCTCTGAAGTCTGTGCAAATGTGAATGGACCCATCATGTTTTGAAACTGGAACAATATTGGAGATCCACTCAACATAGTCAATAGCTCGAATGAATCCTGCGCGTAAGAGCTTTTCTAATTCAGCTTTAACAAGAAGAGCTACGTGAGGGTGCATTTTCCTTAACCTTTGTTTGATCAATTTTATTCCTGGAGCTATAGATAGATGATGCATAATAAGATCATTGTTAAGCCCTAGCATATCGGAATATGTCCAAGCAAAGTTAATTTTCTTTTTTTGCAAAAACTTTGTATATGCCTCTTTTTCTTCAACTGATAGAGACTGAGCTAGGTGCACTATTTGGGGAGCCTCTTCTATATTCAAATTCACTGGTTGTGTGGGCTCAATGAGAACTGATGACCTATCTTGGAAGTAACTTGGCAAGTTATTAAGTACCCCATCCTTAGGTGCCTCAAAGAGGTTTTCACCCTCGGATACGTCATTTATTTTTACTATTTTGGGTTCTAACACCGCCACAAAGTGGTTTTTGCCATCATAACCATTTTTCTTTTTTCTTTTTCTTTTTTTTTAGACTGAGGTACTTAATATCAGGCTCCGTCATACTTGTTGTTGGTTCACTAGTGGAAGAGACTACAGGTTCAAGAGCATTTAGATAACAAGCAATTTCATAGTCATTCTGAAAGTTTAAGAGCTGAGGCTCTTGGTGACGTTGAGACCAATCAATTAGGTAGAAATGAACAAGGGGTAGGTTAATGACTGGTTCAACATTGTGTATGTAGAAGGTGTTATCTCTGGTGACCATACAATTGGGATTCATCAAGTCTCCTTCTAAGATACTCGAATCAAGATTTGTCCTACCAAACAAAGTGTCGTCCACTAAGGCAATTCGAGGAGTCCAATCCTCTAGTCCTACACTAGGCTCGTTGGTCACATCAGGTTGAGTACTATAAGTATGGACAACATCCATGTCCAAATCAACTATTGCATTTGAAAGTGAGTCCCATTCGAACTCATGTGAGTCTATCTCTAAATCATTATTTGGGCCTCATGATGTAGAAGCCTCAAGGTTAGGAAAGGTTTCCCTTTCTCTAGCAATAGCATTGTTACTATCTGTCGTAGCTAGGATAGCAACACTTTCCATTGTCAATCTAGCATTCATATAGTCACTATCCATCACAACTGGGATAGTAGGACTATCAATTGTCAAATCTTTTGAATCTCCCCAAAGGAGATTTGTTGAAGGCACCCAATCATCAGACATGTCTTGCTGATTAGAGAGATTAGGTGTGTAGATCAGAGATTAGGTGTTTCTGTTTCTTATTTGCAAAACCTAAGCCAACTATTGACTTATTCCTTCATCCAAAAAGGGCATGGTTAAGAGGTTCAGCTTTGGCATCCAACCGATGAATAAGGGGACAATGTCTTAGATAACCCATATTCTTGACCAATGTATACCCTCTCCCATAAGCTCGAAGAGAAGGTGCAAAATCCTCATTATGTCGATATTTCTCCTCTCGGTAAATCTAGTCCCTAATGGCAACCTCTTCTTTTTCCTCTTGAGAAGGTTTGCCATAAGACCTAGGGGAAATTGGCAATTTTGTGAATGAATCAATTTTGTAATCCCCCATGCCAAGATCCATGGCTTTGAATTTGTCTTTTCATTGTTCAAATGTAGTATCAAAAGTGTCAGCCTCCCTATTCAAAGGAATGTGAGACCCTGCTAAAATTGTGTTAACTGACAATGTGATATCCCCGGGTATGCAAACTTCTACTCCATTGTAAGGGAACTTCACACACTGATGATAAGTAGATGGGACTACTTGCATCTCATGTATCCAAGGTCTATCCAACAAAATATTGTAAGCCAAAGGACCGACATCAACAATCTGAAACAAAATATCTTTCTCTATAGGACCAATTCGGATAGGAAGAACAGCCAATCCTTTAGAACTACATTTTGCTTCATCATAAGCCTTGATAGTTATCTTCTTTCTTGTTCCAATGACTTCTTCTAAATAACCCAAGGCCTTCAATAAGCTCAAAGAACAAATATTAAGCCCAGCACCCCCATCTATCAACACGCGTCTGAGATGGGTCTCGTGGATCATAACCTCTATATGAAGGGCCAAATTGTGTGGGTGGCTTAATGACTTGTCATCTTCTTCTAAGAATGTAAGGTAGTGAGGGCTAGCCAAGTGGTTGACCATATTTTGGAATTGATCTACATCTATATCATTAGGGACATTAGCCGCTCGCAAAGCATCCTCAAGGACATTCTTATGATTAGGGGATAATTCCAAAAGCTCAAAGATTGAAATTTGCACTAGTGTACGTTGTAATTGGTTAACAAGATTATAATTCAACTCAGGACCAACAGTAGATTTAGGAAGAACACATTTTGACACTAGCTGCTTAGACTTACTAGAGTTAGGACCTCTAATAACAATGGGAGCTTGAGACTGACTCCTAGTGACTACATTGAGGGGTTGAGACATCCTTCATGAGTGAGGACCTCTTAGTACCACAATGGGTCCTTCATTAGGCATAGGAGTTGAATCCACATCATATCCATAAGGGTCTTTCCCTCTCATCATGTTTGCATTATTATCAACAACTTCAAGCATATTAATAACATTTTCAGCATTTGTGTAGGTGTAGTTGATAGCAGCCTTGCCGTTCTTGTTGTTAGAATTCTCTCCTTTCTCATATTTGGGCAAGGGTTCTTTAAAAGATTTTTGATCCGCATTAGTGGTTAAACCACCAACTTGTAATTTTTTTCTTTTAATAAGATCTTGGACAAGATGCTTAAGTTTAAAACAATTTTCTATATCATGTCCAATTCCATTGTGAAAGACACAAAAAGCCTTCTCATCCCACCAATGAGGTTTAGGATCTGGTATGCGAAACTTTGTAGGATCCTGAGGTTGTGCCAAATTATGAGCAATTAACATCTTGAAAACATCTACATAGGAGTCCCCAAGTTTGGTAAATTGTCTCTTTTCTATTTTAGGTCTCCCTTGATACTTGGGTTTATTTTCTTGTTGTGCTGAAGATGTTTGCAACTTCATGGCTTGGACTGCACTAGAGAGATTAAGAACTCCTTCATTATTAGGTTGTGATGAGTCAACAACTCCGTCATTGACCACTTTCTTATTCTTATTCCAATAGGAGTTCTTTTTGCCCTTATTACCATTATTATTGTTGTTTTGGCCATTGTTGTTATTAGTTGTTTTGGACAAAATTCCTTGTTCTTTTAGGACATCCTCTATGTGACATGCCACTTCTACCATGGTATCAAAATAATTAAATGGGATCTTCCTTACTTCATACCTTAATTCTGATACCAAGTTGCTCACAATGATGTCTATTATTTCCTCCTCAAGAATTGTCCATGGATATTTCGAGCACAAACATCTCCATCTTTGTAGAAAGGTAACAAAGGATTCCCCTTGATTTTGCTTGAGTTTTCACAAATCAAGCATGGTGACCAACCTTGATAAGTTGTAATAAAAATGTTGAACAAATATTTTCACAAGCTCCCTAAATGTCTTAACTGGAGGAGTAAGGTTAGTAAACCACTCCATGGCTTGACCCTTGAGACTCCTTGGGAATAATCTCATCAAGTAGGAGTCTTCATGGTGAAAAGAAAAGCTCATTATGTAGAACTATCTAACATGGTCGTGAGGGTCACCAACACCATCATATTTGTCATAGGTTGGATACTCAACTTTCTTAGGAAACTCAACCAACACCACACTCTTGTCAATTGGGTTGGGACATATGGAGTCCAAATTAAATGTGCTTTTAGGAGCCCTCATCCTTTCTATATCTTTTTGAAGTTGTTTGATCACCTCATTAGTTGATGGATCTTGCTTCTTTACCTTTCAGTCCACATCAAAATTATATAGGACCTTAGCACCTTTGTTGGTGAGACTTTCTAGGAACTGATCCTTGTTTTTTTCCACATACCTTTCTACATATGTTTGAAAGGATGGTTCTTGTTGCATAGTCATAAAATCTATATGATCAAAGTTGGCATAACTTCCTCCATGTTGTGAGCCATGATGTGTTCGTTGGGAGGGTTTCTTTGAAAGTCTAGGAGGTGACTGTCTCCTATGGTGATCATATCTTGAAGTCCTTCTACCTCTAGGACTTGGTGATCTTGAGGGCATCCTTGACCTTCTTCTAGGACTTGGTGAGGGAATAGACGGGGGTGAGTGGGTCCCACTATTAGTACCTCTCCCATTGAATCAGTTTTGGAGTTTTTGTGCATAGAGTATATCTTCTTCTTCTTGAGCGACTATTTTCCTTATGTCCAATAATGCATATTCCTCTTCCTCTAGTTGTCTAAATTTCTCCTTTTTAGTAGCTTGTTCATCTAGATAGGCTTTCTTCTCCCTTTCAATGCTCTTCAATCTCATATTTTCATATCGAGAGGTATCTCTAAGTGGAGAAGGTTGCCTTGACTATTTGATTTCATTGGCTGCATTGATGTGGTGGTCATTAGACTCATTGCTCTGGTCTTCATGTTGTGACCCTGAATCTGAGTGAGTTTGTTGGTGATGTCTCTCAGCTCATTGGTGAGCATCAAGATACTTTGTGTTGATCGGGGGTGATCTAGGTGGACTAGCA
Organism: Chamaecyparis obtusa; assembly: GCA_027943335.1. NCBI lineage: Eukaryota > Viridiplantae > Streptophyta > Pinopsida > Cupressales > Cupressaceae > Chamaecyparis > Chamaecyparis obtusa. The sequence continues at coordinate 106,225 of BSBK01002089.1, read as the reverse complement.
TATGCAGACCCAGTAGACATCATGTTACCCCTATGCTGTTGAAACATGTCATCAAGAGTCTGGTTCATTGCTTCTCTTTGTTGTCGAGTGAAGGTGTAACTCATGTCCATACTTGATGAAATGGGTGCTAAAGAGGTACTCACTTCACAAGGATTACCTTTTAGATTAAAACAAATCTCAGATTCACTCTTAGGAGATTGATCAAAAAGGGGTCATTTTTCCCTTATGTTGTTGACAAGTCTTAACTAGTGGTAACTGGCTAAAGACAATAGGGGGTCACTTCCGTTGATTGACTTGGTACCTTGTTGTAACTGACATGAAAGAAAAAGATTCTTAATGATAGGGTGACCTCGCAAAGTGTCAACACCAAACTAGGATAATCAAAGTTCTCTATTGTCCAAAATGAAATGAAAAGATAGAAATAAAGGGGCTTTACCAACACTGTCAAAGAGGTGCTAAAATCAAAGAATGAATATCCTTGCACTTTTGAATTAGGAGGTTGGACTAGGCCAAAATATAATTGAAATTGATTAAATGAAAGTGATTTGGATAATAAGAGCACTAAAATTCTCCAAGAATGTAGCTAACAATTCTAGAGATAAGCTTTCTCACCAAGAATAACCTTCTAACTTGACAACTATTTCCAAAGTGGCCTTGTAAACCAATTGATGCTATTCCTAGAGGGCAAAAACTAGAGATTTAAAGTCAAAACAAGTCTCTAATCATAGGATAGAAAATCAAGCAAGCTGTAAAAAGTTGGGTGTTTTAACTCAGAAATTCAGTTGTTTTGTGGTTTGATCAAACACATTAACAAATTTCTAGCATTTTATCAAGCACATAAGACAGCAATCAAGGAATTCAAGAAAGCAATTATCTTCAAACAATGAGCAAGGGGCAAAGCAACCTTATGCATGAACAAGGATAGTGACTTAGTATTTCTACTCCTTAAAAGGTTCTACTTGCGTATGTTCTTGAAAATATTTTAGCAGGCACATAGAACACAACAACACCTTAACAAGCTATCTACAAGGATATACATGGCTTTCTAAAAGGATTCATTGATATACGCAAGGTACGTGAGGCCCAAATCTGTAGATAAGAAGAATCCAAAATCACACAGCCAAGGGGAGATTGTAATCCCAAATCTCCTCCTTCACTTCTCAAAGGTATAAAGTTCTTTGAGGCTTAGCCAAGAGTGATATCAAACTCAATTCCCAAGAGAGGTGTCTTTCAATTCACCACCCACTATTTATACTCCACCGGAACACGGGAGTTAAGGTCATCCCTTGAGGTGGTGTGTCCCCGAGTAGGCCTTCTAAAAATAAAATTAAGTAATTCACTATCAAAAGTATTTAAAGCACTAAAGGTGGAACACTTAACTCTTCAAGTAAATGTGAAGTGAGTCCAAAAGTGGAACATTTAACTCTTCAAGTGAATGTGAAGTGAATTCAAAAGTGGAACATTTAACTCTTCAAGTGAATGTAAAGTGAGTCCAAAAGTAGAACATTTAACTCTTCAAGTGAATGTGAAGTGAGTCCACAAGGTGGAACATTTAACTCCTCACACAAACTCAAAGTGAGTCCAAAATTAGAACATTTAACTCCTGACACAAACTCAAAGTGAGTCCAAAAGTGGAATATTTAACTCCTCACACAAACTCAAAGTGAGTCCACACCTTAGAAAACTAATGAGATCAAGAGAGTATAAAAAGGGAAAAACTTTGTGGAACACATAACACTCTTTTCAAGTAGACCCCTCCCTTGTATATGAATGCTGGGATTGCATCCAAAGGGCGAAAATGAAGGGCGATTAGAAAAAGTGAGTCCAACAACCCAATTTAGCTAACAAGATCAATCAAAAGTACTCCAAAGTTGCTTATCAATACTACTCACAAATGAAAAAGGGTTGAACAATGAAATATTTAACTTTCCAAGTAAACATAGAGTGAGTCCACAAAGTGGTGCATTTAACTCCCTATGTAAACAAAGAATGAATTCATGCCCTCAATCACTCAATGAGATATTTGATATTGGAACCAAGAATTACTTAAGGTTTAAACACAAGCATTCTGTGATGCCCAAAAGTTGGGTCAAAACACAACCAACAAATTTTTTTTAAAAGTGATAAAGTTCCTACGATCATGATGCGGGTTAATGAGTTCAACGACGAGGTTACAATGAATCAGGTGAACAACCTCGACAATGTTGTCTATAAAGGATGCTAGAGGAATATTAATAATTATAAAATATTAATTAATTAATAAATTATAATATATTAACCTATAAAACATAACATGTTCTAATATTTACATCATTGAACTTAATAACATTAACAAATTAAAAAATTACAAGGCAACATAACATATATTTATATTAATGATAAACCATATATGCAAAATAACATAAAACACCTTTTAACTAGCAAACTTAATTAACCACTAAACTAACTTTATTAACAAACTAATTATAAACTAACTACATACTAAAATACCTTATCATTACACTAAACATCCTATCAAACTAACCTTTTCTACTCTCTCCACCTACGTGCCCCAAGGAATGGCCACTTCTATCACATCAAACAGCTATCTCCCAAGATTATTGACCTTGGAGTATGCATGGAGGAATGATGAAATGCCTTCAAAGTTGTTTGGAACAATTCCCCTAAGGGAGCGCAAGTCAAGGAGGAGATATTATCAGCTAGATCTGACAGCCCTTACAAAACCTTGGGCCACGTACCTCCACTTCATTGTTTACTAAGACTTCTTTAAATCAAAAGAACCTGCGTGAGTCCTTGGGGAAGGTAAAGGAAATGGGAGTGTAGTGGATGTGTGAGGTGGCATCAAGGACACTCCCTCTGTCCAATGGGATTAAAGTGCAATAAAGACAAAGACTTTGTTTCTCTTTACACCTGCGCCTAGGGAAGGGGAAGAAGTAAATAGGGTAAGTGATGATATTTTGAATTAAAGTTTATTTTATTTGCATATGTCAAAGGTGGAAATTTTTATAATAAAATATGACTGTGGATGGATTTTTTTATGGGAATTCTTTCCCATACAAAATCCAGAGAGCATTTTGCTCTCTTTAAGTTTGCTGTAGAGTGCTATTTTTTTTTTAGCACCTCTATGTCAATTTTTTTTGAAAACTTATGAGATCATAGTATTGAGAATTAGATGGTTTCTTAAGTGGAATGTGGAGTTTAGGATATTGAAATTAGATAGTATTTCATTCATGAGTATCATAGTTTAATTGTAAATCTAATATTAACAATTCATTCATATTTCATAGCTGTTTCATCACCATCTTATAGAACTAAAAGAGTGATATAAAACATTTATACAGAGTTTATTTCCAATGTTCTTAGACAATTAAAAACATCTAATAGAAACTACAATATTCCTATTTCATTCAAATAAGTGATGATAACATATCAATTTAGATTCTATCAACTTGAAGAGCTCATTGCAATAATTAAGAGAGTAATTTCAATGGTAGAGAGAGATTAAGGCCTTTTAAGAGACAAGCAAGTATTCACCTTATCCATAATATGAATTACATAACTTTTCATTATCTATATTTCCATTGAAATTTACATCATCCTAAATTTTTAAAATAACATTGCAATATTCAAAATGATGCTTGCTTTCCTTTACATGAGTATCTTAATAAATACATCTACTAAATACATCAATCTTTACAGTGAAAGATCATTATAGCAACATGCTTATCTTTCTTATTTTCCTTTCTAAATTTACAAATTTACAAGTGCTCCAAAGAAAGAAGAATTACATCATATAAAATTTACAACAATGCATCCAAATCATGGAGTGATTTCCTCATTCAAAAACATCAAGGCAAGAATTTCTAACATCTTCATCTTCATACATCCTGACTTCAATTTCTGCAAGTAAAAACAAGGCAAGGAAAAGACCATGGGAGCTCTCCTCCCATCCAAGGCCTCTCATGAGACCACCCCCGAGCTTGGGGAGAACACAATGAACAGGATACAATCATACACACACAAACACAACAAGATTATAAACATTGGTAAAAATCCCAAATTCCCTCAAGAAGAAAACTAAGGAATTTCCATGAATTTCCTTTGTAGGGTGTGGGTAGACAAAACCATGGAGATAACCATTGCATAATAAAACAAGGCCACACATGGACCCATATTTCTCAAATACATACAAGGCACACATGGCCAATTTTCCCTCCTTATACCCCCATTGCCACAAAGGCTAAATGCAAGGTTTCTTGGGGAAAATCACTCACCCAAGCTCATCTTTCCCCACACATGGAGGAGACTCTACACATGGAGTTGCCTCCATTCCCACACCCCCTCTTGATTTCTCTTCCCTCCCAAGGGTGAGTGAATCTAAGAGTAAACAACCCAAAATCCAATTACATGAAAAAAAAAACACATTTGCAAGCTTGCTCTCACCATGACCAACCATGGGAAGCCAAGAACATGATCACAATTACAAAAAACTCATAAAAATAGATAGAGCACATGATTTCCTACCTCAAGTCCAAAGCTATGGAAGAATTTTGTTGAGCCCTAATCCAAGCTTCAAGCTTTTTCCTCTAGCTTTCTGGAAACTCTCTAAAAATAGAGAATGGGTGAATGAATCATCCTTAGCCAAAAATTCCTCAAATAGGGCTTCCACACCTAACCTCATAAATAAGGTTCAATCAAGCAAGTTGCAATTTTCGCTCAAGATAGAATATGAAATTTTAAAAGGGTCATAAAGTCAATTTTAGGCTTCTAAAAAGGTGAAAATACCCCTAACCCATGGGTACATTGAATGGGTTAACAAATTTAGCATAAAACTATCTCCTAAGGCCACTATTAACCCTCTAAACTCATGTCGAGGAATAAGATCAGAAATGGGGAATGGGAACTGCATTATGGTTCCTATGGCAAAAAGGTGTGCTAAGATTTCCCTAAAACTCCTAGCAAGTGCTCTCACACAACACACGACGTACCTTGATAACATTTAACATTAGTGTCAAGCGACACTTTACAAAATAACATTTCACGAAAGGTACGTCCAATGTCACAACATTAAAATACACAATCATTCAAATTACTGTTACGAATATAAATACTTAACAACGAGGCCTCAGGTCTCTTAATAGACGGGGCCTTGGTTTAACTGGTTACCCTACGTTCAATGTGATTTCCCCGAATGTGTTTCCATGGTCCTTCCACCTGCAATACCTAGATGCAGCATCAGTAATTCAAGAAAGAAAACCATTAAAATAACCATATATGATATAGCGAAAATTAATCATCCAATTGCATGATTCAACTCATACTTCAATTGCATGTAATATTCATGATTTGATTGCATAATTCAAAAGAAATTCCATAACGTAATTTAAATATCATCAAGATCATCAGGTTCACAAAACATCATATAAAAACATAAACCAAATCTACACATCATGGATCCCATATGCAGAATCATCAAAAGAACAGTCCAACGAGTCAAACATAATATAACAGTAGTCGACAGAGTCCAAGTATCTCTGAAAGAAACATAATAAAAAAGATAGGCTGATATGCATAACACAGGATCACTATGTGGGCCGAAGGTGGGCCTCACACATTCACTTACACAAACTTGTATGAAAGAAAATTTATGTTCATTCATTTCCCATTAAGAGCATCAATTGAAATGTGTTCTATGAAAGCATGTAAACACTCAAGCCAAACACATGAGAGATTCATTTTTAATCCCAAAATCTAAATGTTGTAGAGATGTAACAAAATATCTCAAGTCCAAAGCAACGCGCTTAGTATATTTTACCTCATTTTTATTTTTTTGTTAATCATCTCTATGAAAGCAAGCCACAAACCTTCCAATGAACAAGACAAGCAAATAAGATATGTAATGTATACTCAACTTATGCAAACCCTAAGGTGGTTAGATCTAAAAATCAATTGTTAGGAGCAATAATAACCAGCAAATAATCCAAATGACAACTCACATTATGCATTGAACCATGTGAAAAATAAGTGCATGCTAATCATCAAATACCCTTTTTTTTTTTTTTTTTTTGACCTTATCAACAAGATTGGACTTATACCACATGAATTTAGACCCTAAACCCAAAATGCAGAAAAAAGACCTCTATCAAAAAATAGAGAGCTTTCCAAAAATGTCAAAATTTCAATAAGATCTTTTCATTTGTGCCCTAGAGAGCCATTTTCTCAAAAAAGACCAGTTTTTATAAATTGACCAAATGAGCTATGCTATAACCTCTAAATTAAAAACACAATGAATAGATCCCATTTTTAATTTCAAGACCTTTCTAGAAATATAAAAAATTTTGAAAAATATGCTAATTTGCACCAAAAATTAATTTTTTATGAAAAATTAAGAAAAAATTATAAAAAATTAAAAATACCTCAAAAAATTATGAATTGTTTATTGGAGCTTTTCTAATATGTGTCCAACTTGAAAAAAAAATTTCAAACCAAAACACCAAGCCATTTGGGAGATATGATCAAATCTTTCAAATCTAGAGTTTTCCATCTCCAAACAAATCTGCACAAAGGTTAGCTCCAAAAATAATCAAAACCAACATGCAAAAGGTGGGTTGCCCCATGGTGGGCACTAAAAATGTACACACAAAAGTAGTGCACTTCTATGAATCCTTACATGCAAAGAAACTCAAGAATGAGCCCTCACAAATCGATCCATAGCTCTTTATGCATGGAGTTGCAAGATTTGTAAAATTGCTCTCAGCTAGAGCTATGAACTCATGACCTTGCTAGTCAACCACACAATGAGAGATTCCAAATCAAAGACAAGGGAAACAATGCCAATATCTCTAATGAAATCCAAATGTATGCAATGCAATGCAAGTAAGCTAAGAATGAGAATGCAATCTAGTCTATGGAAATGAAAGTACAATGCAACTAATCTATGAAAGGAAAGAATAAATGTGACCAATCCCTCCTATTTAGACTATGTGAGATTAATCTATTGCATAAAAGGAAATCTACACTAAGAATGCCATTATCATGCAACTATGAAAGTAAATATGAAATGAGATGCAACAAAATCTTCAAAGCTTGGATTGCAAGAGTGTTTTCAAAGAGAGCTCCAAATGACGTATAAAACCTGCAGCATAATATTAGCATGAAAACCTAAGATGCAAATGAGGAAGAGAGCTCTCCTTTTATAAGAAATGAGATGAAAATGGACCATTGAGATTAAGAGGCAAAATACTTAATCAACGGTGGAGAAAAATAGAAGCTTGATCCTTGCGCACAAATATCTTCCAATAGGAAAATAGGAGTTGACTTTAGTGTCCATATGAGACAAAAAGTATTTTTTTCTCTTTTTATAAAATAAGAATAATGTTTTATTTGTGCAACTTAGGATAAGAGAAAAATGTGGGACTTTTTATTTATTAAAAGGGGAGGAAATTCATTTTAATTAAATAAAGGCTTAGGATAAAGTGATTTTATTATTTAATTAAAAGAGATTTTTAATTAATTAAAAGGGAGCATGTTCTCTTAATTAAATAAGATTTTTATTTTTTTCTCTTTTAAATTAAATAAGGCTCAAACCTTAGGAAATATTGAATTGATTATGATTTGATCAAAGAAATTGATATAATTGATATTGTTGATATTTGAAAATATTGATTCAGGGATTTAATAAATTGCAAAAATGGGGCCCAAAGTCTAGGTGACCATTTTAGGGTGTATACACAGTTATTCGTTCCAGTGTTCCAAAGATGAATCTGGATGATATCTTTGAGAAAAAGAACGAGGTTGCTAAAGTTGTTGACGAACTTGAAAAGGTTGATATATTCATATCAATTTCATTTATTTATTGATGTGTATTGTCAATTGATTACTGTAAAATATCTCTTAAATATCAAACAAGATCTAATTTGAATGCAGTATGATTCAATCGTTCATTTTTATGCTTACAGGCTATGTCAAACTATGGATATGAAATAGTTCAAACACTTATTGTGGATATAGAGGCTGATGTGCATGTCAAGAAAGTAATGAATGAAATAAATGCAGGCAAGACTTTTACATCCAATACTAAATGTCCTTTTTACCATGATATTGTTGGAGATTGCTAGCATATACTTTTGCATTTTGTAAATGGGTTGATGGTATTCATTTATTTAAGAAAACCCAACTCATTATCCTCAACTTTGTTCATATTTTGTTCTATATTTGTTTAGTTTATTTACCCAAAATTTCTCTCAATTTCACCATCATTCATTTCATTGTTTTATATCAGCTGCAAGAATGAGGGTGGCAACACAAGAAAAAGCAGAGGTAGATAAAATTTTACAAATCAAGAGAGTAGAAGCTTTCCTTATTTTATTTGTAAGTATGCATCAACACTTCCTTTTATGTTATATATGTATATTTTATAGATTTGTATATTTATAATTTTAAAAGTTGTATGTAATATGCATTGGGAGATAATATATTGATATTGGCAATTCTTCTTATATGATGAAATGCTGAATCTAGAAAATTAATTTGTGAATTTGCATCTATTTGTGAGATAATATATTAATATTGGCAGTTCCTCTAATATTAATAGTGCATCAAAAAATGGTGCAAAATTTACTAGTACTGCCACTGCCCTAGCAATTAAAGTTTTCCCAGAACCAAGAGGCCCATAGAGCAAAATATCCTTTGGGGGCTTCACACCAATAGATTTGAATAGTTGTGGGCATCTAAGAGGAAGCTCTACCAATTCATGGATCACCAGTCAAAATTAGTTGAACTACACTTTCTTTGTTGTAGAATTGATGTAGTATAGAATATTTTCCAGCGAGATTTTTTTTTTAAAAAGCAAGGTTTTCGTAGCATTATCTACCACTTGAGAAAAATTTTCCATAGCTAAATTTCCTTGCCACAGTTAATATTACTCTAAAGACTTACAAGTTAGTAAGTCCTCAGCTAAAGGGCTGATAAAATAAATAAAGTTTCAAACACATGAATAGATAAAACTCATACAAGAAAAAGCTGGAGCCAAATTGAATAGCATTGGCTATTTGTCAGCAGAAGGTCCCTACTAGAATAAACACATTTGTCACTTCATTAAGATGACAATTGTGTACTAAGTTTCCTAACTATATAAGTCATCATCATCTTTATTATCTATTGTAGCAAATACATCCGAAGCACCAGCAGAAGCACCAAGAAATCAAAATTTAGAACCAAAGCCTCGAGATTGATGTAGTGTTTGTGTAAAGGCTTGATACTTCTAAATATCAGCATCACTGACACTTCTTTGGGCATATTTCATTGACTCCTCAAAATGAACAACCTTTATTTCAACTACCTCATCACTATCATCCTCATCCATTGCCTTGGGGTTCTCACTTCTTTTTCTTTCACGTTCAACATTATCCTGTAAAAGTGTAGAGGAAAGAGAACATGACAAATTGAAATAATAAGATACAAGTTGAGGAAAATTGAATCAAAAATGTAAAATTCTAACAAACTGGTTCAAAAAAAACCATTAAGAAATTCATAACCAAATCTAGTTTGCAAAAGCTACCATAATTGAAACTCACCTTCTCAATATTTTCTCTAATAGCATACTTGCAAGCCCACTGACAAATCCCTGTAATATGTAATCAATAAATATAATGGACGGGGCATTCTTCTCAGCCTCCTCAAAAGATTTCCAGATATTGCTTTCACTTTCTCTAGCCAACTTTGACATGATCTTAGGTCCATTGATATAGAAAAAGAAGGCACCAGTTTCATTTGCCACTACCCTAGCAATTAAAGTTTTCCTAGAACCAGTAGGCCCATAGAGTAGAATACCCTTTGGGGGCTTCACGCCAATAGATTTGAAGTGTTGTGGGCATCTAAGAGGAAGCTCTACCAATTCATGGATCACCAGTCAGAGCCTATCTCTCAAATAGTTCAAACAAAATGAAAAAACCCACAGTTTCACGCAGAGCAGAGCAGATGGACTACTAGAGCCCAAAGCAGTCTAGAAAATAGAACGAGCAGGGACCCGCTGGCAACAAGTAGCAGAATGAGTGTGGACACTTGAAGATAAATATCTAAACTAATCACCAATCAAGATGCCATTGGTGATTAGTCTGGATATTTATCTTCAATTTTTTTTAAACACTATGCGTTGCGTCAAAATTTTGACTCACATTCATCGCAAGTCTGGCCTAGTTTGGTCTAAAATCCGACCATGTTGTGTCAAAATGTGGTGTCATGGGTTTGGCATCTTGGTTGGAGCAGCTAAATATTTTGACCACATGTGGTTGAAATATGACCATCGTGATTTTGGCATCCTAGTCGGAGCGACCAAAGTTTTTGACCAATATTAATCTATATTGGTCAAAAGATCAACCAATATACCAACATTTGCCAATGTTATTTTCGGCCTAGATTGCCCTCATTTTTTACCAATATTGGCATCAATTATTCTATAGTTGCAGCAATGGGTTGATATTTCAACACAGATAATAGTGACAAACTAGTTGGTTGACTATTCGACTGAGTTGGGTAGAAACTTCAACCAATAGTGCATCGAAAAATAGTGCAAAATGTACTAGTGGTTGTGGCATGTGTTCTAGAGAAGACCTATTTGGAATTCAACTTCAGAGTTGTAGCGTGTATATTGGATGGAGAGAGTGAATTATGGATGTCAGTCCTTATTTATTGAATTGTAATTGTTATATACTTTTTTTAGATACTGTGTGTATCTTAGCAAGGATTTATGTAATTATTTGTTTATTAGGAAAGCCTAGTTGGCCGACTTGATCATATGTTTTGTAATAGGATATATATGTAAGATCTTTTCTTTTCAAAAGATATGACATAATTTATGTGATGTAAAAGAGGATTGTGGAAGTTGTGAGCTTGTGTCTTCCAGATGTAGAGTAGAGGATAATTTGTGTACTTCACTAGAATTGATCAAGAAAAGATAGTTTCTATCAGCCAGTTCAAAGATTGTGTATTTATTACATACACTTGTGTTGTGAACATTGAGTTCTGAAGGTGGACATAACCTTCTTTGGACAATGAGCCTACCCTTTTTCTTGACTCTTTATAGGGTCTATCCTCTAACAAGGACTGTGTGTACTGTAATATTTTAATTAGCTCCTAACAAGGCTAGATCTTCTAACAAGGATAGTATACTCTCAGTACATCATTAGTGGGTGTTAATTTCCACTGGAGTTTTACCTTTAACAAGGTTTCCTTGACAACAAAATTGTTATAAATTATAAAGAAAAAGTAGAGCAAAGGAAAGAACCCAAGTGTGTGCGTGAAAAGAAATTACCAAGATTGCCAAGAGAGACAGAGAGAGAGAGAGAGGAAATGCTTCAAATATCCAAGCCAAAAGATCACCAAAGTGCTCCAAGAACAAAAAGAACTCAAAGATTTTGAAAGGGAAAAGCAAAGAAAAATCCTTGTGAATTATGAATGAGGCTCAAAGCCTAAGGAAGAAGAAATAAATGGAGCACAAAGCTCATTACAATATGGAGAGAAAGAATGAGAGAATAGGGAATATTATTGAGCAAGTGTGTGAGAGGCATCTCTTAAGTAGAGATGAGTGGAGGAGTTTTCATGTAACTCCCATCTCAAATGAATGTCACATTCATATTGTGTGTGAGAAAAATGTGAGATTCCTCTTAAGGAGGAATATCTAATTTCCCTATAAAAGGAATTACAAAAATGACATGTACTCCTACTTGGATTAGAGGACAAAGACAAAATAGAATACCTTGGTTTATCCTTTAATTACATATTATCACCAAGGAAAGATTAATTTCTAACACCACCCTTTAATCTTTACTTGAGGTGATTACATCAATAGGTATCAAACCCAAATGTTTATAATAATTTTGAGATATTTCTTTTGAAATAGTCTTCACTAGGATGTCTTTGGCTTGATCATCTTGCATGTCTTTAACTTGTGCTTTGGAGCTTGAATGGTACATAGGAGTGTTTTATAAGTGGATAGCTCTTTGATAATACAATGATGTAATTGCTTGCAAAGGGGGGCCCAAATCTTCAAGTGATCATTGAGGTTCTTGAGATGCATTTATGCATTTTGTATATTCATTTCCAGTAGAAAATAGAGGTGGATCATAATCAACACCTGAGCCTGCAATAAGGCAAAAACCACTAGTAGAGCACCCATCATTGAGATCGCCTAGTGCTGAATCAGTAATACTTTGGAAAGAAAAATCATATTGTGAATCATCTATCATAGAATCAAAAATACAATCTTCAGTTGCAAAAACCAAATTTGTAATGTATTCATCATAATATGAAGCATCAAAAGGAGTAGAGCTAGTATAAGCATCACTAGTATTATCATTATCCTCCACAACAATCATAGGATTAGTACTACCATCATGAATTTCATCTTGAGTAATAAACATATCTTGCAAAGTAACATTAAAAAAGTTAGATGTAATTTCTTCTTCTTGGTCAAACATGTCATCAACATGAGAGCAAGGATCATCAAATTCCATTGCATCAAAAAGAGAGAGCATATAATCACTTTGAGTAGGAAGATAGTAATCAAGAGGGTTATTCCAAGAATATCTATCATCATGATATTCATCCTAAATAGTATTATCATCAAAATGAGAAGTAGACATCCCATAACGAATAGTAAAAGCATGATGAGTGTTATTATTATGATAGGTTTGATTATTAGGAGGAGATGACTTTTCATGTTTAAGTTTCTTAAAACAATTATTGATCACATGACCAACTTTCCCACAATAATTACAATGGGGTCTATTATAATTGTTATGATAACCATTATTATGATTATTTGAATAACCATTATTATGATGATTATTGTTACGATAATTAGTGTTGTTATTGGAATAATTATTGTTATGATGATTAGTATATGAGTTATTATTTGGATTTTGAGTTTAAGATACAAAATCATGTTCAACAGATTTAATAGTACCAAATTGCAACAATTTAGCCTCCTCTTGACGTAACAAATTTTGAAAAATAGGATAAGTTAAAAGAGGAGATAAACTAGAAATGGCAAGCTAAGAGTGGATATTAGTGATAAATTGTTGAAACTCTTTAGGAGACATTTCTAAAGAATTATAGTAATTAATCTAATATCTATAATAGTAACATTTAAACCATTTAACTGAGTTCTAATAACATCAAACTTGAGTAAAAATTCATCCATTGATTTAAAATTTGTATACCTTACCTGTCTTCCAAGTTGTCTTGGAGTTGAATCTTACGTGATTCGAAGGAGCTGTCATAGGTTTGCTTCAAGATGTCCCATGCTACGTGAGCTTTGGTGCAATGTCCAATCAAGGCATAGAGATTGTGACTGATGGAGAGTCCAATTAGACAGAGTGCTTCATCATTCTTACCTTACCATGCATCTTTGACAATTTGAGCAGCAGTGGCAGCAGGTTCAAGAGTCGCATCTATGGCAACTTCAAGCAAATATTTAAAACGAAAGAGGAAAGAAACATGTGTCTTCCATTGATGATAGTTAGAGCTAGTTAGTTTAATTTCTGGAATTAGATTAAACATGATTAAAATAGAAAGATGATGAAAATAAAATTATAATTATGAATTGAACAGATTTGAGATATATATATATATATATATATAAATTTAAAATTTTATTAAATGCTTAAAAAGAATGAGCTAGAATTGATAAAAAAAAATGTGTATACGGTGAATTAGAGAATAAATAGATATATGAAACAATGTTTAATAGATAATTTTGATTTGATTATGCGAATAGTTAGAAAAAAAAAAATTAAACTTAAATACAATGATAAAATTGTTAAACTTGAATAAGTGAATTAAATTTTAAACTAACAATTAAAAATAGATATAACCAGGATTAAAAAAGGATTTGAACAAATAATTAAGGAAATTTAGATTAAGTGACCAAATATAAAATGAGATTGAAATGAGTCAAATTTTATAAAAAAATATTCAAACTAGAACTAAATAAGGATAAATATAGATATGTAGAGAAACAAACAATCTCAGAACTATTTCAGAACTAATTCAGAACTATTTTAAACAAGTTATCATGATAAAGATGCCTACAAAGAAACGGTTAATATAGAATAAGAATCTAATAAAATAAACACTGCCAAAAAAAGACTATGTTGCGAGAGCAACCACACAAGATTGTGAGGTGTCAGATCTTGCTGAAAAAGTACTCGGGTTGCAATATGAGGACAAGAAAGTGTAAAGATTAAAGAGAAATTGAAAGGTTTAAATTATATGGCATTACCTAGAAACAAAATGGTACCTAAAGCAATGCAACAAAAGTATTAATTGATTTTAGCGCAAAAAAAGGGATGCTAAGATAGGAGACGAGTTGCACTCTGAAATATTATGCGAGGAACAATGCAGCTAAGGAACATGACTATTTTTGTTGAGGGATCAAGCAGTTGTAAACTCTTCACGGGAAGTTCTGAGGATAAAAGCAATGTGGGGGTTTGCAATTCCTATGATGGATCTTTCACTAACGATATCTGTAACAACGAGGGTGATTCTCCTCCAACTGGTAATCCTTATCTTAAGAAGTCTAAGGTTGGGGGTTTTACCGTCGGCGCAGGGGAAATCAATAATAAGGTATCAGTGAAAGAGAAAAAGGTAAATGAGACAGGGGCATATGATAAGTTGAAGGATTAAATAGCGAGAATATTGTGACTAAGAGCGGTGAGAAAGCTCTGAATACAGAATAAATGAAAAGAAATACCTTTAGAAAGGTATTACAAAAAATGATTGGAGTAAGAGAAACCAAAAAAAATGATTAGAGTAGAACAAAAATATGTAAAGTTATCGGTTTGTTGTATTACTAAAAACATATTATTTATGGTAATTATGGACTACAGTATCTATAGATATTAATATGAGCGTTAGTTAAAACATAAATATATGTTGTTATTGCAAAAAAAAATTTAAAGATATTCACAGGCTATAGGAAACAACAGGTTTGGTGTGGAAGAGTCGAAACCAGGCTGAGCTCGATATTAAGTGAGGTAAGATTAAAGAAGTAGAGAACATAAATAAAGAAAGATCAGACACAAGTTTGAATAAAGATATTCCTTAAGGTGCAGCAGGTAACTTCAGTTGAAAAGAGATTAAATTAAGCTACTTTAACAAATAAAGATTACTATTTATCAAATTATAAAGAAATCGTATTTAATGCAGGGAATGTTGATATTGGAAAGTATTGGAGATTGGGAATGTGGAGTAAAGGAGATTGCCCTGGATTATAATTTGTAACAATTTGTTATTACTTTGTAACCGGTGGAGAAAAATAACAAAACGTATAGATATCAGTTTGTAGGGTTAAGAGTTTGAGACTTGATTCACAAGATTTTTGTTTATATCGTTTATATCTATACCGTGCTTTGGAAATGCACGATATTTGATTATACCAATTTTTGGGCCAAGTAAAAAGTAAACAACAATATAAACAAAAAAAAAATGTTAGCCTGCAGTATACCTACAAAAAAACAATAGCCTGCAAAAAAAATGTTAGCCTACAAAAAATGATATAAACCAAAAAAATGTTAAACTGTAGTATATAAACAAAAAAAATGTTAGGTATGAGAAATAATTTCATATCCTACATAAAATGATTAGAGAAAAAAAAATGAATAAAAAACCTACAAAAAATGTTAGAAACAAATTTAAAGAAAATTTGGAAAGAAGAATAAATGGACTTAGATCTGGCGGCATGCTATCCAAATCTAAGATCTAAAAAAAATTAATATGATAGATTGCAAGTAAACAAAGAAGAAAAACCTGCAAAAAAAAGGTTAGATAACCAAAAAAGCTATCTCCTTCACAACCAAAATATCCTCCAAATTTTCCCTACATGCAACACTCAACAAACAAGGTTTAAAGTAGCTCTGATACCATGTTAGAAATTATAAAAAAGAAGTAGAGCAAAGGAAAGAACCCAAGTGTGAGTGCATGAAAAAAAATTACCAAGATCACCAAGAGAAAGAGAGGGGAAATGCTTCAAAGATCCAAGCCAAAAGATCACCAAAGTGCTCCAAGAACAACAAGAACTCAAAGATTTTGAAAGGGGAAAGTAAAGAAAACCCTTTGTGAATTATGAATGAGGCTCAAAGCCTAAGGAAGAAGAAAGAAATGGAGCACAAAGCTCATTACAATATGGAAAGAAAGAATGAGAGAATAGAGAAGATTATTGAGCAAGTGTGTGAGAGGCATCTCTTAAGTAGAGATGAGTGGAGGATTTTGCATGTAACTCCCATCTCAAATGAATGTCACATTCATATTGTGTATGAGACAAATGTGAGATTCCTCTTAAGGAGGAATATCTGATTTCCTTATAAAAGAAATTACAAAAATGACATGTCCTCCTACTTGGACTAGAGGACAAATGCAAAATAGGATACCTTGGTTTATCCTTTAGTTACATATTATCAGCAAGGAAAGATTAATTTCTAACAAAAATATTGGATTATTGTGTTGGCATTCATTGTGTTGATTTAATTTGGTATTGCTACTATTCAAAGTTTAAAGTTTAATAGTTTGTCATACAACTGATTCACCCCCCCTCTCAGTTGTATTGATGGACTGTTATTCCTAAAAATTGGTACCAGAGCTAAGGGTCCTTAGAGAGAAATCTTAACAACTTGAGGTGATCTTGGAGATGGCGCTCTATAGGAAGGATAGTCCAAAATTTGATCCTGAGAAATTTGACAGTTGGAAGAACAAGATGTGAACTCATTTTCTATGTTTGGGCATCGACTACTAGATGATTACAAAGAATCAAGTGGTTGTGAAGGCTGAGGATGAATTGGAAAAAGCTACTAATGATGAAAATAATATATTTTCATATAACATGGTCACAAGGGAAGCATTGATCAACGCACTCTCTGAAGGAGAATTTACTGAGGTAAAAGATGTGGATTTAGCACACAAGATTTGGACAAGATTAGAAGCATTATATGAAGGAGACAAGTTTACCAAGTAAGCAAAGTTACAGAACTGGGAAACAAGGATGGAGAAGCTACAAATCAAGGATAATGAAAATGTTAGGGCTTATGTACAAAGAGTTACAAAGGTTGTGATTGGAATCAGAAATTATGGAGGCACTTATGAAGAGAAAGAAGTCATTTCAAAGATTCTTAGATCATTGACACCTGTTTATAAGACCAAAATTCAGGCTTTAGAAGAAATCATACCTTTGACTCCAAACTTTAGAAGAGAAATGTTGATTGCAAAACTAACTACCTTTGAAGCTACAGAATTTGGAGATTCTGTACCTAAAGTTGAACATCATTTAAAGCATCTACACATAGGAAGAAAATGTCTTCACTTCCGAGCACCAGCAGTGAGAACATAAAAGAAGATCTTGGTGAATATGTTGATGAATGGGAACAGATACAAGAAGAAGAAGAAGAAAAGCTAGATGAACTTGTTTCACTTATCACTAGAAGAGAAAAGAGAGGTAAGGGTGAATTTGAAGAAAATTTATCTTTGAAATGTTTTTCATGTAATAAGATAGGTCACTTTGCATCTAGATGTCCTACAAGAGTTCCTAAGCACAAACCTAAGTTTTTCAAGTCTAAGTATTCAAAGGATAAGGAATGTTATTATGCTAGTCAAGGTATTTCTGATGATGATGATTGTGATTATGAGGAGTTTGGATTTATTGCTATTACAAATGAAAAACCAGTACATGAAGAAAAAGCTTGATTATCTCATGTTGATAAGAAATATGAATGGGTTATAGAAAGTGGTTGCTCACATCATATGACTGGAGACAAAAACAAGTTTGTTAAATTAATGAAGTATGATAGTGGTATTGTAAGATTTAGAGACAATCTTCCTAAACCTATCATAGGAGTAGGATCTATCTCTTTCGATGGAAAGACTAATACTAACAATGTACTACTTTTTGATGGACTTAAGCATAACTTGTTGAGTGTTGGGCATCTGATGGATAAAGGATATCATTTAAAGTTCATTGATGGGAAATGTTATATTAGAGGTAAGACAAGAAACTTGATTGCAACTGGTACTAAATCTAGAAGTAATGTATTTGATTTAAATACATCTTAAGCTTCTTGTTTTATTGTGAAGATAGATGATAGTTGGTTATGGCACAAAAGATTTTGTCATGTTAATTTTGATAATATTGTGAAGGAAAGCATGACCAATGCAGTGAGAGACCTACCAAAGATTTTAAAACCATCTAATGCCATGTGTAGCTTGAATGTGTTATGGGAAATAGACTAGAAGCAGCTATAAAAGTAAATCATATACAGCAAAAGGAAAGTTGGATCTGGTACATATAGACCTATGTGGACCTATAAGGAAAAGATCATACTATGGTGAAAGGTATTTTATTCTCTTTATTGATGACTTTTCTAGAATGATGTGGGTCACTTACTTAAAGTAAAAATCATAAGCATTTAACAAATTCAAGATATTCAAAGCAAAAGTAGAGAATGAATCAGGCTTAAAGATAAAATGTTTGAGATCAGATAGGGGTGGAGAATTTACTTCAGATGTAGTCAATACATATTGCAAAAAGCATGGAATACAAAGGAAAACATCTACTACTAGAAATCCATAGCAGAATGGGATAGCAAAGCGAAGGAATAGAACAATACTAGATTCTGCTAGGACAATATTGCTTGAAGGAAATATATCTCATGAGCATTGGAGAGAAGCTATTGGGACAATATTGTACACATTAAATAGAATTCAAATCAAAGAAGGTACAAGTAAGACTCCTTATGAACAATGGTTTAATCATTCTCCTACTATAAAATATTTCAAAATATTTGGTAGTAAATGCTATATCAAAAGAGATGATGAAATAGGGAAATTTGATGCTAGAAGTGATGAAGGAATTTTCCTTGGTTATTCTACTAAGAGAAAGGCTTACAAATGCTTTAACCTGAGGTTAAGGAAGATGATTGAAATTAACCATGTGATGATAGATGAAAATTTTTAGAAACAAGAAAGAATGTATGATTGTAATTAGAATACAGAGATCAAGGAGGCTACTACTATAGAAGAAGAAGAAATTGTTGAGACTAAATGTGAAAAAGAGACTTGTGATGATGATACAAATGAGGCTACTGAGATTCCTAAGATTCTGAGGTATGTCAAGAAAAATCATCCTAAAAAATAAATTATTGGTAGTACAATTCAAGGAGTAATGACTAGATCAAAGACAAGGGAAGAAATTTGTTTGATTTCTCAAGTTGAACCAAAGACTACTGATGAAGCTTTTAGAGATGAATCTTGCATCAAAGCTATGAAGGAAGAGTTAGATCAAATAAAGAAAAATAATACATGGGAATTGGTTCCTAGACCTAAAGACAAAAATGTGATAGGAACTAAGTGGGTTTTCAGAAACAAAATGAATGAAGAAGGAATTGTTGTAAGAAACAAAGCAAGATTCATATGTAAAGGTTATTCACAACAAGAAGGCATAGATTTTGAAGAGACATTTTCTCCTATTGCTAGGAAAGAAGTTGTGAGATTATTCTTTTCTTATGTTGCACATAAGAACTTCAAGGTATATCTGATGGATGTAAAATCTGCATTTCTAAATGGGGATCTTGAAGAAGAAGTTTATATAGAACAACCTAATGGATTTCCTCTATCCGAAGATGAAGACATGGTATGCAAGTTGAAAAAGGCACTATATGGACTAAAGAAAGCACCAAGGGCCTAGTATGCAAGGTTAGACAAATATTTACCTCACCTTAGATTCAGAAAAGGTAATGCTAACAGTAACTTGTATTTAAGAACTAGTGAAGATGGAATTCTAATAGTAGAAGTTTTTGTTGATGATATTATCTTTGGAGGCAATGATGAAATGTGTAAGAAATTTTCTAAAGAGATGGAAAATGAATTTGATATGTCCATGATAGGTGAAATGAAATTCTTTCTTGGAATGCAAATAAATTAGAGCAAGAATGGGATTTTTATTGCTCAGACTAAGTATGTTAAAGAGATGTTGAAAAAGTTTGGAATGGAAAACTATAAACCATTTGGTACACCCATGGTGACTAGTCATAAACTGACAAACAATGATGATTCAAAGTGTATTTTTTAGACCAAGTATAGATCAATGGTTGGTGGATTACAATATCTGACTCACACCAGACCAGATATCGCTAATGTTGTTGGAATTGTGGCTAAATATTAGGCAGAACCTAAAGAGACACACCTGGCTGTTGTGAAGAGGATATTTACATATCTGAAAGGAACAATGGAATATGGCTTATGATATGATAGAAATTATGACTTTGAACTTCATGCATAACTGATGCTAATTGGGAAGGGAATGTTGATGATAGGAAAAGTACTAGTGGAGGTGCATTTTTCATTAGGAAAAAGCTGGTTTGATGGCTAAGTAAAAAGAAAGATTGTATATCTCAATCTACTACCAAATCTGTGTATGTTTCTATTGCTATTAACTGTGCACTCAAATTGTTTGGATGAAACAAATGCTAAAAGATATTGGAATAACTTTTGTTGAACCAGTGGTTATCCATTGTGATAACACCAATATAGTAAACATGTCAAAGAATCTTGTGATGCACTCTAAAAATAATCATATTTCTATTAAGTATCACTTCTTGAGAGACAAGGTAGTAGAGAAGGAAATAAGGTTGGAATACATTATCACAAAGGAACAGATAGCAGACATCTTTACAAAGTCATTTCCAAATGATGCCTTTAAGTATCTCAGAGGTATGCTTGGGGTGCGGGCCCCTCCTAGTGAGAATTAAATGATGCAGGAATGCATCATTCTAGAGGTTTTCTTATAGAGCCTTATCATATTCTGGACTTGATGTATGGATCTACTCCTCAGGGGGAGTGATTGATTGAAGATAGTTGATGAATTATGGCACCCTTTTCATTGTTGTCAAAGGGGGAAAGAAACTATGTGAAAATCATACAAGAAAGAGACTATGTAATAAAGATACTGAGAGAATACTTTTTGGTTGTTTGGGTTGATGGATTTTCTCCTATGTTACCATCAATGCCAAAGGGGGAGATTGTTGGATATTGCTAATGCATTGGAGATATTTTTTAATACATTTAATATGTTTAATCACAACATTGAGTGATGTTGGATTTATTGATGTTGTCATTCGTGTTTTTTCACTGATGTCAACATATGTTTCTATGAGAATAATAGGTTGGTTATTACAGTGTACGAATACTGTACAAATGTTTCAGAATGTGTGAAGTCAATTGTGTGTACAGGAAGGTGTTTTGATCTTATATGTAAGATTGCATGATGTATTATTGTATATAGGCTGAGTTATAGAAGATTTGGTGAAGACTGGTTACTGGACAGTGATAGAGGAAGTTGACAGGGTTAGTCTCTGAGTTTTTAGTATATCTTGCAGGCGATGAAGATTCAATGTATGCGAGCTCAAGAGATGACAGATAGTGTATTGAATAATGTTTTCTGGTCTTAGAAAGTTACATAAAGAAGGATGACATCAGCTATGGCATGTGTTCTAGAGAAGAACTATTTGGAAGCTGATTTTAGAGTTGTAGCATGTATCATGGATGGCGAGCATGAATTATGGATGTCGGTCCTTATTTATTGAAGTGTAATTGTTGTATATTTGTTTTAGATACCATGTGTATCTTAGCAAGGAGTTATGTAATTATTTGTATATTAGGAAAGCCTAATTGACCGACCTGATCATTTGTTTTGTAATAGGGTATATATGCAAAATATTTTCTTTTGAAAAGATATGATAGAATGTATGTGATGTAAAAGAGGATTGTGGAAGCTGCGAGCTCGTGTATACTAGATGTAGATCAAAGGATATTTTTTGTAATTTATTGGAACTGATCAAGAAAAGACAATTGCTATTAGACAGTTCAAAGATTGTGTATTTCTTACATACACTTGTGTTGCGAACAATGAGTTCTGAAGGTGGACATAACCTTCTTTGGGCAGTGAGCCTACCCTTTTTCTTGACTCCTAACAGAGTATGTCCTCTAACAAGGACTGTGTACTGTAATGTTTTAATCAGCTCCTAACAGGGCTAGATCTTCTAACAAGGATACTATACTCTTAGTACATCATTAGTGGGTGTTAATTCCCACTAGGGTTTTACCTTTAACAGGGTTTCCTCGACAACAAAATATTGTATTATTGTGTTGGCATTCATTGTGTTGATTTGATTTGGTATTACTGCTATTCAAATTTTAAAGTTTAATAATCTGTCATACAACTGATTCACCCCCCCACCCCCCCTCTTAGTTGTATTGGTGGACTTTTATTCCTAACATATTGGAATGATGAGAGAAGTACAATGGAAAGAATTAACAATGTGTATCTTAGGCACCCAATTGATAAAGTAGATGAGAGTGTCACACTAGTTATTAAGACTTTTCAGAATGAAATGAAGAAAAGATCAAGAATTCCACCCTCATTGGTTGAGAAATACAAGAGTGATATATGTTTTTTGGTTGGTACAAACTTTAGATACATAAAAGCGGTAGAACCAAGAACTGAATTCATAGACCCTCTAGATTATGAAGTGTTTGAATAAGCAATTGAAGGCTATGCAAGAAGAATTCTTAAATGCAGATTAGATTCTAAAAGCCTTAGATTTGGAACATTTGAGGAAATCTCAAGCACAACACACCAATTGTAGTTGTAGAATTCAACTAAGAAAAAGATAGACATAGCTATTAAGAAGATATTAAAGGAAACATGTATGACTAAAGATGAGTTTAACATTGCAAAGAAGACAACAACATCTATAAGAGATATTGGTCAGAATGAAGTGTTAATTTTACCACCTTTGGCATATAAAGAAACCCCTGTACCAGATATTCAAAATATTGATGAAGATGTCACTGAGCCTAGTGAAATGAGTATATCACTGGATAAGCAACCAAAAAAAGCCACAAGAAAATCTACAAGATCTACCTCCACTGCACCACTAAAAGAGTAAAATAAATGGCTATTGGACCAGGTAAAAGGTAGAAAACTATCTTTTCTTCTGTAGAAAGGAAAAGGGCACAAGAAGAAGAATCCAAACCCATTAAGAAAATGAGAGGTCAAGTTCTAGGTCAATCTCAAGGAGAAGAAGAGGTAGACATCAACAAAAAGAAACAATGGAAGCCTAAGATTGAGAAAGTGAATCCTTTAATAATAAATGATGGAGATTTCACTAAATTCAATAGATACTATCATATGTACAAAAATTTTGAGAAACTAAATCTTGAGAATGTAGTTGTCAGGCACATGATCCTTGCTGACAAGAAATTTGAAAATATCAAAGATAATATACCAAGTGATCTTTATGATAAACTGATAAATAGGAACAAGAGAGAAATAGAAGAAGATAGAGGTATAAGAGAGAGGTTTGTAAGAAAACTCTAAAAAATCATAGATGAATAACACTTCAAGGAGATAATGAAGAGTCTCGCCACCCATTTGATGAGAAAAAGAAGAACTATTCTAATTATGGGAGGAAACTACATGAGGAAGTTAACAAGAAAACAAAGGAAGTAGTTATAAAATGATGAATTTAGTACCAAGAGAAGCCTTGAGTGAATCAGAACGAGACATTATAATAATAGAAGCAACTACATAGATGAAAGAGTCACCACCTCTGAAAGAAACCATAGTTACACCACCTACCATACTAATTGATGATGAAACTATGCATGTTGATGAAATACAACTGATTGAATATCTGATGAATTAAAGAAACAGTGATTAGAGATCACCGAGCTACTGAAATGATATGTAAGATGATTAAATCAATCAATATATTTTCATTGATTTCAACTAGTTTTGATAGTACTTATCATGATAGTTACAAACATCTGAACATCTATTGAAGGAAGAAAAGATGAAGAACTGAGATATCTACATGAGGAAAAGATGGATATGACAAATAAGGATAAGGTAAACATTGGGTAACTTATTGATGAGTATATGGCTTTATATTGTTTACTTGAGCATGTTACATTAATCTATTATGAAGAAGAGATTTGAAATTGAACAAGTCAATGTGGTCGGTAATTGAAGATTTCTGTATATGTCGAGCCAGTGCTGTGTATACCAAGTGACAATTATAATCAAGCTAGTTAGCTAGTTATCACCAATGCATTTCTATATTAACCAAGTATGGATGAAAACATTAAATATTAAGAACAACCGATTGAATTTGATGAGCTAGAAAGTGTTATGATTTTGAGGTTAAGGATGAGGTTAGTTATGAGATGCACGACTGAAAAAATTCGAAGATGATCTAAAGGAAGAGATTGAAACATGTTATGGACACATCTACCAAGGAAGGTTTAAGTGGAAAAATGGATGAAGGAGATTAAGAGGCAAAATCTAATGGCTAATATGAAAATGATTTACTTGTCTATATAAGAGATATGAGTTTCATTATTGAAATATGTCAGACAAAAAGGAGAGTGCAGAGATTTCACGTGAAGACTGTATTCATGCATGCCTAATCAAATTGGTTATTGAAAGAACCGAGCTATAGACATTACCGAGCGTTAGAGAACTATTTACCGAGTGAAAGTAAGTTGAGAATTATTGAGGAAGTGAAATTGATTAATGATCAAAGGATTTTAAGGGCTTAGCATAGATCTGAATATTTTCAATTGAGATGTATTTTAATTAGATCACTACTATACCAGTTTAACCATTGATTCAGAAAATCTCTTAACCGAGTGGACTTAACAGTCTTATGTACTACCCTATGACATTCGTTGAATGTAAAGTGTTATCTTGTTGACCCCATAGTGAATTCTAGTCTAAATTTAACTATTAGTGATAAATCATCTAACCAAGTCACACCTAACAGTGTGCATTGTAACCTTTAACAGGGTTGGCTCTTCACTGACTTCAAAAGAGTGAATTATTTTGGGTTACCGGTCCCAAGTGGTTTTTCCCTTGGCAGGGTTTCCATGTTAAATCATTGTGTTGTGTTATTTGTTATGATTATTTTTCTATCATACTTTACATACTTCATAGTTTAGTTATTTGGTAATCACAGTTGGATAATTACTGGTAATCGATAAACTAGACAAACAAATTGATATTTTATGTTACCAAGATGCATAATTTTTTGGAATTGTTTTGTAAGGTACTCTCATTTCAAAAATTTAGATTATTAGCACCTAAGTTAAAATTTAACTAGGTTGTATTAATAATAAAAAATAGTTAATAACATTAAGTTCAATAACTCTCTATCATGAAGAGAGGGATGAGTGGGAAGAGCGAGAAGAGTGTTAGAGCTAGGGTTTCATGTGTAGGACACATTGCATAGATGAAGAGCGACTCTGATGAAGACAATGATGGACCTAGTTTTCATATGGTCTCATCATGGAAGATAGGTGGATTAGGGATTTTCTTGGGTCTATCATTTTGTTTAATGTTTCCTTTCTCAATGCCTAAGTCGCTGAGTGACCTCATCACTGAGAAGAAGTTAAGGAAGCATGGTGGGTTACTGCCTTATTTTTTTCAGACCCACTTTGGCTCTGCAGGGAGTGTTTTCTTAATGAGAACTCCTTAGGTTTTTTTGGCACATGTCGGGGGCGAAAACCTTGCACCTTCACATTCTTTGACTCCCACTATTTATGGGCTTTTTCTAGGAAAGAACTATTGTTCTCTTATGGGTCAGGATCTGCATAGGTCATGGTCGACCCAACGAAGGATGGTGGTAGATATGTTGTTGTTGATTAGATTGGTGTTAGTTACAATGGGGTTCTTTCTCCTCCTCTATTCTTTGATTTATGGACAAGATAGACTCTTCGAGCTATTTTTTTGTTTGTGATGATGATAGGAAGGTTATTCTTTAGGTCTCTTCTTCTTCTAAAGGTATGATATTTGATGCTAGGGTTCCTAATGTATCATTTGGATACTTTTCAAAATGTATTAATGGTAGCTCTATTAGGTTTGTGATAGTTTTAGCTTCATCCTAGAGTTCTTTTGTGATTAGTTGTGGGGATTAAATGTTTAGAAGATTGATGGGAAGGGTTCAGAATTCTTGAGAATCATCTCTCCTCTTTGGTCTTTTTACCTCATCTTAGATTGGTGCAAGGATGAGCTCCTTGATCAGGCTCTAGCTTTGTTTCGTGGAGGACTTAGAAGGGAGGTTAGAAAAGATATTAATGATGCTTTGTCTGTTGTTTCTATGACTGAATCTCTCTCAGAGTGGATGAGAGGTTGCATTTCTACTCCCTCTTGGTCCCCTAAGATGTGGGTCCCTATTGACTCTATTTGGAATATTGGTTATCATGCTATAGTGAGCCTCTTGTGGAGGTTTCTTGGAATCTCTTGTGTGTTGAGACTAAGGACCTTGAATGAGGTTTTTGTGTGTGTTGTTGGTTCTACTTGATGGTGGCATAGATTCCTACCCATACCTTTATTAACTAAAGTCCAGGCTTGCTGGGATTTTCAGGCCTATCCTTGGCCCTATTTGAAAGTTTAACGAAGATGGATCTCTGGTGTGGATAATTTGAGAAATGATCTTTCTTTTAGTTATCTCTATGGAGACCGATTTCAGGGTTCTCTTCCCTTATACAAATTTGGAAGTTTTGTGGGTTGCTAATAGAGAGAAACCTTGGATCTCTTATGATCAGCTTGTTTTCTTGTTAAGTATTATGAGTTTCTTGTGTAGTGTTGATGTTGTTGTCAGATCTATTCTTCTTGGTGCTCAAGTAGTGCTAGAAGCTTTCGAGAGCCCAGCCTTGACTTGATTTATTTTTGGTTAGGGTATGGTTTCATTGGGGATTTAATTGGTCCCTTTCTCTATTGGAATTCTTTGGCCCTTGGATGGGCTCCTTCTGGTATAGCTTCTAAGGAGGTCAAGCCTACCCCTATTGAGGTGGGGTTTCTGTTGGCATCTATGTTGTGGGAATGGTGTATTAGGTCTTTGTTGTTCTCTTTCCTTCTCCTTATTGAGGTGGAGGCATCCCATATCGAATTCAAGATCTATTGGTGGAGGGAGAATGGTGGTTACTTGATGTGGTATTTTCTTGACATGGGTTTCTCAGAGACTGGTTTGGAGCCTATTGGGATTTCATTGCGTGTTTCCTTCCTCCCAATTTCTCCTATTGAGGTGGGATCCCCTTCTATTAAGGTGGAGGGGAATTTTTTTGGTGGGGAGTTGGTTTGGAGTTGGGAGTTTCTTGCCAATAGAAATTGGATGGCTTTAGATGCATATTCTATTCACATCCTGAAGGTTTGGGGTACCTTGTAAAAATCCCAACACTCTTTGTACTTAGTTATTTGAGTTGTGTTGCTTTGGTTGGTCTATATGTTCTTGTGATTTTCCCTGAAGGTTTAGGGTCCTTTTGAAAACCCTTGAATGTTTTGGGTCCTTATGAAAACCCTTTAGATTTTGGGTTCCTTCCAAAAATCCTCCTTGTGTTTTGCTTGGGCAGCCTTGTTTGTCCTAGCTTTTTTTGTTGGTTGTTGTTTTGTGGTGTTGAGCTCTTATCATTCACCCTTAATATGAATAAGGGTCCTTTCAATCCCTGTCAACCTAATCCAAAACAACCCTCTATCACTTTATTGTTTACCTTATATTATTTTTCATTTATTTTTAAGATAATCTAACCATTATTTTTTTTCTTATTAAAATATATTTTGTCATTTATGATTCATGTTTATGTATTGGTTGTTATTATGTTTTTAAAAAATTGAAAATTAAAATCACTAAATTTTTCATGGCTCTTTTATTACGCCGTAGGCATTCCCTATGAAAGGGTTTGAGCTAATTTTTAGATCTAACGGTTATAAATCTGGTAGACAGAATGACTACCATTGAATTGATCCCCACCATTCATTTTTTGAAAGCTATGTGATTGGCTCTGATTGGATCTTTTTTATAATCATTTTGAATCATGGGGATCGAAATCTGCACCGATGGAAATCTGATTATGAGTTTGGTCTTCTGGAAGTCCAGGGGGCATTTTTTTCGCCCTCGGCCTTCACGGTGATTGATGTGGGCTCCAGGCACAACTTCTTCACCTCATATTTTCTGGGCTTGAAGGTGAACTTCTCCACATCAACGTCGATTATGGGGCACTGGTTTGCAGTGCCAGACCCTTTCACTTCCAGGTAGGTTTTTCCCTGGATTTCATCAAATATTAGCCACTTTGGTGCTCCCTCTGCACTTGCTCCCTAAGGAAAAAAATAAAGGAAAAAATGATTATCACAGGCATCTATGTGGGTAGTGAGGTAATGAGCACTCTTCCCAATGTTGCCCTAATTTTGGTGTTCGCCATGAAGTTTGTTCACTCTGCTCTGGTGGCTGCCAATTTGGATGGGTAGGTTAAGGTCTCTTCTCCCCTGGCTTCTGATATAATCCATGACTCTTTCCTGCCCTCTTAGGCCTTCTTCAATACTTCCTGGAAATCGGTGTTGGTAACCATGTTGGATTTCCTAAGGCGAACAGAGTCCTACTTGATGCTGAATTTTTACCCCTATTATGTGTACATGGAAGGGAATGGAGTTGTGGGTTTGGACTATGCCCTGTTCGAGCCCCTACCTCCTAACAAGGAGGCTGTGAACTCCAACACCATACTTCACTACACCAATATCTTTGATGCCATGGTGGATTCTTCCTTCTTTGCTATGTCCGACCTCAACTTCACCAACATTCATGTGGTGGTGGGTGAGACTGGATGGGCCTCCAAGGGGGACCCTAATGAACCTGCTGCCACCATTGACAACGCAAACACTTACAACAGCAATATTGTCTTCTATGTCCTCAACAACACTGGCACTCCCAAGCATTCTGGCATCCCTATCAATACATACATCTATGAACTACTCAATGAAGATGAGAAACCTAGTGCCACTTCAGAGCAGAATTGGGGACTATTCAATCCTAAGAACTTATCCCCTGTTTATACCATGCATCTAACATGTTCAGGTGCAGTGCTTTCCAATGATACCACAAATCAGACCTATTGCATAGCGATGTGTGGGGCGGACTCCAAGCTTCTTCAAGCTACACTAGATTGGGCATGTGGTCCAGGTCAAGCTGACTGCACAGCTATTAACCAGGATCAGCGTTGCTATGAACCTGATACTGTAGGATAAATGTGCTACGTATGATATAAAATGGATTAAAGCAGCTTTTGATTATAGAAATTTTCATACAAATTATTTTAAAAGTTAGTTTCTAAATATTTTGTTGGAGGAGAAACAAATTTAGATTATGTGATGAAAATTTACCTTAGAAAAAACTTATCAGTCAGGATTAATGGTTGCTTTAGGTTTGCTTCTTTAATTGGTCTGTTTACTGATCATTGGTATTTTTAGTTTCTAATCCTATAGTTTAGACAGTCATTTAAAATCTTAGTTCAATCATATTGTACTCACATTTTTTATCTCTTTTTTTTAAATGAGTGTTTGTATTATCATTTATAAAGACATGATAGTAATATAAATGACACAAGAATAAGAATCAAAATTATGTATTTTTTAAAGGTCAAATAAAAATTATAAATTAATATCATTTTTTACAAGATTTATATTAAAAATTTATTATTAAAATAATTTAATTAAATAGTCAATGTTGACAATACTCAGGGAATTTGCCTTTGTTATTTTTTCTCCAAAATATTTAAAAATAATAGTAGTTTAATGTTTGTATATAATTTTAATAAATAAACTTGTCTTTGATGGTCAAAGTCACAATTTATTAAAATAAAGTTTGTTAAAATACTTATGTGTCAATATGATTGTAAAAATAATTAACTAATTGTTAGAGACATAAGAGTCTATTAATGACCATAGAATTGGCTTCCAATAATTATATGATAAAAATTGTATGTGCATATTAGAAATCTTGAACTTTAAATGTTTGAATTATGGGGCCTTGCCACTTCATCTAACACTTAAATTACAAGAAAGAATCTAAATTTAGTTCAATCAAATGTCTACTACATTGAATTTGGTATCATTTAAACAGTAACGAGCTAGGAAATTTATAAATCTTGGCAAACTATTGGATAATGTTCTTCAAACCTTCCAAATAATTTTGTTAGCCATAGTTCCATCAATCTATTGGATTCCTCTAGAGGATTATCTAAGATTCATAATGAATGTATTCTTATATGATTTTCATAGAGTTCATGGACACCATACATATACTTGTACGAAATTAAGGAATAAAATCCTAGATCTCATTCATAATAACGTGATTCATGTTGATGGTGTGAATGAGAGGAAATGTTTTAAATGCTCCACTAAATAAAAAATGGGAAATCTATGTCAATATTACACAATCTAACAATATTGAACATCAATAGGTAGTCATGCATACTACTAATTCTATGATGTATTTACATATGAATAAAGATATTATAGATAGAAATGATGTTTATCCCTCTTCACAGTTCACACACTTCGAAAAATACAATTAGAGATATTGCTCATAAATTTCACCTCTTTATGTCCCTTCAATAATTTCATTTTATGGCCCACTTGTTAGCTTGTGGTGACTAATTAGGAAAGTACTATCCAGGAAAGTACTGTACACTTTTCATTCATCGTGGGTTTAACTTGTCAAGCATTTTTTGAGTTGACATGTCAACATTTCCCTAGGTTGACTTGTCAAGCCTTTTCTTAGGTTGACTCGTCAAGTATTTTAGGGTTAACTTGTTAACCGACATAAGCCTTGTTATATTGGCTTAGGGTTAGGGATTTCATTATGATGTATGATTTTAGTACTTGCGGCGGTATTGAGCTGTAAGGGATTACAGATTGTAATTAGGTTGTAATCACTGGATAATAAAATATTGGACTCGTTGTTGGTGGACGTAGCTCAGGGATTGGGTGAACCACGTTAAATCTTTATGTCTTGTGTTCTTTTCTGTGTGGTTTATTGTTTTCTGATATTGGTTATATTTGCACATAATTGTTATTTCTGCCTTGTTAATCCTAATTTCACTTTATCATCATAAGTTTCTTCATGGTCAATAATGTGAAAGTATTCACATTGATCTAGGCAACTAGTACAACATATGCATAAAAGAATTTGATATAATTGAAAATTTAGCATTAGACAGTTATACATATTTGTGTTTCTATAAACATGACAAATGGAATTCTTATAGACACTTTGGGGAGTATTATCTTTCCTCTCGAAATGGGAATTGAGGAGGTGGATAAATATTCCAATATTATTTATTCATTGGCTAGATTTTATATTTTACTTTGGCGACCTTAGTTGTAATAAATAAATGTGATGCCCTCTAGAATACATTAATGTGTAAAAAACATTTCTGAAGAGAAAATTGTGTAAGTGATGAGAGATACATGTGTAATATTTTCAAGTCAACTATGTCAAAATTAAAAATTAGGTTTTCACTCTCAAATACATTTTTTTATGACGCAAAGATACAAAACATCAAATATAAGCTCCTTATGAAACCTTGAAGATAGAATTCATTAATATATCTTAAAAAGTAAGCATGTGTGCTTTTTCTCCTCATACCTACACTAGTGATCAAATGAAACCATTTTTTCTCTTGAGACTTGTGATTAAGAGAAAATAAGATAAAGAGGGGGACTTGTGATTAAGAGAGAATAAGATAAAGAGGGGCAAGAATAGAGAGACTAAAATAAGGAGGGAGGGTAACATAAAGAAAGAGCTATATTCTTCTATCTCTCCTCTTCTTCCTTCCTCCCCTCTTTAGATCTATCCCTCCCTAATTTCTTCCCCTTTCCCTCTATATTTCGCTCCCTCCTTACTCCTCTCCCTTGATTGAATACACTACAAGGGATATCACATATGAGTGGTCCAAGTGCAAAAGCAATGGGCCACTAAGGCAATGATGATCATAGAATATATCAATATCGTCCATTTTTCTTCCATGTGATTGGCTCTTTTTTTTTCCTCATTTTGTCTAACTATTTGTGCTATCACTATTTGATTGAGATCTTTGTTGAAAAAAAAACATCATCGACTATTTAATAGCCTACCATTTGACCTCATGTACTTCATTACTGTATGCAAAAAATGCACCACAATTGTTTTCAAATTGGCCTTCCACACCTCTTCGGCGTACCCATTACACACATAAGTGTGATTGCTAGTTTATATTGTACTCAATGTCAAAGTGTTACTAGTTTTTTTATGTGACCTCATTCAATTTGACATGTGAAAGAGATAAAGAACAAGTCCAAATCATATTTAAAAATTATTATTTTAATAAAAATAATTTGATAAATTTTATATTGGAAAGGGAAATTTAACCAATTATGAAAAGGACCCATAACTACTTTTTTGCTTTCAATGGAAAAACCTTATTTTTGTTGTGAGTATGAACCGGTGAAGATTCTAACAACAAATAAATGCTCGTTAATTGAAGGATTCCCCACATGTGACGTATTATTGACTTTTATAAAGTGAACGACCTTATTTATAATCAATAAAGTGGAAAATGGCCTCATATTGGTCATCCACCACTCTTATATTATAGAGGAAAACAATGCTGTTATCTCATGTTGGACTCAATTGAATGTTTTTTTAAAAAGAAAAATTGAATTGAACAAGTTGAAATTTTATTGTAAAAAGACATGTAAAAAGGGA
The DNA here is from genome assembly GCA_027943335.1 of Chamaecyparis obtusa. Taxonomy (NCBI): domain Eukaryota; kingdom Viridiplantae; phylum Streptophyta; class Pinopsida; order Cupressales; family Cupressaceae; genus Chamaecyparis; species Chamaecyparis obtusa. The sequence goes on along the minus strand of BSBK01002089.1, from coordinate 73,607 downwards.
ATTGTTTCTATAACACAAGCTTCATGAGAGAATGCATTGTTGATTTAATTATAGTTGTATCTACCATACTATTTTTAAAAATAATTTAGTTTAATAGCTAACTTAAATTTGAGTAAATAAATAAAAAATTATGTATTGACTTTTATTTAAATAAGGTGTGAAACTTTATTTATTGTTTAGTTGTTATTATTAATTTAAGATTCTTTACTTTATTTATTTTCATCAAGTTTTAATATATGAGTAAAATAAAAATTGATAGCATAATATGTAAAGTGGTGAAATGTTATATTTGTGTATGATAGAAAAAAAAAATCTAATTTAAATCATGATATTTTCTTATGAATTTTTATTAAAACGTTCTTATGAAAATAGTATATTAAAACAAATACGTTATAATTGTATCTTAAAAGAATGGTATCGGATCATTGTCTTAAACAAGTAATCATAATCTAAGGGAATGGGTTTAAATAGTTCATATTGAGAAGACTTAAGTTCAATTTTTTAGAGGAACATTTAAAGTAGAATTATAAGTTGTGACTCTTGATCTTCTATAATTGACCTCAAATATAAAAATAGTTTCTATATAAAAATAGAATTTTAAGAAAGAACTCGTTTTCATAAATTGTTTCTAATAAATTGTAATTGTTAGAAATATTAATCTATTATCAATATATATAATTTAATATAATTATATATAAACAATATTAAATTACAATAGAATTAATTTTGATCATCGTGATTATTTCTCCTATTAGCTTATGCATCTTTATCACCATCTACTAATCCTCATCCATTATTAAAATTATTTCTATATTTTTTATAATCAAGAGGAGCCTGTCAACACTAATAAGAAAAGTTGGAGAAATGATGTTGTATGTAGACAAAAAGTTGATTATTGAGTTTTATCCCTCGTGCTTTTAATTTTTGAAAAGTTGGGCCATATGAAATTTTACATCTTTCAAAAGATGAGATAGAATAGTGAGATGTGCTCTTCATTTTGACTTAGTAATATATATTATTTGGTTTCATTTAAGAATATATTTCTCTACTAATTGGTTATTATTTGATTTATATTAATATGTTTTATTACAATAGGAAAGTATAATGAAATCTAGTTCTCGAAAAAATAATTTTAAGGTTATCAAATATAATGAAGATGAAAATAAATCAGATTTATATGTAATATATATCATTTGGTTTCATTCAAGAATATATTTATCTATAACTTGGTTATTATTTGATTTTTATTAATATATTTTACAATGAGAAAGTATAATGAAATCTAGATTTAGAAAAGACAATTTTAAGGTTGTCAAATATAATAAAGATGAAAATGAATCGAATTTATATGTTCTAATCATTATTTTTTATAGATCCTATTTAATTTTGAGCTTTCATTTGAGAGTTGAAAATTTGGTGTTACATTTTTATAATTTTATTATATTATATTATTTTATTTTATTTAACTTATATAATAATATTTATTAAATTTTTAAAAAAATTATAGGATGGTAAAAGGTATAATATAAAGAAGAAAATTAGAATGTGTAAATAGATTTTATTTAGAAGAATTTATCAATTGCAGTTAGAATTTTAATAAACAAAATATAAGGGAAATATTATAGATTTCACTAACAAATTAATTTTGAAAATGAATAAAGGTTTTATAAGTGAAGGATTAGGTAGAGTTCAAAAGATTTGAGTTCAACAACCTGATGTAGTTGTAGGTTTTATTTGGATTAGTTAATAGAGATAGCAAGCTAGGAATAGGTGTGAGGCAACAAGATTCCTATTTTTTTTCTTCTTTGTGTCTTGAGGTTAGTGGACATTTTTTCCTAACACTATTTCTTTATACCAATTATTTTAAAGTCCCTTCCTCCTAATTTTTTCTCTACAGTCATTTAGATTTGGGTTCAATGTTAGAAAAAAATATATATTAAAAAATAGAAGAATAAAGACTCGTGAGATCTAAAGCAAAAGAATGACAAGCTAGAGGGGATCCAAATAATATTTTTGGGGGGTCCTCTTGATTGGATGAAATGAACGACCAAAAAATGGAATGTTTGTGAGGTTACTAACAACGAAGGGATAAATTCAAAGAAAAGACAAGAAAACAGATATATAAATGAAGCTAACACATGTAACCATATATAACAATGATGGAGGGAACACTAAAGGAGAAGACAATATAGTGGAAAATTCAAATAACAAGAAAGAAAGTAAAACCTTAGAATTTATGTTTTTTTATAAATTAATTGATTTCATTGATGATTGCCAACATAGATCCGTAATCTTGTTTCTTTTAAGAGGAATTCATACTGAATTTGATTATTACAAATGAGAAAAATTAAACTAGGAAAACAAGGATTGGGAAATTGAAATTTGAGATGTTTAGAAAGGGCTATGTACCTTGCAAGCTTAAATTTGATAAACATGCTCAATTCGTGTTGCAATATGGGTACTTGGGTTTCTTGTTTCCAAGCTTTTTATTTAACAGTTTGTAAGAAAATTTTGCAACAAGACAATGAACTATATTTTCTATACTTTTTAACCCTCTTAGTTTCTCTTTATTTGGGGTATACACATTCATATGTTGTTGAATGCTAAAATGTAACTTCTATAAAGAATAATAATTGTACATGATTTATATATAAAGAAATTAATTTAAATAATATTCAGTATTTTATTCTCATAGACAACTTGGGGTAAATTCAATTATTTTCAATAGACTAGATGATTCAACATTGTGTGACTATTAATATTCAAATGAAATTCCTTGTTTTCATAAGTCTTTACACAACTAGATGTTTGGTATGTCATCATCCCTACCACACTTTTGATGTTGAATTTCATGGTGCTTTTATCTTCATTTTAAACATTTTCATTAGAAACCCTTCATATTTATTTAGATCTTCCTTGGCACTTCTCTTTGGTGCTAATTATTCTTCAACCTTGACCAAGTTTTTTTTAAGGCATTAATTTTCTTAGACCAAATGAAAATCATACTTGTTTAGTCATATTACTTAAGTAAAACCTATATAGTATAATTACTTAGTGTAATTTATGTTTGTGAGTAAAAGAATAATTACTCAAATTTTTCTCCCTTTGTGTTTTCCCCTCTCTATCTTTATAGCTCTCGTTTATCTATTTAAAGGTTTATAAGAATTTTTTGCATTTACTCTCCTATTAGATTTAACAACAAAAGCATTATGCACCTAGCTTCCTTTCAAGATAATGATCTAGTGTGTTGATTTTACGTTTCTACAATGGTATTTAATAAGATGAAAAATAGGAGTTACAATTGTCCTCATCATAATAGTAATTGAGCATCTTCCTCATGGAACACTTCAGAGTTACTTTATGATTGTGGAGTATTTTGGTAATGGTCAAGCCAGATGATCTATCATGCTCATCATGGATTCCTAAACTTGAGGAAGTGTGTCTAGAATGGGATTAGGGTCAAAGATTATATTAATTGATATTTATATTTATTGCTTGAGTAATTACATAACTTGGTATATTTATTTTTCTTGTGGGCTATATTTTTAGGGTCACTAATCTCTAAAACCACTTATGATCTGCTAAATTAAGGGCATGAGATAGAAGTTTCATAGTTTTATAATACATATGTTCAACATTATCACGTCATCAAACTATTGGAAAACTAAAGATTTGGACATTTTTATTTTGATGTACTCATTTTTTTAGGATTAATATAATCTTGCTATCTCTTTGGTGTTGGATTTTTCACCAAAAGATTTTCTCCATGTACATCTATTGGCATATATTATTATTGATTCTAATTTGTTTTACTAAATGTTTTTCTTCAATTATTTCTTATTTTATGGTTAATCACATGTTAACTTGATATCATTATATTTTGTACCTTTTTTTCAATGTTTGGTATCAAATTTGCAACTTGATTAGAGAGGGATGTCTTTAAGAAAGTGTTATGGGTGTTTTTTGGTTTTAGTGAGAGGATTTTAGTTAGTAGTTTTGGAGATTTATATGTATTCAAGGTATGGATAGCACATCTTATTAGAGATAAATAAATATAATTGCTTTGGGTATGATTTATATAAATTTAAAATAGCATATATATTGGAGGAAAGGGATTAATGGAGAGCTATGAAGAAGAAGTAAAATCATAAGGGAGTATCAGTTGAAGACTAGACAAAGTTTGATCACAAGGCTCAAGAAACCATAAGATTGTGCCTATATAAACATGTCCTCTTGAATGTTTTAATGAAATTTTACCATATTTAACTTGTTAACTACAATCTCCCTTTAATCACAAAGGGCTTTTAGTGAATTAATATAGTATGTACATAATATAAAAAGGGTTTTTTCTATTGTACAAGAAAATTCCCACATCCTATACTGACATAGAAGAATATGGTTAAATACCACACACTAAGCTAAGAGCCTTATGATATGATATGATATGATATAAACATTAGACACCCAAAAAATGGATACAAGAGGTTGTGTTCCATCAAAAACCCCTAATAAATATCATTTGGACCCATATGGGTCCTTCACAAAACACCCATAATTCTCACCATATTGTAACTTTTTTCCAAGTCTCGTTGAGTCATGGCATTAACATCCCTCTGTAATCATATGCAACTAATTGCATTGGTATTTTAGTCTTTTGTTACATGTTACATTTATGGTGTTGTCACAACTTCCATTTGGTTTATAGATTTCTATTTAAGTTCACCAAACATCTTGGTAACTTATCACAAATGTTTATGCCTTGTTGTATTTTTGTCACATTTATTTTGATTTGGTTGAACTGCATTTGATCTTTTTCACCATACTGCACTTTGTTACAATCATATTTTCTATCTTGTACGTATTGAATTGAGTCACAATTTTACTTGCATCAATTCTACACAAATTCCTAAATATTAGAAATATTAATTTAATTAATCCAATTTATATCTTTATAACACTTGACAAATTTTAAAAATTCAAAACTATAAAAAAAAAAAAAAGATAATATTTAACATTTGAATTTTACTTTTATTATTAAATAGTATTCTTCAATTTTAATATTTAATCTATTTAAACTCTTCAACCTTGATATTTAAGTTTTAATTGTTAAATAATTTTAATACTTCAATTGCAAGCACATGTGTTTTCCATTTTCTCGAGTAGTAAAGTTGCAAGTCACAAAAGTTTTGACAATTGTAAGTTGTCAACATTTTCCAAAATCTTGAAGGTTGCAGTTTTTTTGTCTCTCAGTTACAAGTTGCAAAAAAATGATGAAACCCTAGAATGCATAAGCACTTGCAAATTACAAACACTTTTTGCAATCCTGAATACGAAGGTTAGTACAAATTGTGATGATTTTCCATATCCCAAATTGTTGCATCCATGAAACGTTTTTCCTGGCCTAAGAAAAAAGAAATGTAAGTGTTTGAGAAAATAAAATATGAAGCATTTCAAAACTACTTGAGGAAAATGAAAGGTCAAAGGGTTGCTAAATCCCCACACCCAAAAATATCCATGACCATATGTAGAGTAACCAAGCAAAACACGATATAAAAGAATCCAAGAAATATTTTCTGATGAATACCATGGTTGATGAGTTTGTGTAAGATTTATTTGTTATAGTTGTAGCAACCATAATAGAAAACATGTAGCTATTATAATATCATTAACTTTTTATTAACATCTATGGGAATTTTGAACCAAGTTTTGGGCATTCATTAAATGGATCAAGATGAAACTTGCAACATTTTTACTAGGAAAACACACTCTTTTGAAGAAGAAGATGTAGATTCTAATGTTTCCTATGATTCTTCTAAGACTTTTAAAAATAGTTACAAATGTTCATATCATGATTTTTCTAAAGCTTTAAAAAGGACTTACAAATATTCATATCTTGATAATAGAACCTACTCAAATTTTAGCATCTTTCGTTTCCACTAAAGATTATTTGGAGAGAAGTAAGAATTCCCTTACTTTTATAGCATACAAAATATGTACTCTTATTTTGATATTGGATACCTTAAAGACATTGGGTTGTGATCACTCTTCATTTGTCTTAGATGGAATCTTAATTCAAGTCTATTGGGGTTTGAATATAAAAATAATCAACATTCATACATATGAATTTTCATTTTAAGGAAAAATTGTGTTTATAAATTTTAATTTGTTTTCTAACTTTAAAATTTAGTTTCTCTAAAAATAATAAATTATAATAATCATACCTTTTTATTTTAATAAATAGGTTGTTTCTCAAATTTTTAACCAATTTTAATGTCAAAAAACTATAAAAGGTTTAATAAAGAATATTAATGTGTTTAATAATGAATAGAAATTTTGTATAGATAATTAGTGATAAAATTTACTAAGAATATGTTGAACACATTTTAAGATTGAGTTGTTGGGTGGAGGTTGGGGTTGAATTATTCTTGATGATACACTAATAATTTTTTGTCATAATTCCCATATCATCCTAAATTGGAAGCACTTCAACTTAGTGATGGTTTAGCACCTATTTATTGTGATTGCATAGTACACTTGCATTTAGGATGCATTTGGATGTTTTCTTTTCTCTCTCCTAGGTGAGATTAGGGTAGGATCTAACAAATCCACCTTGATTTATCTCTTCTTTTGTACAAATCTTGAGGTAGGACCTAACTACAAGGTGTCATTTTCTATCTCTTCTATCTAGGCTCATTTTCTTTATTAAATTGGACTCGTCCCGCTTATCTTAGTCTTTTACCTCAAACTGAATGTTGTTTTGGGTGCTTGAGGCAATTCTAAAAGATGCTAGCCTTAGGTCTAGGTCAAATTTCAGCCCTAGCCTTTCTTCTTTGGGTCTCCCCTTTCAAGATCCTGAGCCCAGTTCAAGCACCAAGGCACTCCCACCTCGTGTAGTTGACTTTTATGGGGTTTAATCTTTAAATCACTATAAAAACACACTCAATTAATTCATTTGGTATCCATGAATCATAGGTGAACTTCATGTGGACAATCTCATGTGGACATCCTAATTTGACATAGTGCAATTGCAAGGTACAAACAAGAAAGCTTGGAAACATCCATTGAAGCAAGAGAGTTCTTCACTTTGCATTCTCCTTCCCAAATCAAGTATTCAACAACATTGATCAAGCTTACAAGACATTAACATGGGGTAGAAAACATGAATTTTGAAGGTGGCTTGGAGTACTTTAGCCTTGGGGGCTTGGTATGATTTTTATTTTGTGTTCAAATCTATGCATTGTTGCTTCATATTTACATACACATTTATATGCTAGGGTTTAATTCTCAAGGATTAGATCTTAGTATTTTACATACAAGCACTACACATACACAATACTCTTTCTTAATGACTATTCGTGGAGGTAGGAATTGTCATACCCAAAAATTAGGGCAAAAACACACCAACAATTTTGTTAAAAAAACACACAAAGTCTACTAGGGTTCCAAGTTACATAAGAGATTAACACCAAAGTCACTATGACAACATGAGTTTAATCTCAAGGGGAACCTTGACAATTGTTGGCTTGTCAACATCCCTTGATTAAAACTAAATAGGTTTACTAAAAGATTCTACTAGGACACAAAACTAAACTAGGTCATAAGCTACAGAGGTTTGAGATGAGTTACTTAAAATCATTAAGGGGTTAAGAGAAATAAGTTTTGATTAAAAGAAAATCAGGTTTTAAAGGACCCAAAACCTTTACATCCAAGATTATATCATATTCAAATAACCATAAGATTCCACATAGTCACAGCATAAAACAAAAAGGAACCATAACTAGAATAGAAAACTAGTCACCAAGACAAAAAGCCAGCAAACCAAAAAACTAGAAACCGGATAGTAACTGGTCACCAAGATCCATGTTAACATCAGTATTCTTCATCTCCTCTAGGTCTTTGTCTTTCATGAGATATTTTTTCTTGGTGCTAGCTTTGGTCCTCTTTCTTAGTCTAGGGGTTGTTAATATGATTTAGAACAACAGAGAGGGGGGGTGAATCAATTGTTCTCAGGTCTAAATGTATAAAAAAAACTCTCAAACACTTCAACAAATTTAGATCTAATAACCAGCAGTTACTCAGCCATTACAGAATGTATATCAGAAACAGTCAACAATGCAGTCCACTATCCAACAGTATTTAACTTGCAAAATAAAGAAATGTTTAACACCAAAACATTCACCAAAGAACAACAAACTAGAAATTTTTAAGAAGGTCAACCATTTCTATCACCATAAGATCCATGTTAACATCAGTATTCTTCATCTCCTCTGGGTCTTTGTCTTTCATGAGAGATTTTCTTGGTGCTAGCTCTAGTTCTCTTTCTCGATCCAGGGGTTGTTAATATGATTTAGAACAATAGAGAGGGGGGGTGAATCAATTGTTCTTAGGTCTAGATGTATAAAAAAACTCTCAAACACTTCAAAAAATTCAAATCTAATAACTAGTAGTTACTCATTCATTACAGAATGTATATCAGAAACAGTCAACAATGCAGTCCACTATCCAACAATATTTAACTTGCAAAACACGAAAATGTTTAACACCAAAACATTCACACAAGTATTAACACCAAGATTTATAGTGGAAACCCAATTTGGGAAAAACCACTTTGAAACATGCTACTAATATATTCACTCTTCTGAAGTGAGCTCTGTGAAAATCTAACCATATCAAAGGTTTACAAAACACACTATTAGGTGTGACCCTGTTAAAGGATTTCAACCACCCTGTTAGGAGTGTGCCTTGCTAGAGGACTTAATTATATTCCATTAGAATGCAACCTTGATTAAAAGATTTATACAATGACTATTAGGTCAACCTTGATTAAAAGATTTGACTAATACAATGGTTAGAAAGTAGTAGTAGTATTGATCTGAAAAACATACAACTCACTTTGCAAATAACAGATCCAATTCTATACACATATGTTAGCTTACTGACTGAGTACCATTTCCATTTCCATCTCTAATCTACTCAAAAAACCCTTCAAGCAATCACAACTCTGATCAACCTCTTCACCTTCAGCCTTTCTGCTTTGTCAGTCAATAACATCAACAAATTCTAGCATTTTGTCTCAACCTCATGCTTAGGTTATCTTATATCTCTTCAACAGATAGATCTCTCTTTTTCCGCTTAATCTCCTCTGTAGATCTTAGTTTTAGGTCGGATCCATTGAATCCTTCCAACATTTAAGTTCATCATCCATCCTTCTAGAAACATCTTCAATCTCCTTATTAAAATCTTAATAAAATGATTTATTGTGCATTAAATGCTTCATACACTTTACAAATAAAGTCAACACATTTTACATAAACCAGGAATTCAACAATGTCGGCTAGGAATCTAAATTCTTCCTCAAATGTAAATTATTGGCACTCAATCAATACTATGTTCAACTCCTCGATCATCACTACGCAACTCGGCCACCACTTCAATTTTCTCACTCGACAAATATTGGCTCTCGGAAATAAACTGATGTTCAGTCAACATTGAATTTACTCAACACATACTAGTTCTCAATCGACACTAACATCACTTGGCTTAAACTAGATTTCTTCACTTTTTCTCGGTTAAACCTACTTGTTTAGTCTTGCTTCTTACTTAGATAAATAATACATTGTGTTATCATTGTGCCATATAATCAAGTACTTATTGAAGTATCAAGATAACTCAACCTTTCCCTAGGTGATATTGTTATCAACCTTGGCCTAATCCTTCTCATCAACCGATAGATATAGTACTTTCTTAGATAGCAATAGTCTTACTAGTTAAGGCATCAATGACAATACAACAATTGTTTTTATTGTAGTTTCCAACAATCTCCCTCTTTGGCATTGATGGCAACACCATATGAATAACACGTGATTCACCAACCAGTCCAAAACTTGTCAATTCATCAGGAATATTTGTAATATCCTTAGCTTCATTCTGATTCGGAATCACTCTGCTATATTTCTTGACCGACCACACAGTAACTCCCTCTAAATCTTTTATGTGCCTCTTTTCCTCTGAATCTCTCCCTCTTTCTTGATCTTCCATGTGTTTTCATCTGACTTATCTCCCTCTTTGACAGTAATGCCAAAGCAGCAACTAGAACTTGCATCTTTCAGATGTAGATATCATATTGTCAGCTCGGTAAAAATGTTTCTCCCTCTATCATCTTTCTTATAACTGTTTATAGCTTTTCTATACTTTTCACAACTTTAGGCTGCTCCTAAAGTGTGACCTTTTCTGCATCAATTTTTCAGATATTTTGTGCAACACATTTGATGCAATGCTCCTAGCTTGACTAGGCAGCCTCAATTAGGGGAAGCACCCCTAATTTACCTCTAAGATATTCATTAGCATCCTTAGGTAAATCTTTGGTGAATATGTCTACTAGTTGTTCCTTTGTATTCACATATTCCATTCTCACCTCTTTATCTTGTACCAGTTCCCTCAGATAATGATATTTGATAGCAATATGTTTGGTCTTTGTGTGCATCACTAGGTTTTTTATATGTTGATAGCACTTTTGTTGTCACAGTATGTGACAACTGCTTCAGTGATCTCTTCTTTCATGCCTTTCAACAATTTCTTTATCCATACTAGGTTTGAATAGTTCACTGCAGCTGATACATACTCGGCTTCAGATGTAGATTGGGAAATGCAATTTTGTTTCTTGCTTGTCTAGGAAACTAATCCTTGTCCAAGAAAGAAATCTCTACCACTAGTACTTTTTCTGTCATCTACATTTCTTGCCCAATCTACATCGGTGTAGACTCTCAGTTCAAATTTCTCATACTTCTTGTAGTACAGTCCAAAGTCTTTTGTCCCTTTCAAATATCTCATTATCCTCTTCACAGCCATCATATGACTTTCCTTAGGATTGGCAGAGAATCTTGCCACAATCCCAACTGTTAGAGCAATATCTAATCTACTGTGAACAACATATTACAACTTTACAATCATGGATCTATATAGAGTTTGGATCACTTCAGTAGTATCATCATTCTTAGACAATTTATGTCCAGTAGCCATGGGAGTACTTATTGGCCTTGAGTCCTCCATACCAAAGGTTTTCAGGATCTCTTTAATATATTTAGATTGTGTAATAAAAATACCTCTATCCATCTGATAGACTTGCAAACCAACAAAGAACTTTATCTCACCAAACATAGATGTTTCAAATTCAATTTGTATCTCATTTGAAAATTTCTTACATAGGGCATCTTGTCCACCAAATATGATATCATCTACAAAAATCTTAGCTAAAAAAATACCTTTACCTTCTTCTTTCATGTACAGATTGCTGGTGTCATTTATCCTTGAAAATCCAATCTATATCATGTAATTATGCATCCTCTCATACTATGCTCGGGGGGCTTGCTTCAAACCATACATTGCCTTGTTCATCTTGCAAACCATATTTCTTTTGTTTGGGTCAAAAAATCATTCAGGTTTCTCAATGTACACTTCTTCTTCTAATATACAATTCAAAAATGTAGATTTGACATCCATTTGGTATACCTTGAAATCTTTGTAAGAAGCATATGCAAGTAAAGTCCTTACTCCTTCTAATCTTGCTACTGGGGAAAATGTCTCCCCATAGTCTATTCCTTCTTCTTGAGCATAAACCTTACATACCAGCCTTGCTTTGTTCCTTGTGATTTGTCCATGTTCATTAAGCTTATTTCTGAATACCTATTTTGTTCCAATGACATTTTTGTTTTTTGATCTTGGCACCAGAGTCCAAATATCATTCTTTTCTATTTGCTCTATTTCCTCATTCATGGCTTGAATCCAATCTTAATTTTCTAATGCCTCCCTTATTGTTTTAGGCTCAAACTCACATAACAAACATGTAGGGTCTCTCAACTTACTTCTGGTCATAGCTCTAGTATCTTTATTTCCAATGATTTGCTCAGGCTTATGATGTCTTCTTACATACTGTGCCAAAGTAGGTTCATTTTTCTTTTCTTCGTGCTCTTCAAGTTCATCAATAATATTATCAGATTCAACCTCTAATTGCTTTGCAACCTCTTCCTAATGATCGGTAACATCCTCCTGATGCTCGATAGCACCTTCCTAATGCTCGGCATTTTCTTCCTAATGCTCGACATTGCTTACCCAAGACTCTGCATCAGGTGCAGGTGTATTACTCTCCTCTCCTTCTTCCATATAGACAAAAGATCTATAATCTTCAGGTTCTCTTTTACTCTCCTGCTCATTTTTCTCTGCAAATTCATCAACTTTCACATTTGCACTTTCCACAATTTTGTTAGTGTTAGAGCTCAAACACTTGTAAGCTTTACTCTTTGTGGAATAACCTAGGAATATACCCTCATCACTTTTAGCATCAAACTTTCCATTCCTATTATCCTTTAATATATAGAATTTACTTCCAAAGATTCTAAAATATTTTACATTGGGTGCATAACCGTGCCATAGTTCATAAGGTGTAACATTTGTACCTTTTTTTATTTGCACTCAGTTTAAGGTATAAATAGTTGTACTTACAGCTTCTCTCTATTACTTTTGTGCAACATTCTTCTCAATCATTAATGTCCTTGCACAGTCCATGATAGATATGTTCCTCCGCTTGGCTATACCATTTTGTGGAGGTGTTCTAGGTACATACATATGTCTCTTGATTCATCTATCATTGCAGAATAGATTGAACTCATTTTATATAAACTCTCCACCTCGGTTAGATCTTAGACATTTCAGGTTCCTACCTGTCTCCTTTTCAACCTTAGCCAAATACCACTTAAACAACTGAAATGCATCATATTTTTCTTTTAGAAACATTACAGTCATCATTCTAGTGTAATCATCAAAAAATAGAATAAAGTATTTAGCACCACAATAGTTTTGTACACCCATAGGTCCACAAAGGTCAATATGAACCAGATCTAAAGCATTTTTAGAAGTAAAGGTCTTTCTCTTGAAACTAGACTTTGTCATTTTACCCAACTGACATTGTTTGCACATCACATTATCAGGTTTCTTCAATCTTGGAAAACCTCTAACTTTCTTCTTTTTACTAATATTCACCAGATTGTCAAAGTTAACATGACATAACCTCTTATGCCATAACCAAACATCATCAAACTATGCATTCAAGAATGTCTCCTCAGATAAATCTAGATAGAAAAAATTACCTCTAGTCTACTCTCCACTTCCAATTAGTTCACTAGTGGCATCAAATATTTTGGCCTTTCTATGATGAAATTCCACTCGATAACCATTGCTATTGAGTTGTGCAACACTTAGAAAAATATAGTTAAGACCTTCAACCCAATAAGCATTTTCACAAGTAATTTTATCAGACAGCTTAATCAAACCTTTACCCTTTACAGGACATGGTGCATCATTACCAAACTTAACACTTCTACCTTTGTAATGATCTAGGGTATCAAATTTACTTTTGTCACCAGTCATGTGATGTGAGAAACCACTATCAATAATCTATTTATCACCTTTGCTCACATAAGAAACAAGTGCAATTTTCTCATCTTCATCAGACTCATCTTTCATAGCAACATAAACTACTTCAATTTCAAAATAATCATCGTGAGTGTCAGTTTCTTCTTCAGCAATATAGCATGATTTCTTACCTTTTTCCTTTTAGTCCTTGTACCTTCGGTAAGCTCTATTTTCTCTCTTATCCTTGTATTTGTTGTCTTTTTCCTCATCCTTGTCATCCCTTTTAGGACATCTTGCAGCTATATGGCTAACTTTGTTACATGAAAAACATATGATAGGAAGTTTACCTTTATATTTTCCTTTTCCCCTCTTCAATCTTCTGGCCATAAGAGCTTCAAGATCCTCTAGTTCTTCATCAGATGTGTCAGTATCACTTTCACTTTCACTTACACATTTTTCTTTTTCCTTCTTAGACTTATGCAAAACCATTTGTGACTTGAATATAGATTCAACATTTGCAACAGTATAATTATCATAGTTAGAAAGCTCAAAAGCAGTAAGCTTACCAACAAGACTTTCCAAAGTTAGAGTATTACCAAGGTTGCATCTAGATTCTTGAATTGCTAAGATTCTGATGGCATATATAGGAAGAAAAGTTCTCATAACTTTTCCAATAAAAGTTTCATCATCAATATTTCTATTAGCTCCTCTAATAGCATTTACTACTTCCTTGATTATACCACAATATTGAGCAATATTCTCAACTTCTTGCATTTTCATTTCATCAAACTTACGTCTCAGACTTTCAGCTTTTTCTCTTAGTACATTTTCATCACCACCATAGATATTTGTAAGAGTGTCCCACATTTTCTTTTCATTGGTATAGTTTTTAATGTCTTCAAATTTAGGATAGCTTAAGGTAGATGCAATCTCCAACATTGCTTGGTTGTGTTCATGTTTATCTTTCATCTCCTCGGTAGTCAAGGGTGTAGTAGGTGTAACATAGTCATTTTTAACATAATATTTTGTTGAGTCACCAATACCAGCTAGGTGTAGTTTCATCAAACTCTGTCATCCAGGGAAGTTCTCCTTATTTAGCTTTGGTACCTCCTTTTTATACATCTTGATCATTTGCTTCAAGTACCTTCAAACTTGACCTAACTAAGCACCAACAACTCTGATACCAATTGTTAATATGATTTAGAATAATAGAGAGGGGGGTGAATCAATTGTTCTCAGGTCCAGATGTATAAAACAAACTCTTAAACACTTCAAAAAATTTAGATCTAATAACCAGCAATTACTCGGTCATTACAGAATGTATATCAGAAATAGTCAACAATGCAGTCCACTATCCAATAGTATTTAACTTGCAAAACACAAAAAATTTTAACACCAAAACATTCACACAAGTATTAACACCAGAATTTATAGTGGAAATCCAATTTGGGAAAAACCACTTTGTAACATGCTACTGATATATTCACTCTTCTGAAGTGAGCTCTATGAAAAGCCAACCCTGTCAAAGGTTTACAAAACACACTATTAGGTGTGACCCTATTAAAGGATTTCAACCACCCTATTAGGAGTGCACCTTGTTAGAGGACTTAAGTACATTTTGTTAGAATGCAATTAAAGGATTTGACAGATACAATGGTTAGAAAGTAGCAGTAGTATTGATCTAAAAACATACAACTCACTTTGCAAATAACAGATCCAATTCCGTACACATATGTTGGCTTACTGACTAAGTACCATTTCCATCTCGATCTCTGATCTGTTTGGAAAACCCTTCAAGAAATCACAACTCTGATCAACCTCTTCACCTTTAGCCTTTCTACTTTTTCAGTCAATAACATCAACAACTTCCACCATACTATCTCAACCTCATGCTTAGGTTATCTTATATCTCTTCAACAGATAAATCTCTCTTTTGTCGCTTAATCTCCTCTGTAGATCTTAGGTTTAGGTCAGATCCATCAAATCCTTCCAACATTTAAGTTCTTCATCTATCCTTCTAGAAACATCTTTAATCTCCTTATTGAAATCTCAATAAAATGATTTACTATGCATTAAATGCTCCATACACTTTACAAATAAAGTCAACATGTTTTACATAAACCAAGAATTCAACAATGTTAGCTAGGAATCTGAATTCTTCCTCAAATGTAAATTACTAATGCTTGGTCAATACTATGTTCAACTCCTCAGTCATCACTGCGCAACTCAGCCACCACTTCAATTTTATCACTCAGCAAATACTAGCTCTCGACAATAAACTGATGTTCGATCAACACTAAATTTACTCGGCATATACTAGCTCTCGATCGACACTAACATCACTTGGCTTAAACTAGATTTCTTCACTTTTTCTCGATTAAGCCTACTTGTTCAGTCTTGCTTCTTACTTAGATAAATAATACATTATGTTATCATTGTGCCATATAATCAAGTACTCATTGAAGTATCAAGATAACTCAACCTTTCCCTAGGTGCTATTGTTATCAACCTTTCCCTAATCCTTCTCATCAACCAATAGATATAGTACTTTCTTATATAGAAATAGTCTTACCAGTTAAGGTTTGACATCAATGAAAATACAACAATTGCTTCAATTGTAGTTTCCAATAGGGGTATCATCAATAGTGTTGGTTGTTCTTTTTCCCCAAAGGTCAGCTTGGCATTAGGATTGACAAGGCTAGTGTCACATTCACTCAACACTCCAAATCTGATAGGAAAAAGGGCCAACTGACAAGGATCAAAGAGAGATCCTTCTACACTTTGAGCTCCACATCACTCAGGTGGGTATACCTCATCTGCACACACATATTAACTTGTGTCACACTACAGGCCTATAGGTAACTGACTGTGGAATGATTCTCAAACTCTTCTAGGTATCTTGTACCTTAATGAAACCAAGATCTCATGCAATAGCCCTACTTGCATGGAATGAGTTTGAAAACCAGAGACCTACACTAACAACATGAAAGGGAAAGGGTGGAACTGAAAGGAAATGATTTTAAAGATGGGTTGAAGGGACCCCTGAGATACCCTAAGTCTCTCATAGACCAGTGCCTTATCCAAAGGGCCACAGAGTCAAATACCCTATTGCAAATGACAGCTATGAAACAAAAAAATAATATACCCAATGTGTTGATGCCTTACATCAATCACACACCATGACCAAACCTCAACTTAACACCCACCTGTGCATTCAAGCATGTTTTTATCCATTCAAAGGAATTTAACCCTCCCCTTAGAAGAGACCTATGAATCAGACAATACATTTACCAGCATCCACCAGAAGACAAGCATGACATATCTTTGATATTTCAGCCCATACACACATGAACACTAACCCTGAACCAATTATCTCTGCGAAGACAACTCCACTTGCAAACACGTAGGCAATACAAGAAGATAGATCAAACACCCTTAATGTATGATCAATGAATTCAAAGCTCAAATGGAGATAGCTTGGTAACAGTAAGAATATATTAACTTCTCACACATAAGACAAATCACTTACAATATGCATTATGTTCTCAGAACCAGCAAGGAAAGAAGAAAACTCTCTATGCAGAGAGAAGGAGAAAATCTATAGGAAAAGGACCCTTCTTGGAACCAGAAAGGAACTCTAAGCTAGAACCCCTTCACTATCAAAAAACTTGCAATATATATCATCAGTCATCTTGGGATCCCAGAATAGGGATGCAACAAGCTATGGATAACTGAGGTAGGGTTTCAACTACCCAACCAACCAGAAATACATCAAAATTTACTGCAAGGATAGGAGACCAATCAATCCAAAGAGAGATCTCAGATAAATTCTACAATTATGAGCATCATTGAGATCAGGACAAAAAACTAGGGGATTGCCATGAAAACCAGTCAAATCGGCCACCTACAAACACACCTCAAGCAACAAAAAAGTCCTTCACCAGGTACAAAACCATCATGCAATCGACCACAGGAACCCTGGATCACATCACAACAACCATCTCCACCAAACCAGTCAAATTTGGCCATGAAAGCATTCAATTTTGGTACCTCCTGTCACAAAAAACTCTCTACAAGTTTAAACGGTCACATTCATGGCGCCAGAAGTAAATTGGTGGTCTATATTCAAATCTCGGCCAACTTTAAGTCCCCATCATCAGATCTTCACTCAGGCATCGGCAAGATTAACCGCAACAAAAGTCTTGATTACATGTGCTCTTGGTCGCATGATCACAAGGCACCCAACTCACCCTTGCGATCATGTGACCGCAGTCTCCTAGCCGTGGTCGACAGTCAGTCATAAACCCTTTGCAAAGTCCTCGGCCCCACCACCCGTCAGTGACCAATCAAAATCGAGCACGTCGGCAAGACCTATGTCATAACTCTGCAACCACGATATACTTCTACAGTTGTCACATGATCGCATAGCCAAGAGATGGGCTATGCGAACATGTGACACACTGCAATCCTCTACCTCCGCATAACCACCACCACTAGGGGTTAACACAAAATGTTAGTCGCATGATCGCATAGCCTTGAAAAAGGCTATGCGAACATGCAACTAACCACCAGCATTCACCACCACTACTTACCCTTGGGTACCAGACCTACGACATGTATATCCACCTCAGTGCTCGCCGGCCAATCAAAAATCAACACATCACCACACCTAGCAAATGGATCCACTGCCCGTCAACCCTTTTAAACACTGCAAGATCGGACGGTTGTCGCATGATCGCAAGGGGAAAGAATATTCCTTGCGGTCATGCGGCATCCGTAGGATTGAAAGGGCTCTGACAACTGGGCCCACATCTCTACCCTGCATCTAATAGAACCTTGCCACCTCAACATCCTCTGACAGCAGGCCCACTGCAAACAAACCCGTCGGCATCCAATCAGACGGTGGGTGCATGATCGCATGGGGTGAGAATATTCCATGTGATCACATGCCGATCATAGATTGAAATCACTAACACAAGCCCTGCTAACATTTCTGACTCATCACCACATGGACCAATTAGAAATGAGCACCTCAACACTATCTAACACGCAGACCCACCTGGACCCACGACACGCCCACACAGGAAAATTTGACGGCTATCACAAAAGCATGAAGGATAAACACCGTGCATCTTCACCATGCAAACATGCGACAACCACCGATTCTTTCTGAACTTTAAACACACCAGGCAACTGAGAAGAACTAGGTCCCACCAACTGATCGCACTTGCATAGTTAAGACCAAGGTCAAAAACACACAAAGTTTTCGGCACCAAAAGACAAGTGCACAAAAGCTGGAAGGCAAAGGTCAAAAACAATGAGGGTTTTTGGCAAAAGATCAAAAACACATAGGGTTATCGACAGACCGAAAGGTAGCAGGGAAGCTAAAAACATCATGGATTTTCAAAAACACTATGGGTTTTCGACACTGTGGTAGATTCTAAAATTTGTTTCCTGCAGACGTTAGAACTTGAATAACTTTCTGGATTTTGCAATTCAGCATGTGTGTTTTGGACTGGAGTAAGGTGACACAATAAACTACCAGGGGCTAAGGGCACACACCATGAAACACTATGGATTTTCAATGCAAGATGAAACTGTGCAACAAGGTGGGATAACTTCAAAATTTGCAGGGAAAAGGCCATTTTCTTAGGATTTTGCATTGACAAGAAAATGGACTAACAAACAGCTTCCTTGTCCACCTCGACAACTTGAGACTCCTTCTCCTACTCCAACTTACCAACCAAGATTTTGACATGCTCAGCTAATGCTTTTAGAATCGTGTAGCTCTGGTCCCCCATTTTTTTCATACTATCATCCACCTTGGCCATTTTTTTCTCCATCTCCACCATTCTCTACTCCATATTATCAATGTGAGATATTATTTTCTCTATGGTATCAAATATGGAAGTAAAGGAATCCTTCAAGTTTTCAGCATGCTCAATGGCTTTAGTCATCTCCTCCAAACTCTCTAAAAAATATTTATCTTTACCAAACCCCATAGCCTCAAAAATTTGGAGGCATTTGCAGAGGTCCTTCATCTCTTCCTTAATATGCATGTTGCCATCGATGATCCCCTCAATGTGTTGGTGAAGCTTCTCACCCCCAATTTACCCACTGAAATGGAAGTATTGTCTTGAATCTTTGCATCCTTCAGTTGAACCTCTTTATCTTTTCCATTATCTTCATCCTACCCACTAATAATCTTAACAACCCTATCAACCTCCTCCATTTCAATGAAATTTTCCTCCTGAGCAGTAGTACTATCAGAATTAGTTTTCTTTTGAGGAATGTGAACTTTCTTTCTATCCTTACTCCTCACCCTCCTCCAATTTAGAATCACCCTCTTCTTCCTCCTCAGAATAGGAATCATTAACAATAAAGGCCTTTCTCCTCCTAGGCTTAGCATTCTTTTTCGAGGTGGAAGCCTTGATCTTTTTATTAGGAGAAATTTTACATTTACCTTTTTTATCTTTAGAGGAAGAGGCCATCTCAGATATGGAATCACTCTCTAAATTCAAACCCTTAGAAAAATCATCATTAGTTTCATCATCCTCTGACTCAAAATTCAAAGATAAAGAGTGAACAATCTTCTTGGCTTTTAGGTGGTCATAAATGAGAACCATCATACCTTGGTGCAAAGTATGACCCCCTTGGGGATTTTTCCTTTTGTCTTTCATGGTCGCATTCATAGAACAGAGTAAATAATGAGGCAGAGAGACTTTTTGCCCATGACATAAATGATTAATAAGGATGAAGTGGTAAGCATAAGCCCTATTGTATCTACCATCCAGCATAATATAGCTCATAATAGCAAAAAAAAAATTCTCCATGCATTATAAAATTTTTTAGGAGAGAAGTAAGTGTTAGAAGACTTTACCAGTTTCTTCCTCTCCTTGTCCATCTTAGAGAAACATTTGATAGCACCTTTCATTAGCTTCTTGTCCCTATAAAACTTACTTCCCTCGCTTGGCATACCAGTAATCTCTGACATTATGGCATCATCAATCTTTATAGTTTTGTCCCTCATTGTTAAGCTTTCCTTTTTCCAATGATTAAGGAAAATCTTGGTTATGGTATAATCCCTACCATGCACCCTTTCCATAATCATAGAAAGACCTCTCACCTTAAGAATATCCCAAATCTCATCCTTGTTCCTCCAATCTTTGCTGGAAATCGGCTCCATCCTCTTTCTATTTCCTCCCATGTTTCTCTTCCAATTTCTTCACTTAGGCTTTTTCCTCTCTATAGATATATAATGAATGTGCAAAACATAGTAAATCAAAACAATATCCACCAAAATAAATAAAGCCCAATTGACCCAAAAAATGTGCCAGATAATAATGATGCAGCACTTTTTATTGCAATGCCTACTTAAAAAATAATGATCCTTTACCCCCTTATTCATGTCATAATTCATTATTTTGATATGATTTTGACACATCATGTACTTTGGATTTTATCCCTAAAGAGTAACGATTTGACATCAAATGCAAGGTTGCATTCTCCACTCCAAGTCCTAACATCATCACTCATCACAGCCATGTTGGCGGCCCAATCGACCACACCATTTATCTCCCTGTAACCATGGGTTATAGTGCACTTATCAAATTTGGTAATAATATCCCACGAGGATTTAATAATATTGTTGATTGTCCATGAGGGGTCATAATTTTTTGTGAGGCAATTTATAATATTTTTAGAATCCCCCTCCACCCATAATTTTTTGCAATTCCATTTCTTGGCTAGGAGAAGACCATGGAAGGCCACCATGCCTTCTACCATATAATTGGTTTGTATTCCAAGATGGAGAGCAATAATCTCTTTACATTTACCTTCCTCATCCCTAAAAATAGCACCACAACTAGAATGTCCAGGGTTACCTTTAGAGGCTCCATGAAAGTTGATTTCTATCCATCCCTTAGGGGGAGCTTGCCATATAGCTTCGTCCCTTTTGGTGATGTTATTATTCTCCTTATTTCTACCATGTATTTTCCAATTTTTAAGAATATCAACATCCACTTTCTTAATAGGAATTCTATAATTACCCAGGATTTGAATATTTTCATGAATATCTCTTTGAATCCTTTGGAAAACATCTTGAACCGAAGAACTCTTGTCTCTAAAAAAAATTTCATTCTGGTCCTTCCATAATTCCCACAAAAAATGTGGCATAGAAAATCTCCAGAGATTCATAATAATAGGGTTTTTTGAGAGGGGATGCCAAGAAGAATAAAAGCTCTGCATATCCTTAGGGAAAATCCAAGCCATCTAAAACTACTCTAACATTTTGGACCACAAAGAGATAGCAAAAGGACAGTTAATGAACAAATGTTCCACTGTCTCTTCCTCCTAGAAAAAAAGAGAGTATCAGTTAGGGATACTAAAGCCTCCACACTCTAGATTATCAATATTAAAAACTTTATTCTATATTAAGATCCAGAAGAACATGTTGATCTTAGGAGTAAGACCCTTAATCCAAATATTATACCACCAAGGAGGATCTTCCCGAGTGCTAGAAATCATGTTGATCATTAAAGTAGTAGTGAAGATACTTTAGAGTTTATCTTCCATATCAAAGTATCATCTTCCTCATTAAGGATCATGGAAAAAAGAATATTTTTAAGATGTCTCAGATTGGGGTTTCTATTTTCAATGTCCCTCCATTTGTCCTTATCTCAATAATCAACAACATAGTGACTGAACCTTTTTTTTGCAATTTAAAGAAAAAGGACCCAATTCATGATGATTGATAAGAGGATCATCATTAATCCAGTGATCTTCCTAGAGCCTGATTTTCTTACCATTTCCAACCTTTCATTGGAGACCCTCGATCATCAAGTTTCTATTGTTAGCTATATCCTTCCAAATGTGTGATCCATTGGGGATAGCATCAGAAAAAATAAAACTTTCTAGGGTAAGGAAGTTTCTAGAGTATTTGTTTAGCCAAATTTGATTCCATTCACCATTAGAGTAATAAATTCTCCATATCTATTTTGAAAGTAAAGCAGTGTTCATCAATCTAATCCTCCTGAGACCCAAACCACCCCTATTTTTTTGGTTTGCACACTTTATCCCAAGCAATAAGAGATATTCTATTTTTTTCCTCAGCAACTATCCAAAGGAAGTTTTTTTGAATCTTTTCAATAGCATCAAAATATTTACCTAGAATTTTAAATAAGCTAAGAGCATAGATAGGAATAGTCTACAAAGAAGCCTTGAGAAGTTGGACCTTACCAGCTTGCCTTAGGAGAGTGTCTTTCCATCCTGCTAACTTTTTATTGAACTTGACCACCATAGAGCTCCAAAAGGAGTCCAAGGGGTTGATGCATAGGGGAAGTTCTAGATACGTAGCAGGCATAGTGGCCATCTGACATACCAAAATCTTACTAATTCTCAATTGTCTTTTGTTAGGAGTGTAATACCCCAAAAATGGGCTATAGGTTCATTAATCTCCTACATCATCACATCAAATGAAATCGACATCAAAGTCCTAACCTAAGGCACATCGGCACATTATTGAATCCTAATTGATTATCCTAAATTCTGCATCAAGGAATATTCCTAGTAATATTCTCATTTATCCTAATTATCTTTAATTTAATAATTATTTGGCGATAAATCTTATTTATCCTAAAGTTTGATTAATTGAATATTCTCAATATTTAATTAATTAGGTTTAATACTGCCACTTAATTATTTCATTGGATTTAATTATATTTATTCCTAAATTGTATTATTCCATTTTGACAATAAATCAAATATCCTATGACTAATTGATTAAATTTTTATTTAATTAATTAATGTCAATTGTCAAATTTAATAATATAGTTTTTGAATAAAAGTTTGATTTAATAATTGATTAACCCATAAATCAATTGTTTTATTTTTAAAATCAGTTAAGTTGAGGATAAATCACTTTATTTATTTATTTAATTCATATTAATTATGCACATCCAAAAAGTAGTTAAACTTAAATTAGAAAATTAATTCAAGTTGTTTTAAAAATAAACTCAACTCTCTTTTGAGTTAAAAGTTGATCTCAACTTCTAATTTAAATCAAAAAGCTATTTTTGCATGATTTTTTGTGAGTTAACTATCTTTAATTCTTTGTTGACTCAAAAATCAACCTGAGTGATTTATGGCTTTTCCATGCATCCCCAAAGCCTTGGATTTCTATAAAATCAAGGCTTCAGCTCTTCACAAATCATCTCACAAGTTTGCATACTTACTCTGCCAAAATCAACCCATGAATTTGCACAATTACGCTGGTGAATCGACATCTGAAGAATTGAAGCTTCTTTGCAAATCAACAAATTTCGTGAGATCAATCTTGTCATTTTAGTTTCATATTTAGCATATCATTGTTAGATTAATTGCATTGCATATCAGTTTTTCCATCTAGAATAGATTCATATCAGTTTATTTCATCTTATTGCACAGAAAACGAAAAAAATAGATTAATTTACATTCATCTCATATCTAGATTCTACATTCAAATCCTTCGTTTAGGTGTCATCAAGGTGACTGATCTCGGTCCAATCTGAGAATACATACTCGCATCTACTAGAAGGCAGTAAATCACCTGGTGATGAAGGGTGCTCCCCTTAATACCACAAACACCTAACAGAAATAGAGAAACAACAACAATAATATGCAAGAACAAAAAATTGGCTTCTTATTATCTCCACAAATGTGGAATTACAAACTTTCAAAATTACAATATGCAAAGCCACATGGGCATTTCCTTATAATATTCTGTAGGACAAAGCCTCGAATCAATACCCAGATCTACTACCCAGAACTGCCCTAGACAACACTACGGGCCTTCTTTATATAGGCAATTTTCACTGCCCGAGAAGGTTCTAGAAATTTAGCCCTTAGGGCCGACCAAACTTAGAATTATTTTATTTTACAATTTATTACATCAAAGTCGACTCAAAATGAGTTTTGAAACCCAAACAGAAATTTTGAAGAAAAATTATTTTCTGCCATTTCAGGCGACCCAACTTCTGGAGACCATAAGTCATCACCCGTTGACCCGATTGGCTATTATAACCCCATTTTGGAAATGCCATGAAGCGCTCTACAGGCTTCGCCAGTGCAAAGTGCCTGTCACCCCGAATTTTCAACCTCATCTGGGGCCTCTAAAGCCTTCAAAATTAAGTTCGAAGTCTCTGTACCCTACTGCCAATACCGAAAATCTTCAATATCTTCAAAACTAGACTTGATCTAGCCATGAAACTTTGCTGGCAGGCTGATATGACTGAGATGAACCTCCATATGTAAAATTAGAACATTCCGAGATCGTAAGACCAACTTACCAAAAATAGCAAGTTTCCATAAATAGCAACTCTGCACAAGATAGCCCTTATTGAATACAAAAATAGAAATATTTTTGGGTGATGCAAGATTGCTCTTACACCCAGGATGCTCCTGCATCAGACACCCAGGGTAATTTGAGAAGTGACCTTGTCACGACTCAGGTGTGCAAAGGAAAACCAAGATGATTAACCTCCTCCTTTGTTAGCCATGATGAATCTTCAACGGGTCCTCCTTTCCATTTGACCAAATACTCTTCATATGTCTTGTTCCTTGTGCTTCTGCCAACATGACTATCCAGTATGTCTTCAATCTCCTTGAAATCTGAACTGGTTGCTGGAATACTCCACTGTGTTGCTGCTGTATGCACCCTAAAATGGTCGCCTAGACTTTGGGCCCCATTTATTCGATTTATCAACCCTGAATCAATTTTATCAATAATCAATATTTCCAACAATATCAATTTCTTGATCAAATCTTAATTTCGATCATATATTAGATTTTATCCTATGGGCTAACCATTTATCCTAAGTCTTTATTTAATTAAAAGGAATATTTCCTCCCCTTTCAATTAAATAAAAAGCCCCACTTTCCTCTTATCCTAAGTTGCACAAATAAAGCATTATTCATATTTTATAAAAAAGGAAAAAAGCACTTTTGTCTCACATGAGGCTCAAAAGTCAACACTTCACTCTCATTGGAGGATACTTGTGCACATGGATTGCTCCTCTTTCAAGCTCCACCGCTGATTAAGACTTTTTGCCTCTTAATCTCCATGGTCCATTTCACCTCATTTCTTATAAAAGGAGAGCTCTCTCCTTCATTTGCATATCCATGTTTTATGCTAATGTTATGCTGCAGGTTTTAGGTGCATTTGGAGTTTGAAGACATTGAAGAATTGCTTCATTGCATCATCTAGTTCATATTTTCTTTCATAGTTGCATGATAATGGCATTCTTAGTATAGATTTCCTTTTATGCAATAGAATAAGCTCACATAGTCTAAATAGGAGGCATTGTAATCCATTACTATTTCCTTTCATAGATTAGTTGCATTGTACTTTCATTTCCATAGCTTAGATTGCATTCTCATATAGCTTGTAGTTGCATTGCATTGGATTCTTGGAGATATTGGCATTGTTGCCCTTGTCTTCACTTGAATCTCTCATTGTATGGTTGACTAGCAAGGTCACAAGCTTGTAGCTCTAGCTAAGAGCAAACACATCATAGTCCCTTGCAACTCCATGTATAGAGAGCTATGAGCCGCTTTGTGAGGCCTCATTCTTGAGCAACCTTGCATGTAATGGTTCATAGAAGTGCACCATTTTAGTGTGTACAGCTGCAACCTCATCTTCAACACCTCCTTCGTGATACTCTGTCAAATCTGAAATGTTAAACACTGGTGAAATATTCAGCTCACTAGGCAATTCTGCCTCATATGCATTTCCTGAATCATGCTTCTTCAATATCTTACATGGTCCAAACTTTTTCATTTTTAGCTTGTTATATGTACCAACCGAAAATTGCTCCTTCCGCAAATGAACCATGACTTCATCCCCAACCTGAAATTCCTTATACCTCCTTTTCTCATCTGCCTTAGCCTTATACTACGCATTCATCTTGGTAATATGCTTCCTCACCTCCTCATGGATGTTCTTCAAGTGTTCTGCAAAATCCTCAACTGCAGCACTACTTATTTCTCCTTTATCTATCTTTCTCAATTCAGATGCATTTCTTGGACTACTTCCATATACAATTTGGAATGGTGATTTACCAGTGCTCCTATTGACAGAATTATTGTATGCAAATTCTAGTTGTGGTAAAATCAAATCCCATCTTGTTGGCTTATCTCCAACCAAACATCTCAGCAGATTTCCCAAACTTCTATTCACCACCTCTGTCTGTCCATCAGTCTGTGGATGATGTGATGAACTGAACTTCAAATCTGTCTTCAACTTCTTCCACAATGTCCACCAGAAATATCCAACAAACTTAGTACCTCGATCTGACACTATCATCTTTGGCAAACCATGTAGTCTCACCACTTCTCTGAAAAATAATTCTGCTACATGAACAGCATCATTAGTCGTCTTGTAGGGAATGAAATGTGCCATCTTTGAAAATCTGTCAACTACTACAAAAATTGAATCATGTCCCTAATGTGTCCTCGGTAAACCAAGAACAAAGTCCATACTGATATCCTCCCAAGGATTTTTTGGTAAAGGTAACGGCTGATACAACCTTGTATTCTACTTCACTCCTTTCGCCATCTGACATACTCTGTAACTCTGTACAAACTTTTTCACATCTTGCTGCAATTGTGGCCAATAATAATTCTCACCAACCAAAGCAAGGGTTTTATCATGACCAAAATGTCCAACCAATCCTCCACTATACTTCTTTTTGATGAGATTCTCCCTCATAGAACTTCATGGAATGCACAACTGACTCCCTCTGAATAGCATATCATCTTGGATGATAAAATCCAGCCATTTCGTCCTATCTAGAGTAATAGGTTCTTTACAAGCTTTTCAAGCTCCACCAAAATCAAGATCCTCTGGATACAAATTCTTGAGTTCCTTGAACCCAACCACCTCAATCTGCATCTCTGTCAGCAATAGTTGCCTTCTGCTAAGAGCATCTGCAACCCTATTAGACTTTCCACTTCTGTGTTTCAAAACAAATGTATAACTCTGCAAAAACTCAACCTATTTCAAATGCCTTTGATTCAACTTTCCTTGACTATTCAAATATTGCAAAGCTTGATGATCAGTATACAAAACAAACTCCTTAGGAAGCAGATAGTGCCTCCACTTTTTCAATGCCTGAACTATAGCATAAAATTCTTGATCATAAATAGAATATTTTCTCTTGGCATCATTTAACTTCTCACTGAAATAAGCAACAGGTTTACCTTCTTGGCTCATAACAACTCCTATTGTAGTACCACTAGCATCACAATCTACTTGAAACACCTTATTAAAATCTGGAAGTGCTAAAACAGGTTGTTCTGTAACTTTTTGTTTCAACAATTGAAAACTCTTTTCTGCTCCATTAGTCCACTTAAACTCTTTTCTATCTCCTCTCATTGTTTCAGTCAAGGGTCCACAAATACTGCTAAAATTTCTGATAAACTTTTTGTAAAAGCTAGCCAAACCATGAAAAGATCTTACCTCAGTAGCACTCCTTGGAGTAGGCCATTCAAGGATAGCCTGTACCTTCTCTGGGTCCATTTTTAGACCTTCTGCTGAAACTACAAATCCCAAATACACTAACTCTTTCTTCACAAAATTACACTTCTTCAAATTAATCAACAATTTCTCATCTCTTAACTTCTCAAACACCATACGAATATGCATCATATGTTCCTCCAATGTCTTGCTAAAAATCAAAATATCATCTAGGTAAACAATGACAAACTTACCCAAAAATTCTTTCAGAACCTCGTTCATGAGCCGCATGAAAGTGCTTGGTGCATTGGTTAGCCCAAAAGGCATGACCAACCACTCATACAGTCCTTCCTTTGTCTTGAAGGCAATCTTCCATTCATCTCCTTCTCTGATCCGAATCTGGTGATATCCACTCTTCAGATCTATCTTTGAGAAATGCACAGCCCCACTCAAACAATCCATAATATCATCCATTCATGGCAATAGAAACCTATACTTGATTGTAATCTTGTTTATTGCTCTGGAATCTGTACACATCCTCCACTCTCTATTCTTCTTTGGTGCTAATATCGCTGGTATAGCATAGGGACTTAGACTCTCTCGAATCAACCCCTTCTACAATAACTCGTGTACTTGTCTGTTCAACTCTTCACTTTCTGCCGGTGTCATTCTGTGTGCTGCCTTGTTTGGAAAACTAGCTCCTGGAATCAAATTCATCTGATGACTAATCTTCCTTACCAGTGGTAATCCATCAGGTACATTATCAGATACAATATCCTGAAACTCATTCAACAAATCTACAACCTCTACAGGTACATCCTCTACTTCTTCTTTACCAACTTTTGGAATTAAAGCAAAACACACATGCTCATGCCTCATACCATCTAGGAATTTTCTTCCATCAACAAATGTTATTCTTGCATTACCACATACCTTTTCTTTGGTCTCCTTCAATGGCTTTAGCTTATGTCGCACTCCATCCTTTGTTAGGGAATAGGTATTTGCAAGACCATCATGTACAGCACATCTGTCAAACTGCCACGGTCTATCCAACAACATATGACATGCATCCATAAAGATGATATCACATAGTACCTCATCTTGGTACCCACCGATCTTGAACTTTACCAAGCACTATTCACTGACCATGACCTTGTGGTCATCCTGCACCGAGGCAATCCGATATGGATGTGGGTGTTTCTGTCTCTTGAGCTTCAACTTTGTCACCATCTCTTCTAACATTAAATTGTCAATGCTTCCACTATCGATAATCACATCACAGCATTTACCCTCACACTTGCACTTGGTGCGAAACAGGCTCCTCCTTTGTTCAGGTTCATTCTCACCACTCAGCAAGACTCTTCTGTTAATTAGCATTTCTCCTCTTTCAGCATCTTTAGAATTTGATGATCTAGCATCTTCATCTACATGTGCAACTCTGGCCTGGCCTTCATTTCTCCTATCTATTTTGCCTTGGCGCTGAGGACATTCAAATGCCCTATGACCTTCTTCTCCATAATGAAAACATGTTCCACGGAAGCCTCCTCTTCCTGAACCTTGTCCTCTTCCTCTTCCCCTCTGATCTCTATTATTCTGATCTTGGAAACGATTAGAATTGTTTCCTCTTTGATTCTGGCTGCTACTGGCCTCATCCTTCTTTTTTGGATCTTCATTTCAGCCACCATATGACCGTCCACCAGATCTTCCACCATGACCTCTTCCATTTTGTCTGCTCTCAAACTTCTTATTCAGTTTTTCCTCTACTTTTAGGGCAAACTGGTATGCCTCCTCAATATTGTTCATTCAAACCAGATTCAACTCCTGCTGAATGCTTGGCCTTAAACCATTAAGGTATCGGGAAACTTTCTCCTTATCAGCTTCCGCATGGCCTGTTCTGATGAGGAGTCGATAGAACTCCTCTGTATACTCCTGAACAGATCTTCCTGCTTGCTTCAAACTTTGCATTTTCTTTAGTAGGTCAACCTCATAATCAACAGGAATGAACTATCGCTTCAATTTATCTACCATCCGATCCCATCTTGTGATTTTATCTTTCCCTCTTCTATTTCACTCCAATTGAATTTCTTGCCACCAGATCTTCGCATGACCTTGCAATCTAGCCTTTGCAAATTTGACCCTATCAGGATCCTCAACATCTTCATACTCAAAATATTTCTCACATTCATTGATCCAGTCGATCAATTCCGCTGGGTTAAGATTTTTAGAAAATGTAGGAACCTCAATCTTAGGTCTTTTTTCAATTTTGGAAATCACCCGAAAAAGTCTTTCTTCCTCCTGGTTCACAATTTCAGCTTCTCCTTCTTGATATTCTTCTTCGGCTTCATCCTCGCTTTTGTCTCTGACATTAAGATTCATTCCTTTACGAATCTCTTCTTGCAATGCTTGCACTTGTCTCTGCAGCTCTCTAACCTCAAGTGTCACAGCACCAGCTCTTCCACCACGTTCTCTTCGTGGAGGCATTTTTGCAATGCGCGCTGAAACCCTAACCACAGTCCTAGTGCAAACTACCTCACAGTCGACAATCTATTTACACACTCAAGAACTCCTACTCTGATACCACTTGATGAAGGGTGCTCCCCTTAATACCACAAACACCTAACAAAAATAGAGAAACAACAACAATAATATGCAAGAACAAAAAATTGGCTTCTTATTATCTCCACAAATGTGGAATTACAAACTTTCAAAATTACAATATGCAAAGCCACATGGGCATTCTCTTACAATATTCTATAGGACAAAGCCTCGAATCAATACCCAGATCTACTACCCAGAACTGCCCTAGACAACACTACGGGCCTTCTTTATGTAGGCAATTTCCACCGCCTGAGAAGGTTCTAGAAATTTAGCCCTTAGGGCCGACCAAACTTAGAATTATTTTATTTTACAATTTATTACATCAAAGTGGGCTCAAAATGAGTTTTGAAACCCAAACAGAAATTTTGAAGAAAAATTATTTTCCGCCATTTCAAGCGACCCAACTTCTGAAGACCATAAGTCATCACCCGTTGACCCAATTGGCTATTATAACCCCATTCTAGAAATGCCATGAAGTGCTCTACAAGCTTAATCAACATAAAGAACTTGTCACCCAAATATTCAACCTCATACGGGGCCTCTAAAGCCTTCAAAATTGAGTTCAAAGTCTATGTACCCTACTGCCAATACCGAAAATCTTCAATATCTTCAAAACTAGACCTGATCTAGCCATGAAACTTTGTTGGCAGGCTGATATGACTGAGATGAACCTCCATATGTAAAATTAGAACATTCCGAGATCGTAAGACCAACTTACCAAAAATAGCAAGTTTCCATAAATAGCAACTCTGCACAAGATAGCCCTTATTGTAATAAAAACAAAAATATTTTTGGGTGATGCAAGATTGCTCTTACACCCAGGATGCTCCTGCATCACCTAGTTAGATTATTTTCCATTTCACTACATGATTTTGATTTTAACTAACCTCTAATATTTTACTGAAGTGTTGTGTCTACAGCTAGGTACAAAATTCACACACATTTATGGCGCCCATCGTGGGGCCCTAAAATGGGTTTCTATTCAATTTCTATCAATTTCTATCATTTTCTTGTCATTTTCTACTCCAAGCTATGATTTTTAATTTATGTCCATACAATTTTCATATGAGTTTTGTCAGAAACTCATATCAGGAGATATCCACTGTCGTACGATAATTTATTTGATTGAGGATCATACCGTCAGAAATACAGTGTTGTTTGGAAACCCTGTTATCGTATGATCTGATACCCAGTGTGGTATGATTTTCTGGACTATCATCTAGGAGGTGACCCACTGTCATATGAGTTTCAGTGCCAAGTTTAAATTATCATTTCACTTTTTCAGGCAATTTTCTAGATTTATTTTTCTGATTTGGACTAACAACTAACATTAACGATTGAAATTTGTTGTTTCTAATTGATTTCTGCTGATTTTGATTGGGAAAAAGCGTGAGAATTGCTAAAAATAGGTAAGAATCTACTAAGCACATTGTGAAGAATTTAGGTAATCTTTTCAGCTGATAACATTTTGATTTGGATTAAAAAAAACTCTTGCATGTCAAGCTTGTGTGACCTTTATTGCTTTCATATCACATATTTCATTTTGGGCTATAAAAATGAACATAGATTTTCTTTTCAGCATCTTTGTTACACATAGTAAATAGGCCCTATGAACACTATTCATGGTTCTTGAGAGAGTGGGTTTCCAGTGAAACTCTTCTCAATGAAGGAACCCTTGTAGGTAGGGAGGTTACTGAGAGCATCTCACGTTCTACTAGATTTGTGTGTCTTCAGCTTCTGATTGATACATTCTCTCTCTGGAGAGGTTGATAGATCATAAGTGATTGACATCATAGATCTTTGTGAGATAATCTTGGTCTTAGCATGTCAAATTAATCTGTCTGCTTTGTTTGGGTTAAAAGTGAAAAGGCTAGAGGACTATGCTCTACTCCCTTTTTGGGTAGTACCAGAAACTTAGATCCTTGAATCTAGAACCAGTCTCCATGTGGTATCTTTTGTGAGTCACCTTTAGAGAGGGTTAACCATAGTGGACATTCCCTTAATTAGGTCAACCACGTTGACGGAACCTCAAGTAGTAATAGCCATTTTCACCGTGGTAGAAATAGCTGCTATATAAATGTCCTTGTGGAGGAAATCTTCACAGGTGTGGTCTCTTGTTAGGCTGTCAGATCTCCCTAGCAGCTCCTGATTGATTAATTTCTCAGACTATGTCAAAACCTTGGTGCACTTGGATTAGAGTTCACCCTCTTGAGATCACAAAAGTTGCAGAGTCAAACCATTACTACAAACCCTAGTGAGGCCAAATTTTCATTTTCTAGGAATATGTGCGTTATTGCAAAAAAATTTGGAACATACACTATTAGCACTCCTAGGGATTAGCACAATTCAGTCACTTGATTATTCATGCACAGGGTTGCTTTGTCCCCTGTTCATTGTTTTCAGACATGCTTGAAATCACTTGCTTGCTATTTTGCGTGCCTATTTATCTATCTGTTTACTAAGAATGAATCAATCTAATACAATCTTCAAATCTAGACAAACAATCTGAAACTAAAAATCTAAAAAATTGCAAAATCTGATATCAAACACCTTTTTGGAGTCAAAAGTCATCTTGTAAAGTCAGAAAGTCATACGACTTTTGGCTATTGTCATTTTAGAACCCCCAGATTGTCGTATGGTATATGGTATACTGTCGTATGAGTTTTGCTGCCAGTCAATTCCAAAAAGTCAAAAACCCTACAATCAACCGTCATGTGAGTTTTTCAATAGTCATACAAGTTTGTCAATTGTCATTTCATCCTATACCCACTATTGTACGAGCCTACAGAAAGTCATTTGAGAAATTTTGAAAAATCGCCAAAAAGTTGTCAGAACTGTTAGAGACCTAGCTTTTCCAGCCTATCTCCAGAGTCTGTCAAGAAAATCACTGTCTCGGGAATAGAGCAGCAATTACTAAGAATCCCATCATTTTCCTAAAGTGGCCTTTTGAATCCAATTTAGCCTTCTATTTAATCAATTTGAGTCTTTATCATCTTGTGTCAAAACCTTGTCATAAATATCAATCTTCAATCCTTCTTCAAAATGGCTAAGTGTTGTGAACTTGTGTCTGCTATCTTTTTGGGCATCTACCCATACATCTAGGGCACAGTCTCCTTCATTTATGTCTAATCTAAGCTTCAATCAACCAAACCTTGACAAGGTTGCATCATTTGATTTTCTTGAATCAGATCTTTATTCAGTTGTCTTCATCATATTCTTTTGCTTCACCCAAGGTTAATGGTGGAAACTAGAGCTTCCTCTCACAATAAATATGGAGAAATAACTCATACCATGCCTTTGAATACTCTCCAAGCTCCACTTGAGCAACTCTACAATTTTGGTCTTTACGAAGATGACAGTCTTGGCAATTTTTGATTGAAATCTGGTTACATTCCTCCTTCATCAACTCACAGAGGTAATCAACAAACTCCTCCTCAATCTATCCCAAGGAGAACTCCTACCATGTCTCAAGCAGGGACAAACTTTGGCTCTCAAAGAGCTCAATCTCAACATGGTGCAGATCAAAAACCTACTCCTTCTGAAATTGCTCAATATCAAAATGATGATAACTTCAAAAGAATGATGAAGCATTTCTTGAAAGAAGACAAAGAGGCATACTTTTTACAATTAGCTCATCAAGGGGCTAAACTTCCTCCCAACTTTAATGTTGAAGATATCATTATGCATGAGGAAGAAACTCTACTCATAGCTATGATGAAACAGATGCATGTCATGCAAGACAAACTTAATAAACTTGAGAAAGAACAGGAACCCAAGGAGTTCTCCATGGAGGCCCTATGTCCTTTTCCATTTGATAAAGACTTGTACATGCCACCATTCCCAAAAAGAGTAGAGATGCCTAAATATGATAAGTATGATGGACACTCTGATCCTCAAGATCATGTCAGAGAATTTTGTACACAATCTGTGCATGAACCAACCTATCTGATGCATCTTTTTCCTCAATCTCTAGGAGGAGCAGCCATTCATTGGTTCTCTAGATTGCCTTCTACTATCAAAAATTTTGAGGAGTTGATCAAATTGTTCTATCAGCAATACTCCTACAAGATTCAACATCCAGTCACCATGATTGATATCTACAATCTCAAACAATATCCTAGAGAACCATTCCTGACATTTCTCAAGAGATGGAGGAAGAAATTCTCTCTATATGCTAGGCCTATTCCAGAAATTGAGAAATTGGAAATCTTCATCAATAATTTTGTCCCAGAGATCAAATACCCTTTACAAATGGAAGATCATACATCTTTTGATAAGATGGTAGACAATGCAATAAAAATTGAAAAGGTACTTGTAAAAAAAGGAGACATCACACTTCAAAAGGACAAGTATGAATCAGGATCCAATTCTAAAGACAAGAACAAAAATTGCAACAAGAATAAAGGCATCGTCACAGATGGCATTGTTGATACCATCTATGCCCCATCAAAGGCACCAGCTTTCAATCTAACTATTGGCACCCAAGCCATCAAAGCCTTAGAGTAAAAGGTGTCTGAACCATCTCAAAAGAAGCCAGAATACAAATCTTGGTCCACTGATAATAAATGAAAGTTCACTCCTCTTGGAGAATCTTTGGAATCAGCTATGAGAACTCTGTTGGCTAATAAAATCATCTCTTTTCCTGAGATCCAACAATCTGATCCTGACCCTAAACCAAAATGGTGGAGGGAGAATGAATTCTATGATTTCCATCAGGGTAAAGGTCACAAAACTAATAACTGCTTATGCTTGAAACATACTATTCAAGATCTGATTGATAAGGGAGACATCATGATTGACAATCATAAGAGCAATAATGATCATACAGCATTCACAGAACCATTTTTGAAACATGGTCAAGAAGTTTCATCTTCTCAGCCTAATTTGGGGGCAAAGGTCAATTATGCTTACCCTGGAAATAATGTTGTTATCAATATGGTTAAACCTTGTCTCTCTGAGCATTGCAATGTCATCACAATTGTGTGAAGAGATAGAGATCATACTTCAGCTAATGCAGTAACTCGATCACAGGCTCAGGCACATCTAAACGAACAAATCCCATATTCATCAAATGTCCCTAAGATGCCCTTCAATCTTTCTTCTGCTTCCAAATAGAGGGTTGCTTCTAAATCTTCCAATCCTAAAGATACAAGGCCAACATCTTATAGCATTGTTCAACAACTCTAGCACACTAATACACAAATCTCCATGTTTGACTTGCTTTGGATATCTCCAACTCATAGAGCTATTCTAGACAAAGCTTTCTCGGATCCAATGTTCCTGATGACCTTGATTTAGATAGGTTCTAGACTATGGTTGGACATCTTACATCTCCATAGTATATATCCTTTTCAGAGGAAGATGACAACTCCTTGAGTCACCCACATAACTAGCCCTTGCACATAGAATTCTTGATCCAGAACCGTAGGGTCAAACATGTGTTCATAGATGGGGGTGCTGGCCTAAACATTTGTTCTTACAACTTGGTCACACAATTGGGATTTTTAGAATTGGCTATTGATCCTAGAAAGAAAATAACTATAAAAGTCTATGATGATAAAGAAAGATCTTCTAAAGGCACCATTGTCTTACCTATCAGAGTAGGTCTGGTTATCAGAGATACTATATGTCAAGTTCTCGATCTACCTTTGGCTTACAAAATTCTTCTAGGGAGACCATGGATACATGAAATGAAGGCTATTCCTTCTACATTCCACCAATGCTTGAAATTTCCTTATGAAGGAGTAGAGGTCACTATTCCAGCAGACATATCCACCACTTGCAATGCATTAAAGGAGAGTGTGGATAAACTTGTGCCTAATAACATAGAATCTTCCATTGAGCCAACAAAAGAAGCATCCACATCTAAAATGGAAGACCTTGCAAAAGAGGTCAATATCAAAGAAAATGGTATGGGAGAATATACTATAGAACTAGTCTTATCTTTGACATCTCTACCTATCTCACCTAAGTCTTATGGACAATCTTTGAAACATTCCAAACCAAACTCTAAAGAACCTCTTGAGACATATAAAAAGAATTTTGTAGCAGAGCAAGTATCTAAACAAGAGTTTGAAGAGGATGAAGCTATGCTTACATGGCTATACAAGGATGAACCTGAATTTCAAGTTGTTCCAACTAGTGACTCTACAGTATCTGAAATCCCTTCTAAGGCATATGGTCCAGGAGATAAACTGATAGCTAAGATGGGATATCCAGGTCAAGGACCTCTAGGAGTCAGAGGAGAAGATCTTATAACACCTATTTCACATACTGGTAGGGCAAACAAAGATACTATTGGCTTAGGCTTTAAAAAGAAACCCTTACACCTCAAAGGTAATTATTCTCATGTCATAGAGTAGATCACACCAGGTGAACCCCTTCTTAAGAAGGAAGAAATCGAACCATCAAATAGTGATTCAGACAGCTCAGAACTTAACCCTTATGAGTGTTTGCCTAAGGAAATCAAAGATCTCTTTGAAGTTGAAGATGATCCAATAAAAAGAATCAATGTAGTACAAACATAAGAACCTACTATAGAGCAAGAGATAGTTGCAACACAAGAACTAGCTAATCTCGAAGACAATCAAATAGACAAAGAGGAAGGTGGTAGTTATTCTGAGACAGATTCTCATGAGTATGAATTCAAATCAGAATCTGAGGGTAACCCTTCTTGGGGTATTCATCCTGACCTTACTCATGTTCTTAGATTTCCTAGAGGCATAGATGAAGAATCTAATGACTATGAATGGGGAGCCATTCCAGAAGAAGATGAGCTTATTATAGAGAAACATGTTGATGTTATTCACCAATATGCACCTAAACCCAACGTAAGTCTAGAGAGAAATGATAAACTTATCAACTCTGATCCACCTATGGATGAATTGGACTCCCATAATGACATTGAGCCTATTCATGAATTGAATGTCTTAAGTTGTAATATCACATTTGAACTTGAGCATTAGGTTAGGACCAATGATGACAGATCCATATCCATAAACACTATCTCCCAATCTTTCCCGACTTTGACTATCCAACATTTTGAACTTCTTGATCAAACCTCCACAAATCCAAGCCATGGTATTTATACCTTCCTGAATGACTATGCCCTTACTTGCTACGTAAATGCAGTTGATCCTATGAGGAATTTCATCAGTGAACCGAGTGTTAGCATGATGGAGTCAGACATCAAGTATCTTAGTCAGAAAAATAAGAATAAGAATAAAAAGAAAAGGAAGGGTGAAAACCATTTGTGGCAGTCTCAAAACCTACAAAAGTAAATATAAAAGACATATCCGAAGTTGAAAACCTCTCTAAGGTGCCTAAGGATGAGATATTTGATGTCCTTCCAAGTCATTTACAGGATAGATCTCCAGTTTTAATTGAGCCCACTTAATCTATCAACTGGGGAACAGCAGAAGAACCATAGTTGATTCATGTAGCATAATATTTATCAGAAGAAGAGAAGCAAAAATTTACAACATTCCTAAGAGGGAAGAAGATCAACTTTGCATGGAAATATTTAGATATGCCAGGGTTGGATCCTAATCTTA
Organism: Chamaecyparis obtusa; assembly: GCA_027943335.1. Taxonomy (NCBI): domain Eukaryota; kingdom Viridiplantae; phylum Streptophyta; class Pinopsida; order Cupressales; family Cupressaceae; genus Chamaecyparis; species Chamaecyparis obtusa. The sequence continues at coordinate 35,558 of BSBK01002089.1, read as the reverse complement.
TAATGCATCATTTATCTATAGCTCCAAATGTCAAACCTGTCAAACAAAAATTGAGAAAGATGCATCCTCATGTTGCACTTTTGGTAAAAGCTGAATTAGAGAAGCTCCTAAAATCTAGATTCATCCGAGTTATTGACTATGCAGAGTGGATCTCTAATATTGTACCTCTTTCAAAACTAGATAAATCAATCAAAGTGTGCACAGACTCTAGAGATGTAAACAGAGCATGCCCTAAGGATGATTTTCCATTACCTAACATTGATATCATAGTGGACATGACTGTGGGCTTTGAGATGTATTCTTTAATGGATGGTTTTTTTTGGATATAATCAAATAAAAATTGCTCCAAAGGATCAAGAGAAAACTACTTTCACATGTGCATGGGGCACCTTCTGTTGGAATGTCATGCCATTTGGGCTTAAAAATGCTGGTGCTACATATCAAAGAGCCATGACATCTATTTTTCATGACATGATGCATAGGACTATGGAAGATTATGTTGATGATACTTTAGCAAAATCTATGATTAGAGCTGAACATCTAAATGACTTGAGCAAGATACTAGACAGAATGGAAAAATTTAGTCTCAAACTAAATCCTAAAAAGTGTGCTTTTGGTGTCACTTCTAGAAAACTCTTAGGATACATAGTCTCAAAGAAGGGCATTGAAGTTGATCTAGCTAAAGTAAAGGCTATCATGGAAATGCAACCTCCAAAGAATATTAGTCAAATGAGGACATTGCAAGGGAGAGTTCAATCTATCAGAAGATTCATATCACAGCTAGCAGATATATCACAACCTTTTACAAAAACATTACATAATGGTGTGACATTTGCGTGGAATGAAGAATGTGAGAACAACTTTAACCATATAAAGAATTATCTATCAAATCCTCCTATCTTGATGCCTCCCATTCTAGGGAAGCCTTTGATCTTATATGTCTCCGCTACAGATACATCACTGAGGGCATTGCTTGCACAACATGATGGGAACAAAAAGGAAAGAGCTATATACTATATCAGTAGAACATTGGTTGCATATGAGAAGAATTATTCAATGATTGAGAAAGCTTGTCTAGCTACAATCTTTGCATCATAGAAACTAAGACATTATATGTTAGCTCATACCACACATTTGGTAGGTAAAATTGATCCACTCAAGTGCCTACTAAGCAAAGCTGCCCTCACAGGTACATTAGCTAAATGGGTCATGCTCTTAAGTGAATTTGACATTGAATATGTGGAAAGAAAAGCTATCAAAGGATAGGTTATTGCTAATTAATTAGTAGATGCACCTATGTTTGATGATACACCAATGCAAATGGAATTTCCAAATTCCTCTATCATGACTCTTTCTTCTAGAGAATGGCAGTTATTCTCTGATGGCTCCTATACACAGAATCGATCAGGAGCAGGCATATTGTTCATAACTCCTCAAGGATACTCAATCCCAAAAGCATTCAGATTAAATTTCCCTTGCACAAACAATATTGCAGAATACGAAGCCCTTTTGAATGGTATGAAAATAGCAATTGAATGGAGAGTAACAGAATTACACATTCATGGAGACTCACAACTTTTTATCCATCAAGTCAATGATGTGTACCAAACTAAAGAGGAAAAGATCATCCCATACAAGAGAATGGTAGATGATCTAAAGAAGTATTTCATATCTATCACATTTGAGCAAATACCTAGAATAGAGAACAAGGTTGCCGACGCAATGGCAACACTATCTACTTTATTACAGCAGCCTGAACATGAGCTATGCTATGAGTTTCTAGTGGAAGCACTATCTTATCCTGCATATGATTCCCCTGAAACCCACATGATCTACACTGTTGTTGGTCATGATTCATCTAGATACAAACACCTATTTTCCTATCTCCAAGACCAAATCATTCCCAATACCTTCAACCGCCATGAGAAGAGATACCTTATCTATAATGCCTCCCGATATGTCATCATTGGTCATGATCTATACAAACAAGGTCTAGATGGTACCCTAATTAGATGTTTAGAATGGGAAGATTCTCAACATGTGTTAGAGAAACTCCATGATGGTATTTGTGGGTCACACTCGAATAGTTTAACACTAGCTCAAAAACTTATTAGGGCTAGGTACTATTGGCCTGAAATGGAGAAAGTCTATCAAGTTTGCTAAGAATTGTCAAAAATGCCATGTGCATGGCAACTTAATTCATGCTCCAAGGAGAGATCTAATTCCCTTCACTACACAATGGCCTTTTCATCAATGGGCCTTTGATCTTATAGGAGCTATACATCCTCATTCTTCTAATGGACATACTCATATAATCACAACTACAAATTATTTTACAAAATGGGTAGAAGCAGTTCCTTTGACACAACCAACTGGAAAACAAATATCTATGTTCATATTGAACTATATCATATGTAGATATGGGATACCTCATTCCATAATCACAGACAACAGTGGACAATTCAAGAACAAAGATCTAGATGATTTATGTGCTAAATTCAAGATTACACAACATTGGTCATCTATCTATTATCCTCAAGGGAATGGACAAGAAGAGGCTTCTAACAAGAATCTATTGAAAATCTTGCATCGTACAGTTAATAAAATAGGAAGAGATTGGCATCTCATGATCAATCCAGCTCTTTGGGCCTATAGAACAAGTATCAAAATGCCTACTGGGGCTACTCCTTTTGCTTTAGTTTATGGGTCTGAAGTGGTACTGCCTATTAAGGTTGAAATCCCATCACTAAGAATTAGAATGCATGGTCTAGTGACTGATGATGACTAAAAAGTGTCTAGGTTGCAAGAACTTGAACTACTAGATGAGCACAGACAAGCAACATATGATCATCTCAAAGTATATCAAAAGAGAATGTCTAGAGGTTACAACAAGAAAGTCAGACACAGAGAATTTCAGGTTGGTGATCTAGTCTTGATAGAGAATCCTAAAAATTAATCACATCGAGAACGCAAGGGGAAGTTTGAACCCAACTAGTTGGGTCCCTTTGTAATCACTACTACTTTTGGCTCTGGTGCCTATCAACTCTCAATGACTGAAGGAGAATAGCTCTAAGAACCAATCAATGTTCTCCATCTAAAGAAATTCTATGCCTAAAGCATTTAGTGTATGGTAAAATGTCCTGAAAAAATCTTAAAAATCTGAAAATAAGTCTTGAAAAAATGAACATTTGGTGAAAACCTAGCAATAGGCACCTTGATGATTCACAAAAAAATTGAAAAATATCAAAGGTACAAAAAAATTGAAAAAAATGAAAAATACAAAAAAATGAGAAAAAGAAAAAGTGCCTTGGTGAAAACCTGGAAACAGGCTCCTTGGTAGCAAAAATAGAATCTCTGCCAAGATGGTGAAAACTCGGCAAATGGGTGCCACTTGTTTCAAAATGCTCCATCTATCAGTGCAATCTTGGTCTTTCCCAGCTTTCAGTCTTGCTTTAGTTTATACATATCTCCCAATTTGTTTCTGCATTCCTATTTTCAATAAGTCAGTCTGTACACCAATTAGCTCAAGCGTATGTATCCTATCAATGTTAAAACTTGGGGGCAATCAATGTCATATCCTATGGCCTCCAATGTATCTTAGACGTATCATATCCAGTTAGAGTCCTTTGAAGCTTCATTTGAGTCAATCAGTTTGTCTTATCTCTAGAAAGGATTTTACATCTACAACAATACAATCAAACATCAAACATCACACTGAAAACAATATATGCTTTTTACATGCTTTTATCTCCTTGTATGCTCACTGATTCACATTGAGATTTTTGTATATTGTGTTCCCACAATCCCTTCAATGATGTCCTTTACAGGATTTAGAGAGTGATGACTGGGGGCATAATCTTTTCTTTGTCTTCTGCTTGTATGTGAAAATCTAACAACTTTGAAAATTTTGGATTGAAATGGTGTCTGACTATAAGAGCCTCTATCCTGAATTAGATGGCCATGCATACCTCGACCATTGATACCTTGAAAATTCAAGGAAGTTTGATCTAACTATTGTCTTTTTGAGTGAGTTATTTCTCCTACTATGAAACATGATCTTACCTAAGGATGTGAACAATAAAGGGTCACTACGGGTAATTCACACTGGATTTAGAATGATCTCTTGACTATTTGATGTGTTTGTAACATGCAAGGTGTATTTAGGTCATCACGATGTTTATGTTTTGATGCTTATAAAAATTGCTATATCAAAAGGGACATGATATTCAGGTCATCCTGGCATTTATGCCTTGGTGCTTATATCTAATCTGACATTCTGAAAACAAAATCAATATTCATATATCCATGGTCTCCTAATCAGTGGGTGTTGTATTGATTCCTATGCATACAAATCAATATTCATGTCTATGGTTTCATCACTAGTGGGCACTGTATTGATTTATCCAATTACCTAAAAATTCAATGATGAGAATGACCAATAGATGATCAGTGACTAGGTCCTAGGTCTTAGGTTGCATTTCATTCTGCATGTTTCTTTGTATTTTGCATGTTTGCATGATCTCACAAATGGCTAAACGAACTTCAATACTTGAACAATTCTTCAAATGTCTCTTCAAATCTAGCAAGAGTTGAAACCTAACTCGAAGGTCTCTTCATCGAATCGCAAGTAGTTATCCTCCTAGGTTAAACATCCTTTTGACATAAGACTGAGTACTTGTGTTCATCAATACCTGCAAAACATATCATGTGAATCGTTGCACTTACATATCATAATCACCTGTTGCATTACAATTCATCCATGTGCATAAGTGTAAAATCATACATACATCTTTCCATAATCAAATACATTTACATAACATCCATACATATGAAAGAAATCATTGCATTGCATAACATCCATACATACATTCTAAATCATACCATACGACAAAGCATAGTGACATGACAATGCATCCCTCATCGTACGAGTTATGAGGGACCCGATGAAACGTCATATGACTCTTGAGTCCCTCTGATACGAGTCTTGAGGGGTTACAAGATGACAACCTATCTATAGTTTGAAAGTCATACAAGTCTCACTGGAGAGTCATACGAGTTTCCAGGCATGCAAAAATTCAAAAGTAAAAAACATATGAAAAATCCTAAAAATGCTATAAAACATGGAAAAATTAAATTTTTAGCAAAGCACAGAGGTCCATCTACCAGATGTCCATAATGTCGAGGTCTCTGGTGTCTCCGACTGTGCTCAAATCGATGTGAACTCATAGGCACCTTTGGTTCTACCGCTTTCTCTACCATTTTTGCTCAGAGGGCTCCACAAAGTTTTCAAAGTCAAAAGGTTGAAATGAATTGAAAATGACCCTTCCAACCTTTATATAGCTTTCGACCTAATTTTCAAAAGTGCTCCGTTTTTCATGAAAATTGCACCCCTAGCTAATTTTGACATTCTAATTCCATTTTTGGGATCAAAATCAAAATCTGAGATCATTTACTATGTCAAAATCATGATTTAAAATTTTTGGACCCAAGACGGTCTACTACTTACCTAATCGACCTTCGATCATCATAGAAATCCAGTATTCAACTTAACTGATTATCTTACATCAAACTATCAAAATTTCAACTTGGTCAACTATGGTCAACTCATGGTTTACCCTAGTCAAACTTGGTCTTCTGGACCTCCAAACGATGCAGAATGCATTCTCAAACGTGTTTAACCACTTCTTACATCAATTAACATGCTTTTGAACTATTCAACGTTGACTATTCTTGTCAAATTTCAATTTTTATCCCAAAGGGGGCATGGTATTGCACATCATTCAAAGTCTATAATCTAAATTTGAAATCATATCCTTCCTTAGTAATCAAGACAACAACCACGTCTAATTGTTGATTCATCAAAAAGACCTCATCGCTTGGGGCAAATCAATCATTGCTTGGGGCATATCAAATTCATCAAGATCCATATCAATCTAGTATTCTCTTAATCTTGTAAACTATATCAGTTTTTCATAATCATCGGTTCATTAGTGTTATTTCCTTCTTTTTTCATAACTGAAGGGTTCAGATGTGATACCAATGTGATTCTTATCGATAAGTGGTTCTGGAATTGGTCACTCAATTCTTCACAATCATAAGGTTCAGAATCAGACATTTTGACACTTTTTCACAATCATCGGTTCATTGCTGTTATAGTTAACATTATCTTTGGTCATTCAGGACCTATTATCTTCATATCAATTTCAATCAGTTTTTGTTTCATATCAATATCAATTTCATACATCTATATCATACACAGACTGTCTTTGAACCATTGCACTTTGCACAGCAATTCAAAGAGGGGCAAAATATTTATAAAATAAACACTACTTTTGGCCCAGTTAATTAGCTGGCCAATGGAAAGGCCATAATTATTTAGGATGTTATTAAGAATCTTAGCTTATTTAATGGAAGCCTCCCCCATAATAATCGATTCATCAATAAATTATTGGTGAGAGAAGACCTGAGGAAAGGATGAGAGATGAAGCCCTTTAAAGGACCTATTGTTCACCATGTGAGAAATATATCTACCCTTGCATTCTACCATAATCACAAATAAGATGGGAGACAAAGGATCCCCTTGTCTCAGACCCCTTGAGGATTAAAAGAAAGGAGAAGGAGTGCCATTGATCAAAATAGAGAAAGTAGCAGTAGAAACCAGTTGCATAATCAAACTGACACTTTTAATATTGAACCCAAAAGCCATAAGAATTTTTTGAAGAAGAACCCAATCAACTCTGTCAAAGGCTTTAGATAGGTCTAGCTTGAGGAAAAATCCCTGCCTCTTTGCCATCATTAATGAGTGGATGTTTACATGAACAGTAATGATGGAATCCATAATTTGTGTCCCTAGCACAAAGCCATTTTGTTTGGGGGGATGAGAGAGGGGAGCATTATGAGAATCCTAGAAGTCAAGATCTTAGAAATAATTTTATAAAAAGAATTACAAAGGCTTATAGGACATACCAAATCTAAAGAATCAGCACCACCAACTTTGGGAATTAGAGCTAGGAAAGTACCATTAATCTCATTTAAAATATTCTTAGCCCCAAAGAATTCCTTGACAACATAGGTGACATATTTTCCTAGAATGGTCCAATACATCTAAAAGCAAAACATAGGGAAACCATCTAGACCAGAGGACTTATTGCCCTTAAAGGAAAAGATAACTTTCTTGACTTCATCCTCAAAGGGGATATTCCCAATTACAGAATTATGATCTTCATTAATAATGTGGGGGATACATTGAAGAAAATCCTCTTGAGACTCCTGGTTTAGATTGGGATCTTGAGAAAGAAGATCAAAAAAGTAGTTTCTAGCTTCATGTCTAATTTTATCCTCATCATTAATATTTCCATTATTCACCTTCAGATTATCTATTCTATTAGCAGCCTTGTGTTTCTTTGTAGCCATATGAAAATATCTAGTGTTCATGTCCCCCTCTATCAACTAGTTAGAATGAGCTCTCGGTTTCTAGAAAGTTTCTTCTTTGGAGACAATATCATGGTATCTCTTGAGAATATCATTTTCCTCATCTATGGATATATTTTTATAACCTTAAACCTGAATTTGATCTTGAATATTTTTAAGGTCATAAAGGATGGAAACTTTGGAAGAGAGGATATCTCCAAAGCACTCCTTATTCCACTTCCTTATGTAATCCTTGAAATGTTTTAGTTTTTTAACCACTATGAACATAGCAGTCCCCTCCACATGGATCTACCACCAATCTTTTATTTTGTTTTCCAACTCAGGATGCATAGTCTACATCTTCTCAAATCTAAAAAGGGAAGTGCTTTCTACTTTTAATAGAGTCAGCTTGAAAGAATATAGAATAGTGGTCTGAAACAATTCTAGCATGAGAAGATAAAGAACAAAAGTAATGATCATACCAATCATTGGAAATAAGAGTTCTATCTAGATGAACTTGAATAAAATCTTGTCTGGATCTTCTATTTGTCCAAGTATATTCAACACCCTGAATATCCAAATCATGGAGTGAATGAGAGCTGATGAAGTCCATAAGGTCCAATCTGCTCTACAATTGAGAAGGGCACC